>OY744538.1:14620467-14688441 GCA_963556195.1 Sepiola atlantica
TGTTAGTATTAGTTAGTGTTGTTAGTATTAGTTAGTGTTGTTAGTATTAGTTAGTGTTTGTTAGTATTAATTATTATTAGTTAGTATTAGTTAGTATTAGTTATTATTGTTAGTATTAGTTAGTATTGTTAGTATTAGTTAGTGTTTGTTAGTATTAATTATTATTAGTTATTATTAGTTAGTATTAGTTATTATTGTTAGTATTAGATATTACTGTTAGTATGAATGCACATTTTGAGTCAAACATTTTGAGAAAGGGGGAAATATCATTCTGATACATGATGACAGGGGTCACGAGCTAAAAACGGTTGAGAACCCCAGGGATAGAAGGTAAAACCTTGCCAATCATACCCATTTTGAAAATCATTCTACCCTTAATTTCAAAAGCATAATTACCCCCAAGTAATATGTAACTTTTTATCTTGAAAAAAATCCGGTTTCAAACTTTCTTAACCATTTTTTTTTCCTGAATTGGGTCAGAAATTGCAAACTTGTTTATCTGTTAAGACATTTTGTAACTATTTTGTTTTTCTAAACTCTTTTCTTCATAAACGACAAAGATACCATTCCATTTGTCAAACCTTTTGTGACCTTGTTTCTTGCATGGTTATTGATTGGTCTTTTTTTAAGTCTCAAAGACGATAGATACCGCCTACTTCTAGCATCGTTAAATATGGCGGCAAGGAGGACTGGACATTGCTGGGATAAGCCGATAATGATGGGTTAGGGTGGAGTTTTCCTTCAAGACTAGTTGAACTACTAAGGATGAAGAGTCTAGGCTACTATTTTCACCAATAGTTAGGGGAGGGAGGCAGATTCTCAAAACGGTCACCCATCCAAATAGTAACCAGGATTTAACATCGCTTAACTTTGATTTGATGAGAATGGACGTTTCAACAGGAATAAGTGTAACTCCTACATTGATGCACAAAATATTGTCCCTGAAATGTTCAAATCTAATTTTATGAGTCATAGCTTGAATTACCTACTAGACATCATCTTTGAGTGTCTTCGGTTTCTCTGTACAAGGGTTTGTCAGAACAACCTGACACGAGGATACTTCACCCTACAAGTAAACCCTGACCAAATATTCAAAATAACATAGTATTCAAAGCACAAATAAGATCCCCTCGACACGGCTACACCCTGTCTATACGAGGAATGGTGCACATTCTCCGAGTAATGTTACGTCAAGTAACAACACTTAACTGGATGCTCCACTAGACTAGATGAATTCTTGTCCTGGAATCTGGTAAGAACAAGAGACCACAAGAAATATATACTATAATAAAGTTAGTTGGTCAATTGGGGAGAAGAAAATTAATGTTCTTCACTAACTTAACGTTTGACAGGTAAAGGAGAACTTCAATGGGATATTCGAATATCTATGGATCTCATAGAAATCAAGTGTTAGCACCAAAAAGGGGTCTCATAGATTTCTGAGAACTTCCGATTGAAGTAAAATCAAACAAAAAGGCGAAAATCTCTTTACATTTTTATTGTGTTACTAGTTGTATCTACTCAGCATTGCCCGGGAGTCTTTTTACTTCATTTTTGTTTTGTTCATTGACCTCTTCTCCCCTTTTATGAGTTAATTTGCAATACGATCGATAAGACGTCTTATAAAATATTGGAAGTTTGAATCCCACAATTATTTTTTTTTTTTTTTTTAAGGGGGTCGACAGAATAAACATGTTATGTAATAAATACATTTTCTAAAACGGCTGATTTTTTTTTTCTTTATCCGCTTTTCTGCTCGTGTCTTTTGCAGTTTCGTGACTTGATAGGAAGCATTTTATTAATGAACTAGCTGCCCCAACCCGCTGTTGCCCAGGACACAGTGCGCCCAAAAAGTGGGAAAAATTAATAACTTTGCCAAAACTCGAAATCAGAAACTGGTTGATACCTCGTTGGAAGCGTATTAACAAGGCGCTTCAGATGCAATACCAATTTCCTTGACAAATCTGAAATTTGGGGTACTGGGCTCCAATTACCATATTTGGGCATTTTCTAAAAAAAACGCCAATTTTGGGCATATCTTCGCCATAATTCACAATCAGAAACTGGTTGATACCTCGTTGGAAGCGTATTAACCAGGCGCTTCAGATGCAATAAAAATTTCTTTTAGTATCACACAAAGTTGCGATGCATCCAAAGTTGTTGATGTCGAGAAGGTGAATGGTCTCGGTAAAGACCTAATGATCCACTACAAACGATCCTTTCCATGGGCAATGATTTCACCTAGTGTCCACCAGATGGCTGGCCATTCCTGGGAGTTGTTCGCCATGAATAATGGAAAACCTTTTGCGGTGTATGCTGAACAGTCCGGCGAGGCCTGGAATAAGCATATCCGGGCCTACAAGTCTGGTCTAGCTTCCCGAGCAGGACAATGCTCTATCAAACTGAACACTAGGGATATCTTCACAAGAATGCTTGTCCAATCCCATCCCCTCATTGCATCCAAAAGGAAGATTCCACGATGCAAGCGGTGCGACAAACATGGACATACTGTTCGGTCATGCCCAATGAATGTGGCTTCTGTGTTGGACCTTGAACGAAGTTTCATTGAGTCATGCTATGATATTGTAAGTGATGATCGTGTGGACGTGGCTGTGTTGAATACCTAAAACTTCTTTCAATGTCAAAGTCATTTACTTTATATAACATTATTCGATCAATTTGCAACATCATTTTATAGTTCTATATTGGTAATTGCACTAAGGTTCGATTTACCATATTTACTTCAGATTGGTGATTTTCATTGATTTCTGCTGATGTTGGCCCATTTTACCAGAATTTTGCATACCTTCGGAAAGGCAGGTTTAGGCAGGTATTAGGCAACAGAAATCTGTTGCCAAAATGGTGTATTTTTAACATCTGAAAACCCCATGTCTGCATCATGCTCCTTGCAAAAAAAGTTGACCTCAAAATTTTTCAGCTTTACAAAAAAAGGCAAAATTCACACCGTGTCGGCCATTTTGACAAATAATGGTCATTCATTACCATTTATTGAACTGATCTTCATTAAATAACATCATTCCATTAATTTCCAGCCTTATTTTTAGTTCCACATCATCGGTAATTACATAAAGGTATGATTTACCAGATTTAAAACAGATCGACGGTTTTCGTAGAGTTCAGCTGATTTTAGCCCATTTTACCAGATTTTTGCATAATAATGGAAATTTTGATCTGTCCATAAAACTTTGGGGGCAGGTAGTAGGCTATGTGCATCTGTTAGCCAAGATGGTGTATTTAAAACATCTGAAAACCCCGGGCCTGCATCCCCTTGCAAAAAAAACTTCTGACATCAACATTTTTTATTTTCACAAAAAAAATAAAATTTCATTTATATACATATATATGTGGCTTATTTAAGACGTTATTGTATGTGTTTTATGAAAAAGTCACACTTAAGATTGTAAAATGTACCATATTAAGGACATTCCACCCCAAAATATGCCTTTTTTTTGTCTGTTGAGCTTTTTTGCAGAAAAAATAATGATTTTGAACAACCCGCAAACCAACCAACTTCAATTTGCTGTAAAAAGTTCAAAAGTGGACCTTTTGAGCTAATTTTTTGTTGATTCACATTTGCTTTTTAGTTTCACTTTAAAACATTGTCACAGCCATCTGAGCATAGTCAAAAAATTATTTTTTCCACTGCTGGGCGCACTGTGCAGGGGTTTTTACTTTTATTAAAAATTTACATTATTGTAATAGGTTTTTTTTTCACCTGAAAAAAAAAAAAAAAAAAAACGTTATTTGGTTTATGAATAAATGTAAGATTTTGAATCTTTTATAAAATAAAATTAAAAAAAAAATTAAATGTAAAATCGACCATTTCGATGAGAATTGAACTCTGGATCGTGTCTTAGGCTGGCATCTTATCAATTTGCCTGCTGCACCTGTGTTATTAATAATACAAATTATAAAACGTTTGAGGGGAAATGTCTTAGCAAAAGGGGGGGGGGGGAAGAGTATTAGCAGTGAAGTATGCCAAATAGTTATAATTAGATTTCTTCCAGATTCCTTCAGTGCCATTGGTAGCAGGAAGAGAACTTAAGACTGTTGAGTGGTTCGATCCTCTCACTCCCTATATGATATTAGTAATAAAAAAAAAAACAAAAAAAAACAAAAAAACTGCTGATTAGATTAAATATCAATTTCGATGAAATCGCTGGGAAATAAAATGTTTTAAGAACCCAGCCCAATATTTGCCAAAAATGACAGAATAAAGTTTTAAGTATTTATCGTAACAAAAAATATTAACAAAGTTATTACGGTAAAGGAATGGGGAGGAGGTGACTTTTTTTAAAAACAATTTTTATATATATATATATATATATATTGAGAAAGAAAGGATGAGAGTAATCCGACGTAATGAAAAAGGAAAAAAACCAAGAGATGTTCTTTTTAATATATTCCTCAGCATTTCGTCTTTATTGTAAGACTTTCTCAGGATGATAATTTCATTCTTCGCCACCACTGACTTCTCTCAGCCTGGACTTTCCTCCAGCGCTCACAGTAGCCACGGCTACTACTTTTCCTTTATCACTCCATCATGTCAACCCAAAATTTTGATGTACTTGCATGACATTTTTCTTCAAATTATCATATTGAGGAAATCTTACAATAAAGACGAAACGTTGAATATATAAAAAAAATATTTCTTGTTTTTTTTCCTTTTTCGTTTCCCATATATATATATATATATATATATATATATATATTATATGTATACTATATATAATGATTTAACGGCAAGATGTAAATAGTTATGACTAGCCTCCTGTCTCAAAAAAACAATGGATACTCTCTGAAAAGGGGTTTGTATAGTAAGTTCATAGTTAAAAAAGGGTCGCACAATTACCAACCACACTTCTCTTAACCGACCATTGTTTAGCTGCAATGTCTAGGGGGGGGGGGATGAAGAAAGCAATGCTGTGATAAGCAGAGAATAACTGGTTGCAAAATTAGTTATCTTACCAAGTTTTAAGACTCTAGTCTACACTACATTTTTTTGCCCGTGGCTAGGTAGAGGAGAAAATGGAGAAAGTATGAGAGAAAATAAGTTTAAAGTCAGAAACGGGGAGGTGTGCAAAATTTTCAAAGTCAAACTAGGATACCCTGCCCTTGAGGTCTGGCAAAAAAGAAATCGAACTCCTGCGAAAATTGCCAACTTTTGCTCTCTGCTTCCGTTCACCACAGCACCTAGTTTTCCTAAATGGTCACAATGGTCGAAGTACTGATCAGGATCAACAACGTGGCTCAACTTTAGTCATCCGATGTGAACCAGTGTTTCAACATGCTTTAAACAAGTAGTGAAAATGCTATGATTTATGTTAGGTTTTTTTTTTTTTTTTTTTTTTTTTTTTTTAATGAGAAAATAAATATCGATGGCAAAACCCAAGTGTTGAATGACCAAATGAGGAATGTGGGAAATATTTCCTTACCATATAAACTCTGAACTTTAAAAAATATTTCAACACTAGTCACTTGTTGTTGTGAGGATATTGATGCTGAGACTTTTGTGAGATTGCATGTTTTTAGGCCTGTCTCATGACTCCACCTAAAATAGTTTTTGACTCGATTGGCCTGGCTCCGGTTTGGTTGCCGTTTTTGCTTCTCATTCAATAGCATTTGATTTCAGTCTCACATGAATAAAGGTTTGTGTTTCTTAGACAATAAGCATTGATTGCAAACATGTTTTAAACCCTACCCACGTTGACATAAATAAACTGTACACTCTAGATGCAATACTGAATATCGGTCATTGGGTTATTATTTTAGTTATAATACGGTGGTTATTTTAGTAAAGTGGCAGTGGTTGCTGGCACGAATTGAGGGCTGAGCATTCCCTGTTCAAGTTCTGAGTTATTGCATCACTTTCTCTAATACCGCTTGGAAACGTATGAATCAATATCTGTTGGCTAAGTCTTTTTTTTTTAAATTTTTATGAAAATCGCTCCAGACAAGGCATTAAGCCACTTGATGTAAGGAGCTGCAAAAAAAAAAAAAAAATAAGAATACTATTTTCAGGTCAAAAACTAGTCAGCGATAAGTGTAAGATGGAGAGATTCCTACTCAGAAAACAGCGATTCTCCCCCCTTTGTCAGAAACATCACTCATGGAATGTGAGGACTAAAGGACAAAATAAGGGAAGCAAGAGTTGCGAGACTTCTAAAAGTCCACTTTTTGTTAGATTATGATGGTTACTTTGAAAACAGTTCTCTGAATTCGTAGGCCACTATTGGTAATTCAGAGGCAGGTTATATACCCGTCATGCCACAGATTATTCGCAGATGGAGAGGGACGGGCAACCAGGAGTTGCTTATTACCGGTACAGATACTCTTTTAATTTTCAACATACTTGCTGGTGATACCAGATCAGGCTGCCCTGTGGCTCCCTGAGACGAAATTCATCTACATTGACGGTTTTTTTTGTTTTTTTTTTTTGTTTGTAAAACTTAATTATGTTCTACAAAACCAAAAACAAAAACAACAGCCCCTCTCCCTTTCTCCCTCCCCTTTTTTATTTTTATTTTTCCTACCCTACTCCCGGTCCTGGATATGACCTTAAACTACATCCGATGGTGAGATCCGGCTTACGGACTTTGGGGAATGTGGAGCCTCCTCTTAATTACCATTGCTCCCAGGTCCACCCTGACCCGGAGTGGTAGTACCTGTTAGGGTCCCAACTATGGGTTAAATAGAAACAGATATTAAAAGGGGAAAGAAACAAAAAAGAGAAGAAAACAAGACCAGATTCGGCATTAAATAACCCAAAAAGGGTTGATATGCCGTAAAACAAAACTACCAAACCAAATCAACATACTTGTGCTTGCTGTAGAGTCTTTGCAGGGAAGGTTCCAGCAACCAGACGCCATCGATTCCAAAGCAAGACACAGTTTAAAGTGGTGGGCTTAACCGTTGCTGTTCCACAGACAATAACTACAAGACAGCAGGTACTTTGAAGAGGTTTAGGCCGCCAATTGAGACAGTTTTACCAAAGTATGCCACTTGGAGTCACACATGAAAGGTTTAGAGTATGCATGAGGACCATGCATGACCGCATATCCTTATATTCTAAGAATACAGCTGGTGAGTCTTGTAAGGTGATACCACTACACATACTCCTTGACGTGGGACGCAGTGAACTTATTTGGAGCCGGTTCAATCCATCTCTGGTGAAAGCCATTGCAGTGCAGCAATCAATGTCTTGCCTCCAGTTATGTATGAAATAGTAATTTGTGCTACTGACTTCACAGCCCCATTTTCATCATGTATTGCGTTCTATTTTATTTATAACTTGAAACTAAACATTAAAATAAAAAAAAATATTCTGACTTATTTCTAAACTGCACTTCTATAACAGGAATTCCCACTGTTATCCTTACTCTAGCTTTATGGGAAAAATACCGTTTTTAACATTACTTTTAGATACCCATCACTAATCTTGCTACAGAAACGCAGAGTGTGGCTTGAGGGACATTTTAAGACTTTAAATTTATTTCAACTAATGTCACTTTGCTTACACTTCTCTATCTCTATCTCTATATATATATATATATATATCTCTCTCTCTCTATATATATATATATATCTCTCTCTCTCTATATATATATATATATCTCTCTCTCTCTATATATATATATATATATATCTCTCTCTCTCTATATATATATATATATCTCTCTCTCTATATATATATATATATATATATATCTCTCTATATATATATATCTATATATATATATCTCTCTCTATATATATATATATATATCTATATCTCTATATATATATATATCTATATATATATATATATATCTATATCTCTATATATATATATATATATCTATATATATATATATATATATCTATATCTCTATATATATATATATATATCTATATATATATATATATATATCTATATCTCTATATATATATATATATCTCTATATATATATATATCTCTCTCTCTATATATATATATATATATATATCTATATATATATATCTATATATATATCTATATATATATATATATATCTATATATATCTATATATATATATATATATATATCTATATATATCTATATATATATCTATATATATATATCTATATATATATCTATATATATATCTATATATATCTCTATCTATATATATATCTATATATATCTCTCTCTATATATATCTCTCTCTATATATATCTCTCTCTATATATATATCTCTCTATATATATATCTCTCTATATATATATATCTATATCTCTATATATATATATATATCTATATCTCTATATATATATATATATCTCTCTCTCTATATATATATATATATCTATATCTCTATATATATATATATATCTCTCTCATATATATAGATATATATATATATATATATAATTTTATTTTTTTTTTATTTATAAATTAATTTTTAAAAAAAATCTATACATACAAAAATTGACATGTCTGAATAAGGGCGAATTAAAATGCGATCCTCTGCATATTCTTAAAATAAATAAAACCGTCCAGCGTTGCGACAAATAAAAACACACCGATCGACTATCGCCAAAAAAACAATAACAAAAAAATCAGTGTGTGTGTGGATAGATATAGATATATATAGATATAGATATAATAATGAAAAACGAATATGGTGTTTGAGAAGGCATACGGTCATGTCTCGAATCATTATTCCAATTTTAATCAAAATACATTAAATGCTTTTGATTCTAGAAAATGTCTATAATTTAACTTCAGGCGTAAGAAGAAATTGAACTTCAGGGAATCTTTTCTTAAATTTCTTTTTTGTATAGTTCACCTCAAAGAAGGCAAGTTGCCACTCTAGACGTAAGGGGCGACTGAGAATTTGGCTGAAAATTTTGGAGATCATCCTAAGTTGGGAGCTGTGCAGCGAGATGCTTGTTCACGTTAGTTTTAAATTTCTGCATGTCGGTACAGTCAGGGAAACATGGAGCAGAGAGGGAGTTCCAAAGGCCTGCAGCTCGAGGAAAGAAACTATTAGAGTAGAAGGCTCTCCGGCATTTGAAGACCTCTACAGTGAAGGGGTGGGATTTAGCTAATTGTCGGGTTGGTCGAGTGTATTTAAGATGCAACATTGGGGCTGGAGCTTCGTGGATAGTGAAGGACCTATTAGATTAGCTACTCATTTTTTGGATCTTGTCTAATAGGGAGAGACTAGTGGATGGTGCACTAGCCCAGATGTGACAACAATACTCCATGCATGGGCGGAGGGTGGCTTTGTAGAGATATAGGATACTGGCAGGTATGAGAAGTTTTCTAGCTTGGTAGAGGGAGCCCACTTTCTTCGCAGTAGCCTTGACAATGTCTTCTATGTATTTGTTCCAATTCATGTTACCTGTGATGTTAGGCCGAGGAGTTTGAACGTTGGACTCTAAGGTAGTGTTATTTGCCATGGCGATCGGTGGTTGAAGAGGTTTCTTGTAGTTGTTGAAGCGTTATCTAAGCAGAATTAACTGTTGCTTAATTGGTGTCTAATGACTATGAATCATATTCAATGCAAAAAAAAAGAAGATTGTACCCATATTATGCCCCCTAAAAATCCTTTAAAATACTCTGAATTTTATGGAATATTTATTGTCTAATCCCTATTGTTAAAATTTCACAAAAATTGTATGTTTCTGAATTTTCATGAAGGGCTTCCACTCTTTCTCTTTCTGTATAAAACTAAGTATAACCCACATTATGGCCCCTTACGCCTAGCAGCCGTGTTTCAAAATTCATAATGATCGGTTAATATACACATACCTATATATATTTATATAGAGATGTTTAAATGAAAGCTTTGTCAGGTGAAACGTTTTAAAATTTCATGGGTTTAGCATTTGGATTACCGACTCCACAACCCTGAACCATCCAGTGTTTAAAATGTTTGTTTAGAACCATCATTTTATAGATATGAAGACCGTTAGACTTATTTTATTGTAGAAAATTTTTCTTTTTTTGTAAAAGCTAATCTGATTAAGAAAAACAATCTAATCTGCATATAAGACTTCAAACAGATTAACCCAATGGTTTAATCTAGATGTCAGATTATTTCATCTTAGTTCAATATGGTCTTTTTTTCTTTTTCTTTTTTTCCCAATATGCAATATTTTATTTAAAACTTTAACTAAAAGTAAAAAAAAAACAAAAAAAAACTTTAATCGAATAATAAATCGAATTTATGTGTGTGTAGGGTTAGGGTATATGTCGACTTTTTATCAATCGATTTTTTTTTTTAATCACTGATTTTCGTTTCTACTAAAATATTGACTAAATACCTTTTTACTCGTGAATCTTTCAAACATATGTTGTATTTTATTTACCTCTTCTCCAGGAGGTTAGACACAAGGTCGGGTGTGGGTTTTGATGAAAGTGTTTTTGTGGAACGAACTGGATTCGAACCCGGCACACCCAGGTCCTCAGTCCGCGTCGTCAAACATATGTTGTATTTGTTAAGTATGTGTCTATACATTTAAGTTTACACGTATATATATATATATATATATATATATTAACTTGTTACAAATATCCAGGGGGTATAAATCCGAAGGAAGTTGAAACCGGGTTTATGAGAGTGCTCAATGAAAATTCAGAGCAAAATATATTTTTTTGTTGGTGATTTTATTCCATTAATTGCGACAAAACCCATTGATTCCATTATAGCTTGAAAAGTTGACGTTCACTGCGAGCGTTAATGAAACAGCATATATTTTGTCGCAATTAATGGAATAAAATCACCAACAAAAAAATATATGTATATATATATATATATATATGAAAAAGGAAAGGCAAAAAATATTATTTATGTATTCATCAACGTTTCGTCTTTATTGTAAGACTTCCTCATGATGAAGAAGAATAAAGAAAAAATAATCATACAAGCATGAATTTGATTTGCCTGCAGGCTAGAGCTGGTTTGTGAGGTAAGAAAAATCAAAAAAGTGAAAGGCAAAATAGATGCGCGGTTGTAGTAGCAGTTATAGAGTTGTTAGGAGGGGGGGGGGGGCTGATATGCTGGTTGGATCAATTTATTAATTTAGCCTTGAAAGGAGAATATATATCTTTATTTAATCACATCTGTGCCCATGCATCTAACGCTTTGATAACTTTAATTTTTTTTTTTCTTTTTCCACGTTTGTCTATATCAGATTTTAAAATTTTATCATGTAATTGATCCTCTGGATTTTGAGTTGGTATCCATTTTTAATTTGTCGATTACTGCAGTGCTTCAGTTCAGTAACAGGCAAATTAAAAAATACTCCCCACCCCTCCGTCTTACAGTTTTTCAGTTCAGATGTAGAGGGTGGGGTATTATTACGTTTATGAACACTGCGGTAAAAGTGGTATTTTTCTGCTGATTCTCCTATGAAAGGACATTCGTAGGAATTTTGGTTTAAACAAAATAAACTTTTTAAAATTAAAAAAAAAAATTTTTTAATTAGATCTTGGAAGTTGAAAGTTGAAAGTATGGACTTTATTGTTTCAAATGTCATCGTATCATTTTTTGATGTCATCGTCTAGAATTTGAGGAAACCTCAGAAAGCTGACCTTATTATTGATGCAAGTTTTGATCTGCAAAGATAAAACGATTTATCAGATCGTTTCTTGAGCACTGAAAAACTTTCTTTGATCGCAGATCAGCTTTCAAGTTCATTTCCTCAAATCATCATGGTCCTCGGTATGATCTTCAACTGCTTCCTGTGATGAGGTCCCAAGTTGTTAGGGGTGGAGTTAACCCCTTAATTGTCATTTCTCTTGGGTCCACTCTGAAAAGAAGGGATAGTACATGATAGAGTTACCGTCTATTAGTTAAAATAAAATATCTTGTTTAAAGATTAATTTGCTTGGGAAGCATATATTTAATCTGCAAATCAATCGTATACAAAACATTTGCAGCATTACGGAATTCAGAAAAAAAATATTTTCGAATTTTTTTATTTTGTTTTTACTTTTTGATCCCCCCCCCCCTTCCTCACCCCCGTTCCTTTTTTTTTTTTTTTTTTTTTTTTTTTTTCCAGATTTAACAAGATTCTAAACACTGTAATCTTGTTTTGTGTTAAAATTATTCCTTTGTCTTCGTTTCTACCCCTCTTTCAATTTCTTGCCCCAATACTATTTGTCTATTTAGCAATGGTCCCTGCCTGGGTGGGAGCCAACTCCATTTTGTTTGCTACAGTTTCCTAGAAATAAAAAAAAATTTTAAATAAAAAATTTTTTTTTAAATAGGAATATTGAAAGTTGAATTTGTTATCTTTTATAAATAGAAAAAAATATTGAATAATCGTATTATGATTTTGAAAAGAAAATTTGGAATGTTGAAAACATACAACCGGAATCTAGCAGTGTGACAACTTCGGGTCATTACAAAGTGGAACTATTTTTTGTAGTTTTAAAATTACATTGCAATACAAAACACAACAAAACTTGTTTTTAAACAACAACAAAACACACCTTACATAATAAAAGCGAAGTAATAACAAAGACCTAACAAATTGAAATACAGTATAAATATAGGTAATGCGATCAGAGGACCAGACCTTCTGATATTTGAATTTAGCCAGTGTTTCTTTTGTATTTTTAAAAACTTAAACAAACTGTTTCCGGTACACTTTAATGGGTTGTCCCCCTTTTTCCTTGAATGATTGTGCAAATTATGATGGTTAAAATTCTACAATTCTTTGTTTTTATTGAAATAGAAATTATTATTAAAAGTAAATAAAATAATTTTTTTGTTACTGTTGTAAAATACACAAATTATTTTAATATTTCCGTTACTAAAAAAATATTGTTAATGACATGGTGGGAGGAGTACTTTTTCTGCTGGATAAAAACTTTCCTACTTCTCAATATCACTAAGCAAGAATAAAATATCCATCAGGATTAATTATGTTATCGATAAAATTGATTGGAATTTTATTTATCGTTTATTTTATTTTAAGAATGAAGTTTGCCATAAATTGTATGAGAGAAATCTATTTAGCATTTACATGAGACCACTTTGGCTGGTTTTACTTTATATATTAGATTATAAATCTGTGATTGTGGAAAATTGATCCTCTCTATAAGATATAATACTAGTGGAAGTGTATCTTTGTACTTATCTGCTTCTTGTTTGTCTATAACTCAGATATAAGTATTTGTACATCTTTTGTTTTTGTTTTGTGTCTGTAAAATAAAAGCATAGTTTCCTATAACAGTTGTAAAGAAATGGTGAGTTTCAGGCAGGAGATGGGGGGGGGGGGGGTGTAGGGGGGTAAAATGTCTGGATTAAAAAAATTTAAAAAAAAGAAGAAAAAAATTGTGAACCCATCGATCTGAGAGAAACTTGGCACAAGAAATGATGGAAACTGTTCAAGGGAAAAGAAATGAAAGAAAATTGTGTCCAAGATGGGATATATTTGCTGATGACACCACCCTCTATACCAGACGTTTGTGTGTGTAGGGGGGGGGGGACGAATGTACACATATCCAAGGCAATGTCTGAAACTTTAGAAAATGACCTCCAGTCTGAAGTGGAATGGGGAAGTAAATGGATGGTGACATTTAATGCTACTAAGACAAAGCTTCTTTCCTTAAACAATTACAAGAAACCTTCTCGACCACCGATTGCCATGGCTAATAACACCCTGCCTGAGAGTTCATCATTCAAACTCCTCGACCTGACATCCACTTTGAACAAACACATAGAAGACATTGCCAAGGCTGCTGCAAAAAAAAAGTGGGCTCCCTCTACCATGCTAGAAAACTACTCACATCTGCCAGTATCCTATATCTCTACGATGCCACCATCCGCCCATGCATGGAGTATTGTTGCCACATCTGTGCTAGTGCACCATCCACTAGTCTCTCCCTATTAGACAGGGTCCCAAAAAGAGTCTCTAATCTAATAGGTCGTGCACTGTCAACCCAGCTCCAACCGCTGTCCCATTGTCTGTGCTTGTTTTACAAGTACTTTAATGAAATGTTCTCTGACGAACTCGTGGCACTTGTGCCTCCCTCCACGTAAATACCCCTCACTAACCTGACAAGCAGTAAAATCCCACCCCTTCACTGTAGAGGACCTCCATAGATGCTGGAAAGATTTCTACTCTAATAGTTTCTTCCCTCGGACTGCTAGACTTTGGAATTCCCTTCCTGTTTCCTGCTTCCCTGACTCTACTAACATGCAGAAATTTAGATGTAATGCGAACAAACATCTCGCTGCTCTACTCCCTACTTGGAGTGTCCCTGTAGGCATAGTCCTTAATAGTAGCCCCTTACGTCTAAGTGGCAATGTGCCTTGTTTGGGGGTGAATAAGAGTATATTAAAAAAACAAACCCTGAATGGATTCGTTCATTCAATAGAATTTGATGAATTTAGAAATATTGGTAAAAAGGGAATTAAAGTGATTTTTGGGAAGGGGTTGCATTAGAAGATTTTTCAAAAATGAGATTCCCAGAGAGGTGTGACAAACTAATTCGATTTGAGCACATTTACCAATGAAAATGCTATTTCAAACTTAAGTGTGACAGACCAATGAAAATCTCTCCTTTTTTTTTTTTTTTTTTTTTTTTTTTTTTAATTAAAAAATTTCTTCTCCAGTCAATCTAAACCATTTTGTAGGCACATAAGCCGGACACCTTAATTTTCATAAAGCTTTTCAAAAAATTAAGATTTATTTAAAAGTTTTTCAGAAACTAGGAGGGCACATACATAAAAACAAACCAAAGAAACAAAAAAAAGAAAAAGATCCATTTCTTAATGGCATGTCTGTCATAACCATTTTGTGGAGAAAAAAAGACGAAACTCATTGTCTCGAAAAACTTAGTTTCCATTATTTTTTTTTTTTTTTCTGTCTAGACTTAAAAGAAAGAAGTAAAGAAAAGGGGGGAAAAATGAAAGCATAAAACAATTTTCCTGTTCTGAAACCTAAACTGGTATAAAAAAAATAGGAAAGTTTTGTAGGACTTTGGAGCAATGAAATCTGATCTGTCTGTGTGTTTGTTTTTGATTGGTGGGAAGCAAACTAAGCAGTTTTAAAAGCTGAATAGATGTTGAGTAGGGCAGCTTGCTACAGGGAGGGGGGCGGCGGAATACCCTTGAAATGCGAACATATGTAGATGCATAATAAATGGTGCGCACATGTGCAGACATACATTTTATATACAGGGTGGGCCAAAATAAGGGTCCTATCTTTAAATTTGAATAACTTGAATTTGAATAACTTCCACAAAATAAAAGTTAAACTCACCAAACTTTATGTGTGTGTAGACTGACCCTTCCGAGATTTTTTGAAATAAACAAAACAAATTTTAGCCGAAAAACACTTAAAACTTACAAAAACTAAAGTATTGTTTTTTACACTGTTTTGAGTTTTTTAAGCAAAAATAATGTTTTCTAAATGAGGGTACGTTCCTTAGGGCTAATACGGCTCATGCTTGCTTCGGAAGGGGTCCTTTACTTATTCTAAAAAAAAAAAAAAAAAAAAAAAAAATCAATAAATAAAAAAGTTATGAATTTTTAAAAATAGGACCCTTATTTTTGCCCACCCTGTATATATATATATATACACACACACTCCGTGAAAAACTTATCCTCTGCCAGTGTTCGCACTATTTGTATTCATACAAAAATTTTCCAAACTGGAAAGTTTTAAAATGATAAAGAAAAAGAAAACATGAATTTGTAATAAGGAAAAAAAAAAAAAAAGCCAGTTTAATTTTGGAAATAGATTTGCTTTCTCAATCTCCCTAAATACTTGAAATGGATTTGTCCAGTAGTTTTTTTTTGTTTTTGTTTTGTGACAAGGATATAATCATGCGACCGGCAGGGATTGTCTCCTCCCATACTGATGATTGCCGGTTTGGCATGAAACACATGGTGTATACATGGGTCGATTTGAAAAATAATATTTATTTATAAATAATTGTTATATTTTTGTTTATCTACATACGTATACATGTCATCGTTCCGGAATCGTCGGTGTAGAGATAATTATTTAAGCCGGTCGCAGGATTCGAAACCCCGGAACAAGAGTTATGTTTAACTCAAATTCCGATGCTTTAACCCTTGCAGCCACCATGAACAACCACATAAATCTGAGTCTTAAACCTATTGTAGGCAGCCGACGTCAACAGTGTTCAACTTATGAAGGAACATGCATTAAAGCTATGATTTTGACTCCTGTATTAATACTACTGACTACAGTGCCCAGCCTAAATTGGGGGGGCCACACACACACATACATACATACATACATACATATATAAAAAATACACATTGTTCTTTATTATAGAGTGAAGGATATTCTAGTGGAATATCCCCCTAGGACAGGTATTTTGCTGGTTAAATTAATGCACTGAATAGCTTTGCACCACTTTACCCCCCCCCCCCCCCCCCCCCCGAAAAATTAAGACCAGTTTATATGTCCTACTAAATCTTGTCTAGAATCCTTATTCCAATTTGGATCAAGATTCTATTAAATGATTTTGATTCCTGAAAAACGTCTAAAGGTTAGGACTTAAGCTTAGGGGGTCTTAAGAAATTGAAATTATGGGAATCTTGCTTAATCAGTGTTGAATAACTATAGAAATTGGAAATATTCGAACAACAATTTTATAAAATGCTCCTAAGAAAGCGACAATTTGGTAATATTTATTAATTGATATCTGATACATATGGTTAGAATTTCATCAAAACCGGAAGTATCTGAACGTTCACAGAAGTCTTTCAGCCCCTCTTTGTCTCCTTTGCATGAAACTAAGCTTAATATAGCTCATATTATCTACGTTTACGCCTAGCAGCTGTGTTTGAAAATTTATAATGATCAGTTAATTAGTTTTAGAGTTTACGACACGCAAACGTATATACTTTGTGGAAGGGGATTTTATGTATAACTAGCAGAATACCTTTAACAGGAGGGGTTATAAGCAATATGTATAGCACCCGCCATTAAATGGAAAACAATACATAAATATTATATGTCGACTTGAACTAATGGATAGGTCTGCTATTTTGCGGGTGTCAAATCCGCATGTATTATTAAATGATTGAACATTTTGGAAGCAGTTTATATCCAATTAAAAGAACCTTCGCATAAACATTTAGTAGTTTAAGTTTCCTCATCCTTAAATGTTTTGAATGAATCTTAATACTTTCATATTCTGTAAACTGAAGTTCATCACGCAATTTTCCTTTTAAATTCATTTCCATTTAATGTTAAAAGATATTTAATTTCTGCTTTCCGTATTTGATTAAAGTATGTGCCTATATTTACAATTTCCCCGAAGAGATGACTAAAATTATTCGATAAATAAATTTCATTTGACTTTCGGAAAAACTTCATGGTTGGAATTTTAGAAACTATGATCCGCAGATTAAATAGGCACAAAATGTCGATCTTCTTAGAGCTTTATTTCATTGAAATATAATCCTAACGATTTTCTCCTAGAATTGGTTTTATTTTTGTGTCTTTGAAAGGAATTGCACCATGTTAATGCACTATTTAATTTATTGGCGCATCAGACATCACCAATACAAGATTTAGTAATTTGAAACCTTTTTCTTTTTTGTCGGCCAGTTTAGAAGCCCTTGTGATTAAGGAAATGATTAAAATGAATTCTCCCCTTCAGATCAAGACATTTATTAATTTATTAAAAAAAGAAGAAAAAAAAAAAAGTGGGTGACTCGAATTGATATCCCCCCCCCCCCCCGAGAAGAAAAATGAAAATTAAGCATCAATAAAGCTAGAGATAACGAATTGATTTAAGCATATTGATATAAGTTCCAAGGAGAAGGTACATTTGAGTCTGCTTCAAGAAGGTGAAAATATTAGTGTCAAACTGTTTCATGCTATTTGAGTGTTTTTGTTTTGAACATTTTGAACAGACTCCCAAACCATAGTTAGTAATTCCTATGAAATATCAAAGGATCTTTGCAAACAATATGAGGCTTGAACACCGAAAGATTAGGATCAATCTATCTTGCATCAATTTGTAATGTGCAATATGTCTCTCCTGGCAGTACATTTCATAACAACTATTCAATTCTGAGAATGAAACATCCACCAAACAAGATGTTTTGGATGCTGCCATGTCCAGATTCGAGAATGCTGAGGTGCAGATAACCCAGCACGTTTTCAGAAAATGTCTAGTTAAAAGATGAAGAGTTATCTATCCCTGCACAATTTTCTGAGAAAGATGCATAGCCATGTTTGTTTTCAGTGGAATGTTCATGCTAAATAGGATAAACAGCTGATGTTTGTTAAATATTTTTTTTTAATAATTTTGGAGTAATGCTCCGACACTTCATAAATGTATTCTCGAGCTGCATTGATTCCTCGAACAAATTGATCGTCTCAAGTATGTGGAAATTCTATGGGAAGAAAAACTAGAATGACATAAACCTTTAGTTTCATGCCACCATGTAAAGGGTGTGTAAATACAAAAAGATTGTCTAAGAAACAGATGAGAACCTTATAGAAAAAAGGAATTGTCAGGAACAAATTTTTAGGGAAAAGCAATTTTCAAGTGGGGAAGTATTGAGATTTTATTTAAAGAAGCGTGCATGAAAGATCTGTTGAATACTGTAATAGATTGATTCTCAGCATGCCCTGCCTGATTCAAGGAATAATGGAGAATAATTAATATGGGGCATACAGAATACTCTAACTTGTATGAGAACAGTAGGGGTTGTAACCTTTTCAAAATAACTAATAAAAAAGGGTTCATCTGAATAAAAATGAACCCACTTGTATTAGCTATTTATTATACATTTAACCTACCAGCATTTAGCTACAAAATTATGCAATTTTTCTCTTTCACTTTTTTCTGTTCCAACTCCCAGTGACCTCAAATCATGGCTTACGATGTTAATTAATGTTACCCATAGATAGACACTGAGCAAATTCATTGTTTTAGAAGCTGAAGTTGGACTATTTCAAAATTTTCTGGAATTAGGGGTCTAGCATTTGGCCTACCCATTTTTATCATGTATCACTTTTTAAAGAAAGTTGAATTAAGATTTTGTTCATTAACAAAAAGACAAAAAAAAAAACTGCCTTTTCTCCTAATTAATTTTTTATGAGAAAATATTTACATTTTTTGGAAAGATAATTCAATGAAGCAATGTCATTAAAAAAAAAAAAACCGTTTTGCAATAAAATTGATAGGACGTCTGATGAAATGTTGAAATTTAAATTCTATAAATAGTTATTTTCTTCTAACAACGAAGTAGACATGGTATGAAATATCTTTTTAAAACAACTATTGCATGCCGGTACCTTTTTAATTAAAATAAAATAAAAATAAAAATTTAATCGAATTTTTAAAGTTTAATTGAATTAACGCAATCGTTTGATCATTAGATTAATTGAATAACATTTTTTAAAAAATTATGACACACTTTAAAAAAGGACTAATTAAAAAAGTTACGTTTGAACCTGAATACCAGAGACAGATGATATCGTGTCTGACAATCTTATATAGATTGCCAGTGGAAATTTTCTTAGCTCAGACCTGTTAAAAAAAAAAAAAAATTCCTGTGTCTAGTGTCTTGACTATAAACTTCACAGCCTTGTACATGACCGTACCCACTTGTAATATGCCTACATCTCTGTGAGTTGTGAGAAAATGGGGAGACGTTTTTATCCACAAGTTAACACAACAATGGTCTGATTTCCCTTAAGAAAATCTAACACAAATTATTTCCTTTCATTCCTACAATGTCAACATGAATAAATTAAAAGATAGTATTGTTTTTTCGTTTTAGATCTCCAGAAGCATCTATTTAAACTGTACAGGAAGCCACTAAACATACTGTCAACTGTTTAACCATCGCTTCGGACATGATCAAACATATCCCGAAAACCATAGAAAAAAAGACAAGATTAAAAGGTTTTTTTAATGAATTGAAATTGATACTCTGAAAAGCTATATATATATATACTACCTCCCCCAATATAAAAAAGATAAAGAAACGTAATTTAATCCGTCGCTGTGACATAAAAATAAGTTTGATCTATTTTTCAAAGTGATATACCCCCCCCCCCAAAAAAAAAAAACTGCACAAATCTTAGCCAACGAGTATTGATTTACTCCTCTCCAGGAGTTAGGCACAAGGCCAGTTGTTATCTTAATCCCACAAGTAAGATGTGACCCAAGGTCGGGTCGGGGAAAGTGGGGGTTTGAAAAATTGCCTGGCCAGCCCCGGCGGCATTCCCCGGTAGGGGCGCCTCAGGCAGTAAGCAATAAACTTACTCCTCCCCAAAGAGGGGAGGCGAAGCCTGGGAGGGTGGACCTCCTAGAACTGCACAGGACAGACCGATAGACCGGTGTAAATCAAGCCCGAACGCCAAGACAATGCCAGTCTATGGAGTGTAGTATCTATCGGAACAGATACTACACTTTGATCTTAGCCAAACAAAATGTAAAAGGGGTTGAAATATGAAAGGAACCATTATACAACTGCAGAATAAACTATACAATGGCCATTGAAAGAAAAGTGCTTATATAAGAATATTGATTGGTTTATTTATTTTACTGCAAATCAATCCTTGTTGAGTTATTTTATTGTTCACAACTCCATGTATACCATTAATTGGAGAGTTTGAATTACCTACTACACGCCATCCTCGAGTGTCTTCGGTCTCTCTGTACAAGGGTGTGTCAGGACAACCTGACACGAGGCTACTTCTCCCTACAAGTAAACCCTGAACAAATATTCAAAATAACATAGTATTCGAAGCCCAAATAAGATCTCCTCAACATGGCTATACACTGGACCATACAAGGAATGGTGCACCTTCTTCAAGTAATGTTACCTCAAGTAACAGCACTTAGCTGAATACTCTACCAGACGTGATGAATTCTTGTTCTGGAATCGGGTAAGACCAAGAAACCACAAAAAAGATATACTATAACATAGTTCACTGGTCAATTGGAGAGAAGAAAATTAATGTTAACTTCTTTACTAACTGAACGTTTGAGAGATAAAAGAGAACTTAAATAGAATATTTGAATATTCTATTTATCTCATATAGAGATCAAGTGTTAGCCTCAAGAAGGGGCCCCCTTTGATTTCTGAGAACTTCAACTAAAGTAAAATGAAACAAAAGTTAAATAAACATTAGTTACTATTTTACCCATAACCGGGAGGGGGGTGGCGGACCGTCCGCAATAATATTAGTGAATAAATTACCTCAATAGATTCGATAGAATTTAATGTTCACATAGCAGATTCCATAGGAAACATCGGTATCCATTACGCCAACCATGCCCCCCCCCCCTCCCCAATAAATTGGATATGATGGAATAAAGATAACTATTTTGCATGTAGAGAGGCTTTAGACCGATATAGTACAGGCATTCATGGATGAAAGCAAATATGCGTAGTACCTCGGCATCAAAATTCAATTTTTTCAGCATTAATTAAATGGATAATGTTTAAGAAAATTCTATCGACATGATGCTGGAGTCAATTATGGCTGTCTTTGTAAGATAATTCCTATCGCTATCTTTTCAATATCAAAACGATTATTAGTTGGGAAGCGCGAACTTGTTGCAAAGTGTGAGCGTGAAAATAAACATTTACTGCTGTTTCCGCGTTTCTAAGCCACGCCCGTCCTTTGTAAATGGTAAAATGGTTTCTTGTTATTTCTATTTTTTGTGTAATAATGGGTTAATGAGCTTGTCAGGTGGACGGTGAGACACCTCGAGGATTGGTAAATGGTGTTTTGAAATTGGTCAGAATTTGATTATTTAAGAGGACGGCTCAACAAGAATTTGTTTACATTGGACTTGAAAACGACCATGTTGTAGTCAGCTGGGAAGCAGCCATGTGATATTGACCTTTTTTTATAAGATTTAAGGTTAACCTTCGCTAACAAATTATACTTAGTTTTTAGAAAACAATTGATCTATTTTATTTTGGGTTTCCGTTGAAAATGTCAAATGTTTGACTATTTTTTCCGTGTCAAATCACTTTCATGATTTATAAATGACAGAAATAGTGACATTGTAAAACTAAAATGTTTTGACAGATTTCTTTTTCTTTATGGACTAACGAGTCGTCGCTTATCAAGGCCGAAAGGCTATTCGAGGATAAGGGTTAATGAGTTTGGCAGGTGGACAGTGAGGAAACAATGGTATAGTAGGAATAGTCTGTTATTTACACCAACAAAACGAAAATATCACCATGTAGTTGTTAATCACTTGCTGAAGGGATATATAGCGAGCAGAAAGAGACTAATTTAATTTTTTTTTTTTTTTTTTTTTTTTTTTTTTAAACTTGCTTTACAGACGCATTTTTTTCCTGATTCAAACAATCTAACCTGAGATCAATGGAGGACCCAGCAGCTCACGTTTTTCTGTAGTGTGTTTATATAATATCTATCATATATATATATATATATATATATATATATATATATATATATATATATATATATATACGGCACAATCACGTTGACACACCGGTTCCCGTTAGATCACCGAAGCGACGTCGAGCCTGGCCAGTATTAAATGGGTGACTATTTGGGACTACCAGGTGCTGTATGTGCTCTCTGTTTATCTCGGCATTGTTTCCAGTCGTTTTGAATTGCTTGCCATTGGAATCAAGCAGTGCCGACTCAGGAGAGGTGTTGTTAGGGATTGCGCAACCCTTGCTTCATAATTACACGCGCAGCCAGCCCCTTATAGGGGTATCCATAGTCTCTCTAGACTGAACGGAGGGCTTAAAAATATATATCTCACAACTTTTATTTTATTTTTTAACAAACTTTTGAAGAAATGGATGCCTTCTAACGGTGGCGTTTTTCATCAACTTTTCCATGGATCTAACACAACTTTAGGCAATTCTTGAGATAAAAAAAAAATAAAGACCCCCCCCCCCCCCCCCCCCCCCCCCCCCAAAAAAAAAAAATTCATCGTGTACCGATTTATTTCTGTCCAAGCTTTTGAATTGTATAAGTCACCGGGTGTAGAGCACGGGTGTCGAGCACGGGTGTCAAGTTCAAGGACACAAAAGGGGTCATTACGTGATGGAGAGCATCGACGGGGTCAGCAGTGGTAATGGAAAGACCACATTTGTGTATTCGTATTCATGTGAATTACTTAATTCACAGATGGGGAGGAGGGGGGGGGCAGTTTATTGATATTTCTGTTTATTTAACAATATTCTCTCTGATTTGCTTTTAATGATTTTTCTGTTTGCGTTCGTTGTCTTTCACCTGATGTAGCCCTCGTCCCTCCCCCACCCCAATATGGGATCACATCCTTCTCTTATTATGAGAGAAATCTTCATTTTCTTTGAATGGTTGTCACCACTCTAATGTTAGCAAACCGATCGCTTGTGTTAAACCCTTATTTTCTATTGTCTATCTCATCTTAGCTAGATTCCTACACCAATACGAGGTAACATATCTATCCATTATTAGTTACTTGCGTTATTAAGCAAATTTATGCATTTCTTAAAAATGTTTTTTACTTTTTATTAATATTTATAACATTTTTATTTGTTGTTTTTTTTTTAAATAAAAATTCAACGTTCTTTATTAAAAAAACAAACAAACAAAAACTCTTAATTTCTAAAATAGTGAAATGTTGATAGATTAGACCCCCCCCCCCCCAAAAAAAAAAGAATTCTCAAACATGTTTATGTTTACCTGTTAAACACGTTTTATGCCTTTTTAAATTCTTCTGACAGGAATAAATTTACTAACAATTTTTTTTTTTTTTTTGTCACCATTTGCTTAATGACCATATATGGAATTCGTGTGTCTGATCAATGTCTTTCAGATGTTAATGTGCTTATTTGCATATGGGACATTTTGACTCTTGTTCGTATGTAATATGTACATATTCATGTCATGATTGTGATACCCGCCCTTCTCCCCCCCCCAAAAAAAAAAATGGTGAGTTAGAAACCCCCTTCCAAGCGCGCGTGCAGGTAGACCTTCACCCCTAATAATGTCACCTGATCCCCCGTCCCACGCCTACACACTCCTCTTCTAGAAGAGGAAGAAGGGACCACCAGTAGACATAAAAGGAAGTCGGATATTCAATCTTGTTACAAAATCGTTTGGGTTGAAGTTTTTTTTGTGAAGGAATTCTTTTTCTTTTCTTTCTCCAAGTCGAGCACTGATTATTCTCGCGATGGAAGAGGAGGGGGGGGTTGCACTTCTCACTTTATTTAACAACTTCTTTGTTGCAACCAATTTGGTAAAAACGCCTTTTTTCTTTTTTTTTTTTTTTTAAGCGGTGAATGAGCATACAAACTTTAAGTAGAATTATGTTTTTATTCTCTTTGAGTCTTTTTTTTTTTTTTTTTTTGTCCCTTCATCTATGGAAGCAGCATTAAAAAAAAAAAAATAGTTTGCTTTGTCTAAATTGTAAGTAGATGCGTTTTATAGCTAAAATTAAATATATTGCGATGTGAGTGTCCTGTTTTTACTGTGAATAGTCCCCCCCCTCTCTTTCCCTTCCCCCCTCTCTTTTTACTCTCTCTCTCCCTCCCCCTCTCTCTGTGGCTTAAATAGTATTAATGCTTGTGACGATATTCCTTATTGCTTAATGGAGTCTTCCAATATTTCATAGTTAGTTTTATCTTTGACTGTTAATAAACAAAAAGTGATGCAAGGGAGAGTTATATCTTATATAAGATCTGCGCAAGGGGTTTAAAAAATAATCAGCAATAAAAGATGGTTGACTGGGTTAGTAAATTGCAAATTACGGCTAATTAGTTCAAAAAAATGTTTTAAAAAAATCCGTTTTAATTGTTCTATCTCAATCATGAAAGTCAGGAATATTTTAACATGTATTTTGTGATTAAACTATATAAATAAGTCTTATGTAAACAAGCATCGATTAACTCAGATTTAGTATATTATATATATATTATATGAAACTAAAAGTATACTTTTAGTAGATAGAACCTATAGTGAAATGGTTTAAGCTCAATATACGAGATAGAGCAATTATAAAGATAGAAGAAATAAGAGGGATAAACATGTACGAATGACAAATTTATTTCAACTTCGATTTTCCGCCTACGATTGAACTAAACATCTTTCTATTGGATTTACTTAATTCTTGAACTTTTTCAACGCTGCCTTCACGAAAACCCTTCTTTTCCATCTTTAAATCTCCTTTCACTAAACACCTTATCAACGGACATTTACCAACTGGACAGACCCCATATCTTTTTACACGCACATTCTCACTCTCCATTACTTAATATTTTTTCAATTTTTGAATTTTGGCTTTTCCACTGCCAACTTATCTATGTAATTCCTCTGATAAGATTTTAAGTTTAATCTTTGAAAAGCCTTGGCTTAAGGAAAGAATAATAAACATGTTTTTACCGAGTACACCTTGCATTGAACAATCGAAGTTGAAATAAATTTGTCATTCGTACATGTTTATCCCTCTTTTATCCCTCTTTCATCTATCTTTATATATATATATATATATATAGAACAGGATATAGGAAGTAACACCAACAAGACCTTTGTTCGCGGGAAGCCCAACGATTGGCTGAGAACAACAAAGAATCTGATTGGTTAACTAGCTAGCCGTGTGTATAAAAACATCCAGCAAAAATAACTCCATGCATTTTAGCCTGAAGATCCCCCCCCCCCCCCCAGGGGATGAAACGCGGGAGCCTCTGTGTAGCTTAATTGGCATAAATATATTTTCATAGCTTACTACCTAGCTCTACTTACGTATCGAGCACTGTTGAAGTAAATACTGAAAATTGATACATAAAAAAAATTATATCTCCTTATAAAATTTTATGTGGATACATGGAATACTAATATATATATATATATATTACTCTTAATAAGAAATCATGGACCATACACATGCATATACTAAAAACAGGTGTTTGTGTTTGCAAAAACTCTTTTAGGTGTTTAAGGCGGTGAATATAACATCAGTTAGGACTATGTCGTCAGTGACCATCTCTTTGACACCAGATGTCACAGGTTATATCCAAATCAACTCAAATGAAACGAATTTCCATAAAAAAAAAAAATAAAAAAAAAATTTAAAAAATCAACAAAAAAAAATCAATTCAATGTTTTAATTAGATTAAAAGCAAAACTTTACGCCTGCATAATAATAATATTAATATTAATATTAATATTAATATTAATAACAATAACAATAATAATAATATGCGCGCACGTTCCTTTGATCTTAGATTATCATCTTTTCCGGTCCTTTAAAAAAAAAAAAAAAAAAAAAAAAAAAAATGAGATGCTTGATTGCCAAAGATAAAATGCATAAAAGTAATTGAGAAGTATCTGGCGTCACTGCGTGCCAAAAATTTAAATTTTATTCATTTCAAAATGAATTGTTCTAAAATCGAGTAAGATGTCATAAATAGAATTCTGTTGTCATTGACTTGGTGGCATTTGTTTTATTTATTTAAAGAATATTTAGCTGACAAGTATTGTTATGGTATTGGTAGGTAGTCAACCGTGGAATTTCCAGTGTTCTAGTATACAGAAGGTTTGGAAAATCGATTATAACTTTGGGATTATGTTCTATATGTGTAAAAGAGCCTTTTTGTGTGAATGGTGCTGCTTTCGTAATAGCACTCCGATTACTCGTCTAATTATTGTTGTGGTCTTTGATTTGTGCTGATCATATTTATTTACCTGCATTTGGTCTGCTGTGTTCTGGTAGCTGAAATAAGGCCCAACATTCGCAGGATGCCGATCAGGTCCTCCATGCTGGCTATTAAAGAAGCCCCTCCTTGATTATGATGCTCAGATCTTTCTTTTGAGCCCCACAGCATTTCTATTTGTTTGATGTAAGTTTAGACGAGTAATGGCGTGCTATTACAAAAGTAACTGCCACACAAAGAGGCTCCTTTACACATATAGAACATAATCCTGCAGGTTTGCTATAGATTTTCCAAACACCCTGGCAAAAATATCCCCTACCCCGAGCCAAACAGTTTGGCAGCACTTTTTGTCTCCTTACGAAGATATACTAAACCTCATGTCTAGAATTCTTATTCAAATTTTGATCAAAATCCATTACGTGATGTTGATTCTAAAATATATCTAAAATTTAAGGTTTACGGTTAAGGAGTGTTAAGAAACTGAAATTCAGGGAATCTTGCTTCATTGGTGTCTAATGACGATGAATCAAATTCAATGCCAATCTGATATTTGAATTTTCGAATATTATTTCCTCTAAAAATCCTTTGAAATATTCTGAAGAAACTGAAATTTGAGAAATATTTATTCCTTTCATATGAATCAGATGATTCCATTGTTGACATTGGATATCTATCTTGTCAGAATTCTTTCTAGAAAGACATCAAGTACTTAATATAAAATCGGGGGACTTATGTTTTGAGGCCCGTCCGTCCGGATCTTTCTCTGCAACCATCCATTGAAGTTCTCTGAAATTTTGCATGAAGTTGTAACTTTGGTCAGGTTAGAAAGTGACGTTCTCCGATTTTTGAAAAAAAATCTGGTTAGCCCCCCCCCCCCCCCCCCCAGGGGGTCAAAAGGCCCCGAAATGGCAAAAAATGACATTTTTTGCCCCATAACTTTTCATCCATCCATCCATTCAATTTCCCTGAAACTTGGCCAAAATGTGGAGCCAATTGTTCCTAATAGAAAATAAGTATCACTGACCTTGGAAATAATCTAGTTCGCGCCCCCAGGGGGTCAAAAGCCACCAAAATGGCAAAAAATTACCCTTTTCTCCCATAACTTTTCATCCATCCATTCAATTTTTCTGAAACTTGGCCAAAATGTAGAGGCAATTGTTCTGGATATAAAATGAGCATCCTTGACCTCAGAAAAATTCGGATTCGTGCCCCCAGGGGGTCAAAGGGGGGGGTGTCAAAAATGTCACACCGAGTCACATACAGAGGGGGACCACGCACGCGCGGCTTGTTTATAATGATTGGTTAATTAGTTTAGGAGTGAATCCTGTACATAGAACTATATAAACATATATGCATACCTAACTTCGTATAGAGATAAGATATCCATTCTGTGTCTGTTTATTATTTTTTTGCAAGTCAGAATGTAAAGTAAATAAAACATTTCCGAAAATCATGTCTGAGACTTTATTTCTGTGACTTGCAAAAGTTTTAGAATTTTGGAAAAAAATGATCTGCGGGTCTGTTTTCAATACATCTTTTTCAACAAAATATGCCTAAAAGAACGAATTATACTTAACCACACAAAGTGTGTCTAACAGACAGATAAGGTTAGCTTACAATTTTTTTTATTTTCATTTTTTTTTATCCTGGAAATACTTAAGCGTGTGATCTTTGAAATGTTACTTTGTTTTTATGGCTTTGCCTTTTGCTTTTCCTGTACTCCTCTGAGAGAACGCTCTACTTTCAAACTTTCTGAAAAGTTATTTTTAATTAAAATGTCATTGGAAATGTTGCGTCTTTTTTCCTTATTGCTTGGGGATAAGGCTCGACTTCCTAACACTAATATATATATATATATATATATATATATATAAATACTAGCTATACCTACATAGTGTTGCTCTGGGTCTATTTATCTTCCTCCCACAAGGTAAGATGTGACACAAGGTCGGGAAAGTGGGGAAAAAATCAGCGCTCGAGAATTTGCGCACTCTGGCCATTCAAAAATTGGCTGGGCAGCCCTGTCGGCATTCCCCGGTAGGGGCGCCTCAGGCGATTAGCAATAAACTAACCTCTTCTCAAAGAGTGAGAAGGCAAAGCCTGGGAGGATGCACCTCCTAGAACTGCACAGGACGGACAACCGATAGACCGGCGTAAATCAAGACCCGACGGCCCGGACAATACTGGTCTAGTGGGTGGGGTAAAAACCCCTGATTGAACTGCCCTGGGTACAGTGAAGTCATGTTAACTTCTACAGAAAAAGAAATAAAATTCTAGTTGTAAAGTACTCTTATATAGTGTTCAATTAGAATGAGTTACTTCCTTTGCTGATTTTGATTTTTTAGTAATTAAAAAAAAATGTTTCATATTATCAATCGGTCCGACTTTGAAAATCAAACAAAATAACTTTATGTATAAAGTTATAGTTTCACAACTCCTCCTAGGATTTTGGAAATATACTCCCATAACCATATATATTTTTAGACTATATAACCCAGAGTACTTGGATGAGTATATTTCAATTTGATCAACATTATCGTGAGGTCTGTTCATGCTTGCCATCCATAAAAAGAAAACATTTTACTGCATTTTCATGTAAATTATAGACATTTAAAAATAAAAATAGAAATGTTAAGAGGTTCCTAGCTTGAAGCCGAAGTGCACGGGTTCTCATTGATTCTTGGGAAATTTTGGATGTATCCAGACGGGGCTTAAAGACTGTAAATTTACCGAAATTCATATCAAATTGAATATAATAAAACGTAAAAAATAAGTAGAAAGATAACATGGTGTTATGGCCTGGGTTCTTCAACTTTTGTCCAACAGCTGGTCTTTCATATTGTTTGTTTATTCTTCTTGGACAACTTTTTATTTTATGAACATGTTCTGTGTGTATTCACTACACAGGCCGTGGTCGACCGTTCATTCCAACACCAGTCGCAGTGCCAATTTGGTCTCGGTCTCCCTCTAAAAACAAAAAAACTCGCAGCTCCCATTTTAAACAAGCAACAAAGTTGGTGTTTTTTCATTTGGGGGGGGGGGGGTTACAAGGATGCTCGTTTTCTTTCCTTGAATAACAGGCTTGCAAAGGAGAAATTTTAGCCTGACCAAATCAAAACGCATGTCCAATGGCTTAGAGAGCCCAATGGCCCATCTTGCTTGGAGAAGCACATAAACCCAGCTGACTGTCCGACCCCAGAAAACCAGACTGACTACGAGACGCCCAGAGGGCCAACTCCCCCCCCCCCTCTTCTGCCCATCTGCTGGAATATATCTACTTTCGACTGAAAATCCTAGATGTCCGGTCTTTTTCTCAGTCACTGGAACTGACCACATCCGTCCATCGCTATCCGACCACCGAGAAACTGACTACTTGAGATAATAGCTAGCCAACATCTACTTGAAAGGGCTAATCTGCTGCCAATCCATGAACATCAAAGACCCCACTGTCTAAGGGGTCTCCTATATCTGGACAGTCATTAAATTTGGAAGACCCTGAGAGTTATAACCACAGCAGAGAACGTATACGAAGAAACATTGTTTTCTTAAGTGGACACATGGAATTCCGGGTGGCCCAAACTCCAGATCAGACATATTTCTAATTTCCTGTGTGGTCTCTTGTCTCTTTTTGTAAAATATTACTCACCTGCAGCAAGTCTGCTATTTGCATGCATTGCAAACATGCACCCCATTAAACATGCACCCCATTAAACATGCAACCACCTAGTGCATGTTTACAATTTGTCAACCTAGAATCGACATCTTTGGAATTTTTGGTGATATAGAAGAGAGTTAGTACCTGTTAAAGTCCCATCTATGGGTTCAATAGAAACTATTGTTTGCAAAATATATACCTACAAAACATTAATCTACCAACCAATCATCTATAAAAAAAATTTTTAAAAAGCGTATGTTTTTGGTATAAAATGACCCAACAACAGTTGACATGCCGTGAAACCAACGACCAGCAACTCTGAAAATTTACTAATTTCAGAAAAGCAATGAAAAATAAAATTAATTTAATATTTGAAAAGAAGTTAAAAAGTAATTAATTTGGAAATTCATTATGATGTGAATGGAAGAAAGACGATTGTTTCAGTCAAAATAAGTTTAGACTTTTTTTCTCTGTATTGCCAGGTCTGATAGTCTGTAGTAACATTCAAAATCCTGATAGTCTGTAGTAACATTCAAAATCCTGATAGTCTGTAGTAACATCCAAAATCCTGATAGTCTGCAGTAACGTTCAAAATCCTGATAGTCTGCAGTAACGTTCAAAATCCTGATAGTCTGCAGTAACGTTCAAAATCCTGATAGTCTGTAGTAACGTTCAAAATCCTGATAGTCTGTAGTAACGTTCTAAATCCTGATAGTTTGCAGTAACGTTCAAAATCCTGATAGTCTGCAGTAACGTTCAAAATCCTGATAGTCTGTAGTAACGTTCAAAATCCTGATAGTCTGCAGTAACGTTCAAAATCCTGATAGTCTGCAGTAACGTTCAAAATCCTGATAGTCTGCAGTAACGTTCAAAATCCTGATAGTCTGCAGTAACGTTCAAAATCCTGATAGTCTGCAGTAACGTTCAAAATCCTGATAGTCTGCAGTAACGTTCAAAATCCTGATAGTCTGTAGTAACGTTCAAAATCCTGATAGTCTGCAGTAACGTTCAAAATCCTGATAGTCTGCAGTAACGTTCAAAATCCTGATAGTCTGCAGTAACGTTCTAAATCCTGATAGTCTGCAGTAACGTTCAAAATCCTGATAGTCTGTAGTAACGTTCAAAATCCTGATAGTCTGTAGTAACGTTCAAAATCCTGATAGTCTGTAGTAACGTTCAAAATCCTGATAGTCTGTAGTAACGTTCAAAATCCTGATAGTCTGTAGTAACGTTCAAAATCCTGATAGTCTGTAGTAACGTTCAAAATCCTGATAGTCTGTAGTAACGTTCAAAATCCTGATAGTCTGTAGTAACGTTCAAAATCCTGATAGTCTGTAGTAACGTTCAAAATCCTGATAGTCTGTAGTAAAGTTCAAAATCCTGATAGTCTGCAGTAAAGTTCAAAATCCTGATAGTCTGCAGTAAAGTTCAAAATCCTGATAGTCTGCAGTAACGTTCAAAATCCTGATAGTCTGCAGTAAAGTTCAAAATCCTGATAGTCTGTAGTAACGTTCAAAATCCTCTTAAATCTGATTTGTGCGGGTGGGTGGAGGAATCTCTAAGCGTGAGAATTTTCTACAATTGGCAAATATATCAAGATTTGCAAGTAAACATCCTATAAATGCTGCTTTGTTGAACATTTTTTTTAAATTCTATTAGTTATCATATACTATATAAAGAAATATGTGTGTTTCCGGCTGAAAGTCAGAAACTACACAAGACATACTTACAAACATTTGTGGCACCAACCTAGTTATTGTAAAAGAAATACTGTAACATTCGATAATCAATAGAGATTAAATTAGTGCAGGGGTGGTCAAAATATTTTTTTAAATTTTTTTTTAAATTTTTTTTTTTTTTTAGTAATAGTTTAAACAACAACACTGAAACTAGGTCAAACTCTGAGAATTTATGCAAAATTTCGAACTGAACCCATGACCAGATACAAGTGTTAAGCAATTTTTATTTCATTCTTAGTATTGCCTGAAGTGAGGATTTAACCTTCAACCTCCAGAAGACTGTTGCTTAGAACTTCTTTCGTGTGAATCAGATGATTCTGGTGTTGGCATTAGTTTTCCCCGATGTCTTTTTAGTTAGAAATCTTTCTGAAAAGACATCGGGAAGGACCACGAAGGTTGCCAACATCCCTAAGCGAAAGTGGTACTGTGGAACCGACTGGATTCTAACTTGGAACACCCAGGTCTTCAGTCCATGTCGTTATCCACTTAACCACCATCACCTCCCTTGCTTAGAACCGATTGTACTCAGCACCATTATCCGTTGTGCCACGAACACAGTTCAATTCTTACTGTAGGCGATAACTAAAAATAACACTTCTGCTCGCATGGATTAAATAAAGGGTTCAGTTGAAAATTTTGTAGATTTCAGCGTTTGAAAAGATACACCTAAAGGTTACATCGGCTAAAATGTGAAAATAACAATCAATGTGAGAATTGATAGCCTGAATAATCCAAATACAAAATACTTGATCCTCAAAAATCTTTGTTTAGACCACAGTTTGATTTATATGAAATGATTACAATGGTAAAATGAATATAATAAACATTCAACAGTTACCACCCCTTACCGTTCGATCTTTAATTTGTTCTCTCAATGAGAATTTAATTGTTAAATGTACATAAAACAAGCTTTCCAATGATATCAAATTTAGCTTGGCCTTCACCCCCCTCCCCCCATTTATGTCTCAAAAGCGGCCGTTTCTACTCTAATCGTGACTTTTGAATTTTGAATGCAAAATAACAGGTTAATGCAGACCTACAGAAAAAAATTATAAAAGTTGAAATTAATGTATCAAACAGGCTGACTTCTACTTTAGATAGAAAAAATATTTCTTACAAAAAGGAGATATTGCGTGTCGATTTTTAATTTTTTAATTTTTTAAATTTTTTTTTTTTATTGTTTCTTTGTTTTGTTTTTTTAATTTTCTTGTTTCAAATTAATACCAATCGGTTGGAAAAATAAAAATGAAATTATTTTTAAATATGTTCTTGATCAAAATTAGCGTTAAACTTTCATTTTTCGATACTTTAAACACATCTTCAATATTTCTAAGAATCTCTTAGTAAGTAGCTAACAGCTGAATTTCAAAATTAAACTAAAACTTACAAGTTTTTTTTTTTTTTGTTTTTTTTTGGAGGGGGGGGGGAAATAATTGTATTTTAAAATTTTTTTTCTTCTTTCAAGTCGGAAGAGAAAGAAAATATACAAACATAAACTCTCCACACTAAATATATTTTTAAAATTTTATTTTTATATTTACAAGGTTTTATTGGGACAAATTTTGAACATGTTTCCGAGTGATATTGCTCAATTTATTTTACTGAAATAAAATCTTCAGAAATTTAGTTACAAAAGTCTAAAAGATATTGAAAAATGGTTAAAATATTCCTATCTGTTCACGCTTTAATGAAAGGTTGGTGCAATGAACCCCCAGAAAAAATTTTTCTTTTAAAGTTTTCTAATAAAATAAATTGCTGAATATGAAAATGCTAAAAACTTCCATTTGAATTTTGATAATTACATATTTTCTATATTTTCAGACTGAGTAGTTTTTATGTAGATCAAGTAAATAAATTAAAAAAAAAAATGGTGATTCCTACAAGTAATCTTGGTATTGAAATAAAAATCCGAGTTGCTTTGGAATGTTTCTTTTTATAACACCATTCTTCTGCTGATAGGAATGGCATGAAATGAGTTTATTTTGTTTGTGTACCATTTTATTTATCTTTGTTACCGAATGCTTTGATGCTGACAAATCAATATTTGATTGTGACTCGCTATTTTATTTTGTTGCACATTTTCTAATAAGATGGAATTAGAATTGATTCCTTCCAAAAAATAATTTATCCACTCGGATTTATTTTCGCATGGTTGCCTTTTTTTTTCCTTTTCACTTCCCTTTGAAAGAGAAATATATATATATATTGATAATCAACATTTGCTTCTAAATATTCGATAAACTAATGAGCGCCTGAATGTAATCTCTAGCCGCTGGAATACTAAGGAAAGAATATTAGCTCTGTATGGGTAATATGACTGGTCAAGTGTAATGTAGATAGTTAAGGAGTATAATAAATCAAATTTCATAGCAGATTGGGTAAAACACCTGAATACCTTCTGTTGGATTTGGAATCAATTCCAAGACTTTAAATTATTACATTTTGGTTAATGAATTAGAAAATATGTAAACATATTACCATTGTAATTCACCTACGTGGCCATCACAAGTTAAGAAAAAAGCCCTCTTATATAAGAGCTTATTTGAATTCACTACCATAAACCGTATTTTCGGATTTTATCTTACACATTTATTTTACTTATAACAAAAATATTTATCCATCTTAATATCGAATTTTAATTAACTAGGTTTTTCTTCCATAATTAGTTAGTGTTTCTGTATAACTATTTGAAAACGTAGCTCTGTGTGATAATTTTAAAATGGTGATCTGATAGGAATTTTGTCATCCTATTGGCGTTGGTGTCCCTTGTGAGTGTTAACTTTGTTTTTTTTCTCCACAAACTTTGCTTGATGTGACACTTTATTTATGCCTTTCATTTCTGTCTCTGAGGAACGGCGAATAAATGTGTTTAATGGCTGCATTGAGAAACAATTGTAAGACCATCAACAATTCTACCATGCAAAAATTAAAATAAATGATTCGATTAAAGACTGAATTTTTTGGTCATTGGAATATAAACAATCACTATATATTGTTTTTTTTTGTTGTTTTTTTAGGGGGTGTAACTCTATATTCGTCTATTATAGATTTACTTCCCTGTTCTTGGAACAAAAAATATAACATTTAAGAAAAACAAAGGCATAGCTTCAAAAAACGAAAAGCAAATAAAATTGCAAGTAAATACACTACCAGGCAACGCCAAGTAAGTACAGCTCGTTTTATTTATATATATATATTTTTATATATATATATATTATGGTTACAGGCACGACCTGTGATCTGCATCACTTTCATTGATACCTTTAGGTAAGGTATGAATTATGATCACCTTGGTATGAATCCATATGTCCTCCATTTAGTTATGGATTAAATGATAGGATGACTCGAGACATAGGGTTGACTAGACTCTCAAGCCTTGGTTGTGTAACTAGTCTTTGAGAAAGAAAACTGAAATAACGCCAGTCATTTTCTACTCATCTCGGCATTGTGCCCAGTTGTCCTGGACTTCTCCTTGCCACTGGATTCAAGCAATGCCAGTTCAGAAGTGTGGTTCCTCCGATTCAGCAATGATTACCAAATCATCGGCAGACAAGTTCCCAGGGGCATCCTATGCAGAATTCTCTTGATAATTGCCTTGAACACAATGATGACTAGTAAAGGACTCAATACCGACAAACCCTGATGGACATCAACATTTACCTCAAACTGATCACTAAAGGAGTTGTCGACATTCCTAACATTGCTATACATATACTGGGCACACACACACATCTCATATATATATATATATATATATATATATATATCGTGGGCGTATGGCTATGGCGCTTGCTTGCAGAGACTAGGTTGATTCTGTAACAGGGGGTTGAACCTTGCAACCGTTCCCTACACCGATGAGAGCGAAAGCTTGAAATGCTAGCGTATGCAGGTAAAAATAATTAGATATTAAAATTAATATTGGTGTGTATATATATATAATGTATGTATATATTTTCTTTTTAAAACTAATTTGGAACATTTATTATGTTATATATATATATATATATATATAACATAATAAATGTTATATATATATATATATATATAACATAATAAATGTTCCAAATTAGTTTTAAAAAGAAAATATTTTTATTCATACAATTGTTTCTGCCCATTTTCAAAAGATACATTTTCTCTTAATAATAAATTCAAGATGTTTCCAAACTTATTTGTTAAATTATTATATTTTGAGCTATTAACCCAACTTTTGTGTGAATTTACATAATACACACACACACAAACACACTTTGCACAAATATATTTTTGACAGATAATGGTTTTTTGGGTTGTTTTTTTTTAAATTATTTTCTTACTCCATGTTAATTGAAGAGTGTTATTTTGATAACTTTAATTATTTGTTAAAAAAAATTGCAATTTTTTAGTTTGCTTTTAATGTATGAATTTTGTTTTTAAACCAGCCATAAAATTTATTTTAACGTTTCTTTCATTTATTTTTAATGAAAAACGTTACAACTTGCTGTTTAACTGTCTAGCATTGTAATAAATACCTATCTTAAGGGTACTCCGCAGATTTCCGATCGTATTTAAGTCACAGCTATGGGTGGTCAGTTCATGTACGAGTCCCTTACACATCCCTTTTCTTTTTGTGAACTTTGGAGCGTGACTTGGTGTGTTGTCTTGCATAAATATCAACGATCTACATTTGCCTGAAGCTTGGTTACAGAACCACTCAAAAAAATTTTGCTCTAGGTAAACGCAATAACTTATAGAGTTCGTTATCACTCGGTCCTCGGTATTAAAAGGACCCACAGGCTCACTCTGAACAATACAAGCCCATATCATGATCTCACCCACACCTTGTTTCCGTTTAACGAATTGTATTGAATAACATTGCTTACAGACACAACTTCGCGTCCATCCATCAGGCCAATCAATGAACAACCTGGACTAGTTTGTGAACAAGACTTTCTTGAAATAAATTTTCATATATTTCTTATCCCACTGAACTCTATTTTTTTGAATTTTTCTTAGTTAAAATGGCTTTCTTGATTCGATTTTTTACATCCGTAAACTTTCTTAATGCTTTGTATCTTATTTCTCTTGAAACCATCGGAGCTCCAGCTGCCCAAAATATGAATAAACTACTGGCAAGCGGATTTCTGATAATTTATCTTCGGATATGCGAGAGATTTATATTTTTTAAACATTTCATTCATTGGTTTCTTGTAAACACAAGACAAAAACTTTCGCATTTATTCATGGAAAAAGATAAATATTAACATTTTGGTAATTTTGATACAGATTTATTTATCTTTTAAATAAGATTGTAAAGAAGGGAAAAGAAAAATCTATTCACCTGAGCGATGGTGTGTGAGAGAACAAGCAAGCGGACGTCCTCTCTTCTCTTTATGAAATCTTTGTAACCAGCAATCTTAATTTAATTACCTCCCTTGAAAATTAATGAACAAATATTTAGTTTTAGTAATTTATCCATTTTTTTAAAAAAATTTTTATTTTAATTAATTACTGTTAATAGCGACAAAACTATTGCATTTATATAGGGAAAATAGGACAATAAAAATTACAAATGACCACTGTATACCAAACTTATTACTAAGTATTAAGTCTAAATCTATCATATATAAGTAAATGGATTTCAACTCGAACAGTATATTTTTAGAGTGAAGCTGTTTTTAAAAAAAAAACCCCCAAAAAACCTGTTTTGTGTCGACAAATTTCTGGAACCGCTAAAAATTCACAATAAAAATGAAACTCTGACAAGTTATTCTTATTGTCTCTGCAATGTGCGTGTTTAACAATGAAAATGTTTTTTTCGAACAATGGACATCGCCTCCACCTAACGGTGTGAGAATTCATCTAAAAAATTTGGTTTCGTAGAAGATCTCTATAAGGAATATTAAACATCGGATATGATCTGAATCTCTGAATTCTTCGATGCGAGATAAGACATTAATCGTAGCAGCCACCCTCCAAAATAATGTACGTTGATTCCGTGGGAGGGGGGGGGGTATTCTTGTTGAGGTCAACATCGATGAGGCAATTTTTTTTTTCCTCCTTTTTTTTTTTTTTTTTTTTTTTTTTTTCTGTTTCTATTGAATAAAAAAATTGCACAAATACAAAGTAAATGATACGTTGTATTAGCAGATCGTCTTATTTAATTAATCTGATAAGCTTTTTTTGCCGTAAGCATATTGGATTTATTAAATTGTTTTAGAGGGTGTGAGGTCACTTCTCGCGGTTGCTTTAGTAGACTGAATAACTAGAAGTTCAAGCATTGTGTGTGTGTGTGTGAGATAGATAGATAGATAGATAGATAGATATCATTTTTGCAATATGAGATCTCACAAGACCCCCCCCCCCCGCCCCGAAGCCACCCTGAATCTTATCTATAGCCTCCAGGTAGAACCTGTACCTGGAACATGTTGCCTTCAGTGTTCTTCGAGAGACGCCGGAACACCAGTTTGATCTTGCCAATCAGCTCATCCTTGATGCTGCAGGCAGTACAGGTGGTGTCTTAATTGCGCCCCACACATAATAGTCCATGGGGTTGCAATCAGGTGGTGGGGGGGGAGCAGATGTTGGTAATGGTGAAGTTGTGAAAGTTTTCAGACAGCCATCTCTGGGTTTTCCCCGGAAGATGTCACACGGAGCTGTGCGCCATGCTGCCACCAACATCGTCTTCCCATAGCCATCCTCTCCACACTGCGCTTGACAACGGTGGACAAAAACTCGATATAACCAGCTGAATTGAGTCTACGCCTCTTTTCAAAGATGTGAGGTGGCCGTAGCTGGAAATACACCGAAAGACCATCACAGTTTGAGGATATTTGGTCTTTATGACATGCTGGACTTCCACGGGCTAGCCACCTGTTGCTCGGCACGTTGTACAACTGGTCCAAATCCGATACATAGAATCTTATATTACAGAGTTTTTGCTATATTATAGCATTTCTGAAAAATCAAAATTTTAAAATATTTTTTTTATTTTTAAGAAATATATACTTATATGCAAATTAATACATCAAACTCCAGCAACTTACAAGTAACAATTAAACTTGAAATTAAATTTGTTATTTTTTATATTTAGAGATATGCATTATAATAGGTATAACAAACCAGCCTAGAGTTTAGAGTGCGAAAATGGGTAAATATAGTGAAATCACCTTAATTTTAACTGTCGATATCTTGTTTAAATAAAATTTGAATGTGAACAAAATTTAATCTTTTCTATTTATAAATGTACAATTCCTTTTCTCGTGTCAGTTAGGTTACCATTTTTCGGTGATTGGCGATTTTTTTTTTTTTTTTTTTTTTTTTTTTTTTTAATATAAAAAAAAATATAAAATTAGTCTATCTAAAATTTGGTGTGTGTGATATTGTTTATCTTTATGTATATAAAGATAGTCCCATCCTAAAGAAAATATAGGGTTTTAAGTTGTCGTTCACAAAAAAAAAAGTTAAACTTTAGTGAATGACATTTTTGCACTATTATTAAATTGTTTTCATCAATTTTTACATATGCTAAATCTGGGTTTTTTAATTTTTATTTTTTACACTATTAAAAGAAAAATATAGCTTGATCTCAAATGTGCTATAAATCATATTAAGGAGATTCAACAGGCAAAAGTTGCAGTTCCATATCATTTTTACACATTTTTTTCCAAGGGGTAATTGTATTTTGTCTAGTGTTCAGGTCGGCTGGGTTTAATAATTATTGTTAGTCTCTCGATTTATAAATTCGGGGGACTTATGTTTTGAGGCATATCCGTCCGTCCGGATTTTTCTCTGCAACTATCCATTGAATTTCTCTGAAATTTTGCATGAAGTTGTAACTTTGGTCAGGGTAGAAAGTAACATTCTCCGACTTTTGAAAAAAAATCTCGTTAGCCCCCCCCCCCCCCCCCCCCCGGGGGGGTCAAAAGACCCCAAAATGGCAAAAAATGTACCTTTTTGCCCCATAACTTTTCATCCATCCATTCAATTTCTCTGAAACTTGGCCAAAATGTAGAGGCAATTGTTCTGGGTATAAAATGAGCATCCTTAACCTCAGAAAAATTCTGTTTCGCGCCCCCAGGGGCTCAAAGGGGGGGGGGGGTAAAAAATGCCCCAAATTGCCCAAATTTATTGCATTCTATACTCACCATATCGAGTCACATACAGAGAGGGATCATGCACGCATGGCTTGTTTCCATTATTATTGATCTTTATTTACAAGATGACATTACAGTTGTAATGATTTTTTTTTTCACTTGTTTGAAGCCTGCATTTTAGTTATATTCTGTGAAAATTGGCCTACTGAGGAATAGCACACGAGACTGCAAATTTTTCTCATTTCAAGCAAACTTCAAACGCTTATAATTCATAGTAATGGTACCAACTTTATTTTGGTAGCGCAATTGCGCTACCAAAATAAAGTTGGTACCATTACTTATCTTGCAAAGATCATATTTGCCCATATTAAAAGTTTAGATATAATGAAAATAAATTTTGTTTTGGGATACCTAATTATGATATACCTTATAAAATTGTCAACTCTTATAATTTGTGTTTATAGCTGTAATTTATGTTCCTATGAAACCTAACTATACACCATACACTTTTTAAAGTCAGATTTTTTTAATTACATGTAAAAAGTTACATATGTGGAAGGTTTCATTGATATTTCAGTGAGAATTGTCCATAAAAAAATTAAAAAAAAACAAAAAACAAATTGTCCTTTCCTCAAATTTTGGAGTTTTCTCTATAATTTTCATTTTTTGCCTGTCTTTTTTTGTGTTTTGCTGTTTTGTCGATTTTGTACGATTATATGTTAATGGATTTTTTGAAAGTGTCTTCTTTACCAAGTTGTCCAGTGACTGAATCTTTTTAAATGCTGATATAATGTTGACCTGTAAACTCGATAACCTCTAATCCAGTAATATGATTGAGCCATTTGATTCACCTTTGTCTCGATCTAAAGCTGATGACGATTGTTTAGAGTTTTGGTCAGTAGCTGAGTAATTGTGCTAGTTTTTTAGTGGATTAATATGGATTTAGGATTAGTGATTTAATAACGTGACTGTGTTTACTCTTCCTTTTTACCCCCCTCCCTTCTGAAGTTCATTTCTTAATATTATTCTCAAATGAAAGGGGTTTTGCAATGAATAGAAATCTACGATTACTGATTCTTAGGTTTTAGTCAAGCCTAAGCCTCCATATCCAGGACGTTCTTCTATTCATAAACATTTTGATAACTTATGCAAAAGGAAAGGTCATTATATAAGAATGATTATAATAACCTTCCTGTTGAGCGGCATGCCGAGTTCAAATCCTACAGAATCGTGTTAAATTACACGCTGATATCCTTGCTATGCATAAAATAGCAACTTATGTTCAATGAATTGTTAAAATTAGGGATTGTTTTAAGCATTAGATTATATTGAAAATAGAATTCGTATGGGTTTTAGGCCTGTGTTAAATAGGAAAAATTGGATAGACATTTTTGTTTCTTTTGTTTTTTGTTTTTTTCTGTGTGTATCCAAGTAGAAGTCAAAGGCGACTGGAAACTATACTGGAATAAGCAGAAAAAGACCGTTATTTTGGAGTTTTCCTTCTCCTAAACTAGTTGCACAAAAAGGCTTGAAAGTCTAGTCTATTCTATTATTTAACCCATAGCTGGAAGAAATATATATGGGTTCATACCTTTCCCAAGGGGTATTAGTTATGCAGTAGCCCCTGACACAGCTGTAACCAGGCGTAACCTCTACACCACGTCAATTCCATTTGACACTTGTAAGACCTACTTTATTGAAATATTCATTGTAAAAATGTTTGAAGGTGTCGAATAATAGAAATTAGATTTGATGTACAGATTAGACAATCTAAAAATAAATATTGGTTTCTTTTTTAAATCTTCGTTTTTTTTTTCTTTTTCCTGCTTTGCAATTTGCCGACCAGCGTTTTCGAAACACTTTGGCAAATACACAAGAATCTCAATCGGATGTTAGTTTTCAAAGTGTTTTTTTGTTGTTGTTTAAGGAAACACCTCGCTTCCAATCTACTTCAGTTTTTGTCTATGACCTCTACCAGATATATATATATATGAGATAGTCATCGACAAACAGACATTTCATTGTTATTACAACTCATCAGTATGGTTTTAAATCCGCCAACACATATCACGAAGAGACTGACTCTACATTATATATTTTTACAATGGTTGGGAGTCGGCCATTTTTACAATGGTTGGGAGTCGGCCATTTTTACAATGGTTGGGAGTCGGCCATTTTTACAATGGTTGGGAGTCGGTCATTTTTACAATGGTTGGGAGTCGGCCATTTTTACAATGGTTGGGAGTCGGCCATTTTTACAATGGTTGGGAGTCGGCCATTTTTACAATGGTTGGGAGTCGGTCATTTTTACAATGGTTGGGAGTCGGCCATTTTTACAATGGTTGGGGGGTATGTCATTTTTACAATGGTTGGGAGTCGGCCATTTTTACAATGGTTGGGAGTCGGTCATTTTTACAATGGTTGGGAGTCGGCCATTTTTACAATGGTTGGGAGTCGGCCATTTTTACAATGGTTGGGAGTCGGCCATTTTTACAATGGTTGGGAGTCGGCCATTTTTACAATGGTTGGGAGTCGGTCATTTTTACAATGGTTGGGAGTCGGCCATTTTTACAATGGTTGGGGGGTATGTCATTTTTACAATGGTTGGGAGTCGGCCATTTTTACAATGGTTGGGAGTCGGCCATTTTTACAATGGTTGGGAGTCGGTCATTTTTACAATGGTTGGGAGTCGGCCATTTTTACAATGGTTGGGAGTCGGCCATTTTTACAATGGTTGGGAGTCGGCCATTTTTACAATGGTTGGGAGTCGGCCATTTTTACAATGGTTGGGAGTCGGTCATTTTTACAATGGTTGGGAGTCGGCCATTTTTACAATGGTTGGGAGTCGGCCATTTTTACAATGGTTGGGAGTCGGTCATTTTTACAATGGTTGGGAGTCGGCCATTTTTACAATGGTTGGGAGTCGGTCATTTTTACAATGGTTGGGAGTCGGCCATTTTTACAATGGTTGGGAGTCGGTCATTTTTACAATGGTTGGGAGTCGGCCATTTTTACAATGGTTGGGAGTCGGCCATTTTTACAATGGTTGGGAGTCGGCCATTTTTACAATGGTTGGGAGTCGGCCATTTTTACAATGGTTGGGAGTCGGTCATTTTTACAATGGTTGGGAGTCGGTCATTTTTACAATGGTTGGGAGTCGGCCATTTTTACAATGGTTGGGAGTCGGTCATTTTTACAATGGTTGGGAGTCGGCCATTTTTACAATGGTTGGGAGTCGGCCATTTTTACAATGGTTGGGAGTCGGCCATTTTTACAATGGTTGGGAGTCGGCCATTTTTACAATGGTTGGGAGTCGGTCATTTTTACAATGGTTGGGAGTCGGCCATTTTTACAATGGTTGGGAGTCGGCCATTTTTACAATGGTTGGGAGTCGGCCATTTTTACAATGGTTGGGAGTCGGCCATTTTTACAATGGTTGGGAGTCGGCCATTTTTACAATGGTTGGGAGTCGGTCATTTTTACAATGGTTGGGAGTCGGCCATTTTTACAATGGTTGGGAGTCGGTCATTTTTACAATGGTTGGGAGTCGGCCATTTTTACAATGGTTGGGAGTCGGCCATTTTTACAATGGTTGGGAGTCGGCCATTTTTACAATGGTTGGGAGTCGGCCATTTTTACAATGGTTGGGAGTCGGTCATTTTTACAATGGTTGGGAGTCGGTCATTTTTACAATGGTTGGGAGTCGGCCATTTTTACAATGGTTGGGAGTCGGTCATTTTTACAATGGTTGGGAGTCGGCCATTTTTACAATGGTTGGGAGTCGGCCATTTTTACAATGGTTGGGAGTCGGCCATTTTTACAATGGTTGGGAGTCGGCCATTTTTACAATGGTTGGGAGTCGGTCATTTTTACAATGGTTGGGAGTCGGTCATTTTTACAATGGTTGGGAGTCGGCCATTTTTACAATGGTTGGGAGTCGGCCATTTTTACAATGGTTGGGAGTCGGCCATTTTTACAATGGTTGGGAGTCGGCCATTTTTACAATGGTTGGGAGTCGGCCATTTTTACAATGGTTGGGAGTCGGCCATTTTTACAATGGTTGGGAGTCGGCCATTTTTACAATGGTTGGGAGTCGGCCATTTTTACAATGGTTGGGAGTCGGCCATTTTTACAATGGTTGGGAGTCGGCCATTTTTACAATGGTTGGGAGTCGGTCATTTTTACAATGGTTGGGAGTCGGCCATTTTTACAATGGTTGGGAGTCGGCCATTTTTACAATGGTTGGGGGTCGGTCATTTTTACAATGGTTGGGGGTATGTCATTTTTACAATGGTTGGGGGTTGGTCATTTTTACAATGGTTGGGGGTATGTCATTTTTACAATAACATGTATGAAATTAAGGTTGTCATTAGTTTCTGGTAGTCAAGTGCCGAAAACTTATGTTGTAATTAAATTATATTCTTTATAATTGGGGAACTTTTTCGAATAAGGAACCCTGTAAATTCCTCGACTTACCACTGTTCATTCTTTTTTTCCAATGGAGCCATGAAGATCATCTTCAACCGGTCACCTGCTATCTGCTTTATCTTTTGCCAACTGACAACTCAACTGCTCTTTTTTTTTTTTTTTTTTTTTTTCTTTTACAAGTGCCTTCACTTTAACCTCTCATAATCTTGCTTGATCAATCAGAGCCTTTAATATCTCTCGACTCACTCCTGTCATTATTTAACAATGGCTGATTTAGTAGAGTATTGAGCAAGATGGAGATAGGGTAGAGAAATACTGAAAAAGAACGCACGTCAGTAAAGGAAAAAAAACAAAAAAAAAACTGCAAAATTTCTATGAAAAAAAAAATGTTATTGTAAGAAATCAGTTATGTAGGCTAGAAAAATATTTCTACAAATCAACCGTAAAAATTTATTTCTGAAGATTATGAGATGGATTTGGGGGGGGGGGGGTAACTTTTTTTTTTTTACCTCTGACGTCAAATGACCTGAGAGGTCAGTTTAAGATTATTTATGACATAAATACATTTATTATGCACTTTCGTACAGAATATTATAATAGACTTTGTCGTTTTATCGAAAGTTATTTGTGCATATACTTCTATTATATAGTTATATAGACGTGAGGAGTGGGCAATTTTAGAGGAGTAAGAAGGGGGGTTTCCTTTTTTTTTTTTCCTTTTTTTTTCCTTTTTTTTTTTTTTTTGCTCAGTCGACTCCTCCCCTCTAAGGGATGGGGGGGGGGTATTTTACAATAGTTGGGAGTCGGTCATTTTTACAATAGTTGGGAGTCGGTCATTTTTACAATAGTTGGGAGTCGGTCATTTTTACAATAGTTGGGAGTCGGTTATTTTATAAAGAAACTTAAAAGTCAGGAGTTTGTTTATTGCTTTGGTATATCCGCTCTTACCATTTATCTCTCCATTTTTATCGGATTCTGATATTTCGGAATTTTTTAGATAAGGATTGATAACTTGTATTGGATTATTCGGTCTACTGTTCTCATCTTGGATGTTATTCTCACAATGTTTTGGTCCATGTATCCTCCGACCTTCTTCAGGTGTGTCCATGTATCCACATGGTGCAATGGATAAAGAGTTGGGTAATAATCAGTTCTAAGTGACAATTATCTGGAGGTTAATGGTTCAATCCTCACTACAGGCGATATTAGGAATAAAATTAAAAAATTACTTAAGACTTCTACCCGGTCATGGCTGACGGAAGAACAATCTACTCCTGTGGATTAAATAAAAGGTTCAGTTCGAAATTCTGTATACATTCCGGAGTTCAGCAAAGCACACCTGAAGGTCAGATGTTACATCGGCCGAAACGTTGTGAAAATAATATCCAAGATGAGAATAGTAGTTCAATTAACGTAAATACATTCTACCAACCCGACAATCAGCTAGATCCCATCCATTCACTGTGGAGGTCCCCAGATGCTTCTACTCCAATAGCTTCTTTCCTCGAGCGCTGCCGGCCTTTGGAACTCCCTCCCTGCTTCCCGTTTCCCTGACATTCAGTTCGAAATTCTGTATACATTCCGGAGTTCGGCAAAGCACACCTTAAGGTCAGATGTTACATTGGCCGAAACTCTGTGAAAATGCAATATCAATGACTGACAAAGACAATTCATACAAATATTAATTGAAATTTATTAATAAGCTCAATTTAAAAAACCAAGTAAAAGAGTCGAGTCTCTGTAAAGAAAAGGGGTCAGTATTTGTTCATTCAAATAAAAATGAAAGATTTAGAGTTCTTATCAGCAGGGGCAGCCTTTGTGCGCATGTAGTTCGTCCACATAACGTTTTAGTAACTGCTGATTGAACAGTGCTGTGGAAGTTTTAGGCTGACTGATTTAATGGCGTGTGAATGTGTGCTTTCTGTGTTTAGACAGTGTATGCATGAGAATGTTGTGTCGTCTGCCAAGAACCTATGGCCTCGCTGCCAAAGCTAGATTTGGTTTTATTCGCAAGGAGTTTATTATTAGTTTTGGAAAGTGTTGTGAGTGACAAGGGTTAGTGTACCAGGTTGAGTCTCTCACCGATGACAGTTTTTTTGGTTGTCACTTAAGTAGCAAGTACAAACAGGTACTTGGCTCCCAGAGAAACTCTTTTTTGATTGGTTACCAACCAATCAAAAATTAAATAGTTTGAATTTGCTAACTTTGACTCCACAGCCCTGGTACATATAACATGTATATGTACCAGGGCTGTGGAGTGAGTTAACAAATTCATTGCTTTTAATAGTCGGAGTATGAAAATTTGCCGAAAGAGTGATACATGATGACCCCCTACACACGCACACACATACACACAATTATCAAAATGTTTATTAAGTAGTGGGTGTAATTGATAACATTTTTTTTTCGGGGGAGGGCATTTTTCTTTAACACTTTAGATTTTATTCATTAAAAAAACCCTTAAATTCAGAGCCAATAGTATATACTAGTCCACCCGTGACCCGTTGAGTCAGTATTTAAATATTTATGGAAACCTTTTCGAATTTATATTTTTCTGAAAGTATCCATCTGTGAATCAATATTGTGTTGAACATTGAAGGAACTTAGCTTGCATATTTGGTTCAAGAATAAGTGATCCAATATAATGACGAATCTGTCATTTATTCGTTTACGTAGCAATAGTAGTCTCGATAACAACAACAAAAACCGTAGAATAACAATGTCTAAATTATTCGCTTGACTTGAATGCTTGATACTGATTGGAGCAAATACTCGATTTCGATTGGTTAAATTCCGATATAAGGAAGCGATCAGAAACAATCTCTCCTGGAGTCACACACAGTTATTATATAAAGAATTGTGTTTGTGCTTTTTTTCTATCAGTTTGCCGCGAAAAGGTCAAGCTTACTAACCCACGTCGCTCAGATCAACCACCAAACTTCTCTAGGGAGTGCAAACGAAACCAACCTTTAGCCTCGGGCTATCGGCATCCACACGTGGACTTCACTTACCAAGATGTTGGTATGTGGACTTACTTTCCTAAGATTTCGGCAGACTTACTTCCAAATAATAATATGAACTCTGCGAGCCTTAGAAACTAAGTCTTATTCCTATCTGTATGTACGGACATTTGAATAACATTCCCCTCTTATGGACACTTAATACCAATTTCCTCGTCCGAACTCATGGACTGATTATAATAACTTTTGTTTCGTCCAGATTTATGGACTTATAATAGCACTTTCCTTGTCTTGACTCAAGGACTTTCAATATCAACTTTCTCCGTGAAGACATGAACATTTAACCTCTCGATTACTAACACCTGTCTTTTATTTGTTGAACGAAGATGATTAATAAAGTCAATATATAATGTTAGAATTGGACTTTGTCATTTCATTTACCTTGTGACTAAATGTCTTAAATTCTACAACATCATAAAGGATGAATAACCAAAAACTACCATTCGTCCCTACACTGATGAGAGCGAAAGCTTGAAACGCTGGCGTATGTAGGTAAAAATAATTTAATATTATTTACTTAGATATACATAACAATATTACTTTTGTCTTCTGGCATCCATTTTGGCAGATTATCTGCACAAACGGAGTTTTCCTCTGGTGTTTATTATTTTTGACAAAGGGAAGTTTCTTTTCCCGAAATATTAAATAAATTATTTTTATAATCATCCGGACATCACACAAACAGCTAACACCACACTTGCTGTTATGTAAGATTTTAAGAAAAAATAAATAGTAAGTCACATTTCGAATTCGATTTATTATTTTTGTTCCTTACATCTTACCCGGAATTTGCATTGCCCACAGCCTTTTAAAAAACATACTACTAATATATATACATATATATATATATAACATATATATAACATATATATATATTCCTGATAATCATAAAGTGAGTACAGTGACAATCAAGCAAGATAAAGTCATCAGAGTTTTAGTTGTGATAAATTATTACGAGTTGAAGGATATTTTCTTAGACCAGAGTTTGATATTTGGATTATTGACTCCACACTCACACTTTTTTTTATTTGAGAGTTTATAGATTTAAAATGGCATTCAAATCAAGTTTTAGAAGTAAAAATTTATAAAAAAAATTATTTTAAGCACGTTTCGAAACATTTTTGATTATCTAGATTGGCGCATGGCAAAACCAATCGGGTGAAAGTATTTAGAATTACCCATATCGTACATGGATAAAGTCTGCTTCTCTTCAAATGTATTTTCTGAAGGACTTTATCCGTGCATGATATGGGCAATTCTGAAGTTTTCATTCAGTTGGTTTTCCCCGTGTTCCAGTATATATAATAATAAAAAATGTTTCGAAACGTGCGTAAAAACAACTTTTTATGAACTCTTATTACCGAAACTTGATTTGAATGCCATTTCAGATCTACGGTGTGAATAAGCCCTATTTTAATACACAAGAAATATTGAGCTTTTCCTTTTCTTTGCAAGTTGAAGAAATTTTTATCGATAAACTCCCAGCAAGATTTTCTAAATGAGTTTTAAACATGGCCATCCCTACTACAGGCCAGGCAATCGTGCAACTGGGGTCTTTTACTGGGGGCCATGTGAATTTTCTTAAATATTCGATATAGAAGTTGCAAACAAAGGTAAAATTCCTCTGTGAGATTAGTTTGATGTTTTTATGTGTTTTACATACCAAATAAGAACCACAATGAGCTAATTGATACATTTGACAATTATTGACAAATTCCTATAAATGAAGAGACAGGTAATTTTGAATAAACAAAGGCAAATGCATATTTCAATGAAGAATTTTTATTTCAATGTTAGATTTTTTATAGAGATTTTGTACTTATGTCAAAAAATCATTACTTGTATATTGTGGTTAAAAAGAAAAAAAGGATCCGCACCAGTTGATGATATAGTTTGCAACTTCTATATCGAATATTTAAGAAAATTCACATGGCCCCCAGTAAAAGACCCCAGTTGCACGATTGCCTGGCCTGTAGTAGGGATGGCCATGGTTTTAAATAAATTATATAAATTCTTATATAATTTATACACATCATCATATTCGGTTTAACGTCCGTTGTACATACTGTTAAACAGTTTTTAGAAACTGATTTCCAAACTAACCTATCTCTGACCAGGTCTTTAATTATCCCTCTTTCTCTCGTTTTATTAAATGTGTATGAAAGTTTCTTAGTTTCCTTTCCAGATTGAAATCTTCTTTTTTCTTCTTTCTAAACCCGACTGCCCCTGCAATCTGAAAATGTTTAATTTCTATCCCTCAAAGTGATAGGATGGGCCACAAGGCCACCTTACTATGAGAATCTTCATTAAAATCTTTGGTCGCAAATGAACTTAATTCTCCCAACATTTCTTTTGGGCATGCTGGAGGCATCAACAATATATCTTGATGATACAGCCGTCTGCAGCAGGCGACCTTTTTAATCTGCTATGCCTTTCGCTGTAAATGACTTGCAGGTATAACAGTCCATACTAAGTACAACTGAACTGTGTCAGGTGATGTCTTGCATATTTATCAAAAAGAAAAAAAAGAAAGTTGTGTGTGTGTGTGTGTGTGTATATATATATATATATATGTATATACATATATATATATATATATGTGTGTGTGTGTGTGTATATATATGTGTGTATGTATGTGAGGATAAAATACACGATATATCATGAAATGTATAGTCTTGGAGACAGAATGTATGAAAGACAGAAAAGAAAAACAATTGAACACAGGAAGAAATGACAATCAAACGAAAGATTTGACCGGTTTCGTTCGGATCATTGAATGTCTTCAGAAAAAGATTTTGTGAAGACGTTTGTTGATTCAAATGAAACTGTTCAACTCTATTGTTTGATTTTTATTTCTTCCTGTATTTAATTGTTTTTCCTTTCATACATACATACATATATATATATATATATATATATATATATATATATATATATATATAATTTTATTTACCTCCTCCCCAGGAGGTCAGGTTAGGGTTTTGATAAAAGTGTTTCTGTGGAACGAACTGGATTCAAACCCAGGTCCTCAGTCTGCGTCGTTAACCACTTAGCCACGTACCATCCCCATCCCACACACATATACACATATATATTCCGACTATGTTCGTTGAACACTCTCCAGACAGTCTTTCTATATGTGCCTTCTTCGCATAAATAGAACTTAAATTCCCTTTCTTGACATGGTAATGTCTCGTGGCTCGTGATCATCTATGTTGATTCTGTAACCGGGTTCGAACCTTACGACTGTCTGAGATTATCATTCCCTATACTGATGAGAGCAAAAGCTTGACACGCTGGCATATGTAGGTAAAAATAATTTACTATTATTTACTTAAAATTATAATATAATATATATATATATATCCTAATGATTTCCTGTAGGAATGAAACATTACCGTTTCTCTGTAATTTACTTGCCATAAATATATTTTCATACTATATATATTTATTGTTTTGCTTACCTTGCTAATGTCTGCTAATTCTAATATTAAAAATAGAACGGTAACTACGTCTTCCTTACCACAGGTGAGTTATGATGTGCCACAATTGGCTGGTTGGCAAATGAGTATGGGAGGGAACGAGAATGTTTTTGCAGATTTTGTTAAAAAAAAAAAAAAATCTATTCTCTACATCTTCCTCCTAGCAAGTACCTGTCTACCTGTCGAAGTACCCCACTCCTCTTCCTTCGAACCTCATGTTCAAAACTTGTCACTTCACTGTTTTCTAAGTACCTACCGAAATACTATTTATGGTCTTTCTAATGACGGAACAACCCTTCAACCCTTCAATTTCCTCAAGACATTCTTTTCTCTTCCCCCTAAACTGGTACAAACTCTTTCAACTGGAGCACAACTGCTCGCACTTGTCTGTGACGGGGCGGGGTTTTAACCACTTTTCTAATCTAAGCACTAAATTTTTAAGGTAGTCTATCTAAAGCTGAGTGAATCAATGTTTGTTTCCTAGAGGCTTTTTCGCAAAATACATGTTGAAATATTCCTTAGTGCGGGGATCGAATGATATTTGGGAAAAAAAATCCATTTTTATTTGGATTATTCGAACTACTGTTTTGGATGTTATTTTCATGTTTCGACCGATGTAACCTCCAACCTTCTTCGGGTGCATCTTGTCAAACTGCCCCCCCCCCCACACTCCTCTTTCTTTTGAATATCATTGCAATGACCCATGAGGCAACGGATAGAAAAACTAAGTATTAATCAGTTCTAAGTGAGAGTCTTCTGGAGGTTGAAGGTTCAATCCTTAGTGTGGGCGATACTAAGAATGCAATTGCTTAAGACTTCTACCCGGTCATGGCTGACGGAACGAGAGCGAGCTACACAAAGGTTTTCGCATTTCATCCCTGTAGGGAATCGACAGACTAAAGTTAATGGAATTCGTGTTACTCAGTGTTTTTATATCCAGTAACAGAAATTCCATGCACTTTAGCCTGGTGATTCCCTACGGGGATGAAATGCGGAAGCCTCTGTGTAGCTGAATTATTGCACATAACTTACTTATCTAGCTCTACTCAAGTATTGAGCACTGTTGAAGTAAATACTGAAAATCGATACATACAATATTATATCTCAATATAATATTTTATGTGAATACATAAAACTATATATATATATATATATATATATATATATATATATATATATATATAAAACTACCATTCTCTCTCTCTTTCTCTCTCTCTCTCTTTCTCTCTCTCTCTCTTTCTCTTTCTCTCTCTCTTTCTCTCTCTCTCTTTCTCTTTCTCTCTCTCTTTCTCTCTCTCTCTTTCTCTCTCTCTCTTTCTCTCTCTCTCTTTCTCTCTCTCTCTCTTTCTCTCTCTCGCTCTCTTTCTCTCGCTCTCTCGCTCTTTCTCTCGCTCTCTTTCTCGCGCTCTCTTTCTCTCGCTCTCTTTCTCGCGCTCTCTTTCTCTCGCTCTCTTTCTCGCGCTCTCTTTCTCTCGCTCTCTTTCTCTCGCTCTCTTTCTCTCGCTCTCTTTCTCTCGCTCTCTTTCTCTCGCTCTCTTTCTCTCGCTCTCTTTCTCTCGCTCTCTTTCTCTCGCTCTCTTTCTCTCGCTCTCTTTCTCTCGCTCTCTTTCTCTCGCTCTCTTTCTCTCGCTCTCTTTCTCTCGCTCTCTTTCTCTCGCTCTCTTTCTCTCGCTCTCTTTCTCTCGCTCTCTTTCTCTCGCTCTCTTTCTCTCTCTCTCTTTCTCTCTCTCTTTCTCTCTCTTACTCTTACTCTTACTCTTACTCTTACTCTTACTCTTACTCTTACTCTTACTCTTACTCTTACTCTTACTCTTACTCTTACTCTTACTCTTTCTCTTTCTCTTATTATATATTCTATATATATATTATATTCTATATAATCTTATTGTCTTTTGACTATTCTCCCTTGTTTTCTGTCTGGTTTAAAGGTCTGACCTGTGTAGGTATATATGCCTGAAAATTATTTCGTGAGTCAACCTAAGATTTATGATTTATGAGTGAAATTGGGTACAATGAAATTGTTCAGAAACCGTTGAATGGCGTACAACATATTGGGACATTTACCAGTGGTGTTATAGAATTTTGGTTTTCTTGGAAACCAAAATTTCTACCATTAACGAATTTCAGCTTTTTATGTCCAGCAGTTTGGATATTCATAGACCTCAGGCACATACACACAGACCTTTTTTCTTTCTCTCCAACTATTAGCAATAGATTTAAATGACTGACTTGTTTACAAAGAAAATGAAATGCATTGTGGTGGATTTAATTTCATAAATTCTTTTAGATTAAATGATTTTTTTAAAGTTTGTTATATATATTTTTTTATTATTGCATTATCGTTTTGAATAAATAACCGATTTAGAGTAAATAAAAAAAAAAATGTAAGTTACGTAGAGGTGAGAAACACATACACACGAGAAGTGGTCACACAATTTTATTAGTATAGAGATTGACATAGGTAATTTTATACACAAACACTTGAGCTTATCTAAAATTAGTTTTCTTGAAGAGTTCTAAGGTTTCGTTCTTCAAAAAAGAATCTCCTGTGGTTTTGTTGCCAAACGAGCTCGTGTTCGTAATCCCAAATCTCCTCGTATAACTTAACATCCCCTTCGCCCCTTCCCACTCCAATCCTAGTTCATTTTATTCCAAATGTAAGAAATCAGCAAAGATAAGCCTGAAAAGTTGGTTTCTCCATCTTCATCCCAACAGATTCCGCGCGCAGTTGTTAGATTATCAAATTTCTTGTATAAACCATCATCTTGCTCTCCTCCTCTCCCATCCTTCCTGTCTTTCAACAAGTGTTTTCTATGCCACTCCAAACTCCCAATCTCCTGGAAATCCGGATTCCTTTTTATGGAATTGTGTGTGAGAGCTATTTTTGGAAAAATAACCATGGCACCCCTTGCATCTCAAATTTTGTAGCTTATAACATAGAAATAATAATCTGAATGGGGTTTTCTCTTTTTGTAATTTTCTTAAAATTTTCTTATTAGATCGGGAGGGGGGGGGGGTCTTTAAACTAGGGTCTGCAGGCCAAATCCGGTCTACCAAATAACTCTGTGACCTGTGAGTGTTAAAAATAAATAAAACAGCTATTATGAGTCATTTTCATGACTTTTTTTCTTTTTTTTCAAAGGATTTTTTTTAATCAAAAAGAAAGGCACTTCTTTAGTTTAGCTGTGAATCAAAAATCAATTTTGAAGAGTTACATTCACTCCTAACCCAATCAACCGGAAGTAAAAAATATTTGTACCATTATTTTTAAATAACTTTTTCGTTTTATAAAATTTTAAATTATACAAAAAAAAATTCAATGTTGACTTCGTTTTAATAAAATTTTACATTATTAAAAAAAAAAAAACTCTGTTTGCTGTTATTATTGTTCGCTTTATTGATTATTTTGGATAAAAACTTCTAATTCTATATTACTTCCGGTTGATTGTCTGCCCCTGTTTTCAAAATTGAAAACAAATAAATTCTGATTCACAGCTAAACTAAAGAAGTGCCAAAATAAATTATTTAGTGCCGACTAATATTATAAAAGAAAATCATTACTACTTGTTGGATCTTATCAATAAAGGATCTGTGAATATTTTTATCATATTCAGTTTCATGTCCGCTTTACATGCTGGCATGCATTTTAGAAATTGACTTCCAAACTAACCAATCTCTGGACAGGTCTTAATTTATCCCTCTTTCTCTAAAGTCCGTGGTTATCACTTCCTCCAGTGTTTTCCTTGGCTTTCCCCTGTGAGCTGGCCCTGCTTCCTCAACTGTCCTACATCTACTAACCCAAGAACTCGAATCGGTTCTTTCAATGTGACCATACCATCAAAGTCTTCTAATCTGCACACATCTCCCTATACTGTCTAGATTTAATTTTCCTCTGAGGTCATCAGAACTAACCCTGTCTTTAAAACTCACATTACACATTCATCGTATCAGTCGGATATAATTTCTCTCCGTGTAAAGCATGTCCTCAACCCTCACTAGCCAGATTTCACTTTCATACATCGTCACACTGTGTACACATGCCTGATGGACTCTTCCCTTGGTTGACATTGGTAACACTCTGCTGGTTAGTAATGGCAGTTCTCTGAACTTACTCCATCCACTCCTAATTCTTGCAATCACACTAGCACCTGTTCTCAAATGGTATCACCAAGGTAACCAAACTTATATATATATATATATATATATATATATATAATAGCGAGTAGTATTACCACAGCTGTCACCGTGGCTTCAGTGCAATGTTCCTTTCAAAAGTTGAACTCTTTACGTCAGCTGCCTTTAAGTAGGATTAATCTCTCGCTGATTTACCGAGTTATTGGCGACGGTCGTGGGGGGGGGGGCGTTGGAATTTGAGTTTGTAATATAACTCGAGTTCCGGGGTTTGAGCCCGGCGACCGGTGTGAATAATTCTTCTCGACACTGACGATTCCCGTAAGGATGAAACATATACGTATGTAGATAAAAACAAATATTTATAATTTATATATATATATAAGAGAGAGAGAGAGAGTCACAATCTGAAAAATGTCTTTCATTTCATTAGCAGACTAGTATTATGATAGATGCATTAACAAGGGTCACAAATGTCTTGTAATTTTGTGCTTAGCTGATTTTGTCACGTTCTTAGACATTTTTCTTAAAGCAGTATTCTGTTGTATCTCAGAGTAATCCCCCCCTTTTGTCTCCTAATAGCAGTTATCTCCCCTTTCCCTCCCCCTCCGTTTTTCTTTTCACTTTCATAAACAATCAGAATTATTTAAGAGATTGAGATAGTCAGCAGGAAAATGTTTGAAAATTTAACTATTAAAAAGCGAACACCGACTAATTTACTTTAAATGTTACTCCGCTAGTAAAACCACACAGGTTGAGAGATGAGTTATTTGTACACTCTCAGCTTTCTCTAGACATACCGGTTCTTAGGGTTTGAATCCTGTATAAATCTCAATTTTCACTTTTTGGTATTCTATGTTTACTAACGCAGACTAAATAAATCGTTTGTTTAGTGGTATTATCGGCGAAAACATTAACATAAAAAAAAAAGGAGCATCACATCTACTTCTGTTGTCAGTGTCATTTGCTAGACATGGGCGTTTTTACAACAAAAAAAGTTTTTTTCCGGCATCGCTTATATATACTGGAGATTCATCAATAAATAAATACAGATTAAAATAACATTACCGTTTTATAACAATTTGGTTCAATTAATAATTTAATGACCAAACGACACCATGATAATTTTAAGAAATAAGTTAAAAAGGGGTTATGGGTCAGGCAAAATGGAAGTGAAAAGATTGCCGAGCAACGCCGTGTAGGTAAAGCTAGTTTTTCCTATAAATTCATTCATACATTTTAATAAAGCTTCTTCCTATTAGTAAGAAAAAATCTGACATATTGTTTTTTTTTTGTTTTTTTTTCTCCACACAACAATCTATTTGGTAAGATCCACTCCTCCAAAAGTCTGACATTTGTTTTTTTTTTCTTTTTTCTTTTCCACACTACAATCTATTCGGTTAGGTCCACTCCTCCAAAAGTCTGACATTTGTTTTTTTCTTTTTTTTTTTCCACACAACAATCTATTTGGTTAGGCCCACTCTCCAAAAGTCTGACATTTGTTTTTTTTCTTTTTTCTTTTCCACACAACAATCTATTTGGTTGGTCCACTCCTCCAAAAGTCTGACATTTGTTTTTTTGTCTTTTTTCTTTTCCACACAACAATCTATTTGGTTGGTCCACTCCTCCAAAAGTCTGACATTTGTTTTTTTTCTTTTTTCTTTTCCACACAACAATCTATTTGGTTGGTCCACTCCTCCAAAAGTCTGACATTTTGTTTTTTTCTTTTTTCTTTTCCACACAACAATCTATATTTGGTTTGGTCAACTCCTCCAAAAGTCTGACATTGTTTTTTTCTTTTTTCTTTTCCACACAACAATCCATTTGGTTAGGTCCACTCCTCCAAAAGTCAAACATTTTTTGTTTTTTTCTTTTCCACACAACAATCTATTTTGTAAGATCCACTCCTCCAAAAGTCTGACATTTTTTTTTTTTTTTCTTTTCCACACAACAATCTATATTTGGTTAGGTCCACTCCTCCAAAAGTCTGACATTTTGTTTTTTTTCTTTTTTCTTTTCCACACAATCTATTTGGTTAGGTCCACTCCTCCAAAAGTCAAACATTTTTTTTTTCTTTTTTCTTTTTTCTTTTCCACACAACAATCTATATTTGGTTAGGTCCACTCCTCCAAAAGTCTGACATTTTGTTTTTTTCTTTTTTCTTTTCCACACAACAATCTATATTTGGTTAGGTCCACTCCTCCAAAAGTCTGACATTTTGTTTTATCTTTATTTTAAGAAATCAGTTTTATATGTTTATTATTTGCAATGTTTTGTGTTATTTTACACAAGTTTTTAATATTAATTTTTGCTTTTAATGTTTTTTTTCCTTTCTTCAGACGGCGGTGTTCTTTTGGGTGCATCCAGTTTGACAGGACGATATTGGTATGGCTCTTTATGGTACTATGATGATCCATCTCAGGCACCTGATGTGGAAAAATGTACAGCGGGCGTACAGTTAGAGGCTGGCATTGGAGATGCTTTGTGGATTGACAGAGATAAAGTGTTGATTGGTTTGGACACAGGTCAGTTGCATCTCTTTACTTTTATCAAAATCTTTTTTCTTTTTTTTTCTTCTTTTTTTTTTAGCCTCCATTTTTAAATTTGAGTCAATATTTGAGAAAAATGCCACCATCTTTGTATTTTTTTTAGCGTTAGGATGGACCGTGGGATGTTATAACCGATTAACCCTTAAGATAATGCCTGAGTTTTATCTGAGAAAAAAAGAAAAAGAAACTGAATTTTATGATTTATTAGAATTTAATCATTAATATAAACTTAAGAAAAAAGTGGCACGTTGGGTCACCCATTGAGCTCTGGTTAAATTGTTTGAATCAAGAAAGGGAAAGGAGTTTGCAAAACCAGTTAAATATAAAAAAATAAAGACAAAATTTAAAATTTGCTTCTTTTTGTTTGCTATTTCTTTTTCTCCAACTACAGGTTAAAGAATACTACTACATGTGGTGATATTCTCTTTTTGTATTGGAATATTCCAATTGTTTTATTCTTTCCTTTTTTTATTATCTTTGGCTAATTAAACAATTAAAGGTTTTTTTTTGTTTTTTTTTAAGAACTAAGTATTATTTTAGAATATATTTTATGTGGTTAAAATATATATATAAAAAAAGGCCATTGTAAACAAACGTTGATTTACTCTGCTTTAGTATAATAATAGATTCCACCATTATCAAAAACTGACCTCCTTTGCATTTGTTAAAGAGTCTGTAGATTCTTCTGGAATTTATTAACTTTATTTAAGAGTCTCATCAACACGGGAACACAAGAATATAAGACAATTTTGTTCGTCCAGCAGACATTAGAGGAAAGGAATAGAGTCCAGGTCTTTAGTCTTGGGTCTTTGGGCTCGCCTGCCGTCTAAGACGAGATGAGCCAGGAAATGTGACGTCTGTCTACATTGGCATCTCGACGGGAACTTTATATTTGGCACGAAAGAGCTGGGCTGAAATGCAGAAAGGTGAGCATGCATAGAAGTGTTCTAATCGTCCGATGTATTTCTACGCGAGTTTGGACATGCCTGTTTTAGCCAACCGAACTACATACTAATCATTAAGCAAGTGATTATATGTAAATGCAAAAGGAAATAGAGCTCGATCATGTAACTGCTACAAGTCCAAGGGTGCCTTACTATTATGACACCTTCATGAGAGAGGTACTCCAGCTATTAAATGTTATTAAAGGGGTGTATCTTTTGAGATTATAGTCATAATCTATGAACCAATGTACAGGGTGGGCCAAAATAAGGGTCCTATCTTTAAATTTGAATAACTTGAATTTGAATAACTTCCACAAAATAAAAGTTAAACTCACCAAACTTTATGTGTGTGTAGACTGACCCTTCCGAGATTTTTTGAAATAAACAAAATAAATTTTAGCCGAAAAACACTTAAAACTTACAAAAACTAAAGTATTGTTTTTTACACTGTTTTGAGTTTTTTAAGCAAAAATAATGTTTTCTAAATGAGGGTACGTTCCTTAGGGCTAATACGGCTCATGCTTGCTTCGGAAGGGGTCCTTTACTTATTCTAAAAAAAAAATTTTTTTTAAATCAATAAATAAAAAAGTTATTAATTTTTAAAAATAGGACCCTTATTTTTGCCCACCCTGTAGAATAGTACATCAACTAGTTATTAATATTCTGGTAACTTTCTCTTTGGATCAGCGTTACAATGGCTCCCGATTTAAACATGTGGTGCCATTTAGTGGGAGAATTTGGAATTTATACTGGATGACTAACCAGGCTCTCCTCAGCGCCAACATATCTATCTATACTATTATACTCTTCTTATATCTATCCTATACTCTTATAAACAGTTTAATCGCCATGTATGAATGCTAAAACAGTTATTTTTAAAGCATCGGCATTTTTCAGTTACCATAATTATCAAGGAGAGATTATCAAGCTTTTGTTCATTGTCTGTAACGATGGTCTCTTCCACATCCGTCTGGATTTGAGTAGGAATTTCTACACTAAACTATTGTCTTCTACCGTCACTTTGTTTGCCCGGTTTCCATCTTTTCTATCAACTCACCTGTTAAAAATCGTCTGGGCTTGTGATTCGCGTATCTTTGGCTAAAATGTTAACGATTTGAAAGTTTTCGATGACGTCAGCATTAGAACCTTTTGACATCATTGGGGTCAGTTTAAGAGAAGATCTGATGAAAGAGTCCGCCCTCAAAACAGTTTGTTATATTGCATAATTTCCTTTGATAATTTAATACGGAAAAGTGTAAAATTTAAAAAAAAACAACAAAAACACTATAAAATATTGATAAAACCTTAGGTTACGACTAGTGATGGGACGATTCCAATAGTTTTGCCAATTCCAATACGATTCCGATTCTAAAATCGCCTAAAAAAGTAGAATTTCATTTTTATTTGGAGGGAGGGGGGGGGGTAGCAGAGAGTCCTTATCTACTTTTAAATCTAGATATAATTTTATTTTTAATGTTTTCCCTTTATGTATTGTATCCAAGATTTTGATAAACTCATTGTGAGATTTTCATCTATATATTTTCACTTGTGCAATCTTTTTTACTTTGTGTAATTGTGCCATTTTTTTAACTTTGTGCAACTGTGCCATTTTTTACCTGTGTCATTTTTTTCCCGGTGCCATTTTACCTAAGTTTGTTATTATGATCTATAAATTTTAGTTTTAATGGTAGTTTAAAATCAATATTTTTCATTAGTACCAGCAATAGGAAATTAAGTTTAAAACAAAAAAAAAAATAAATAAAAAAATAAAAATCGTTTTTTAGAATCGGAAATGAAGCTGAAAATTTACATATTCCGATTAATCGTGCCAACACTAGTTACGACGCACATTCTTGTTTCGACGTTTGTGTCGTCGATATGAAATTTGCGCAGGAACAAGCACAGTGAGAGGACGCACCGTCACGAAGCGTTGCACTGAGGCAACATACTGTTAGCATTGTATTTGTATACTCTTTGGGTTCCTTGGATGATTTGTTTGTTTGTTTTTTGTTTGTTTGTTTGTTTGTTTTTTGTTTGTTTGTTTTTTGTTTGTTTGTTTTTTTCTCTCAACTCGGTGTCCTAAATCATGTCTCCCAAGCATGAAGGTGATTCTTTTGATGACGGTCCTTGTAAGAAACGGGAAGCCATCACTATGGAAGAGACACTCGTAGCAATATAAGCATATACGTCTGCCCTTTTTTTCATTCATAATTCATTACAAACTCTGCAATGAGACAAGTGGGTTTTTTTGGGGGGTTTTTTTTTATCGTTCCATTCTCTGTGTGGCCTACCTATCCTCTTTGAAAGTAACCCACCTTTTGCTGCGACAAATGAACAGAAAGATGAATTACAACAGGCGATCAGTCTTGCATTTAACATTCCCGCAATTGCAAACATTCCTTCTGGATCAGCGACATTCCTAGTGTTCGTCGATCAATTCGTCCGCGGCAATCTTTCTGGTTTCATCTATCACGTCTTCGATTTATCTCCTCTTTGTGTTTCGTCACACAGTTTTTTATGCCAATCCTTTTATCATTGGCAGCGGCTTATACTTCTTTGTGCTCCAAGATCCTTCAAATCGGCCATCCTGGAATTTGCCCTATCTTGCAATTTGTTTCCTCTCCGCTGAATTCCATGATTCTCTAAACTAAAAAGAATCATTTGGGGGGGGAAAAAATTCTAGTTTATTCCAAATCATTATTCCCCCCCCCCCCCTTTTTTTTTTTTAACTTCCTATTTAGCACTCTTGGAAACGGGGGGGGGGGGGGGCCTTTTTTTTTTGCCATTTTTGTTCCTTGTCTTAATAAATACCGACTTCTTGACATGTTTGTTGCAAAGTGTGTTATGACTTAGATGTTAGATGATCTCACTTCTATGTCAGACTAGGTCCAATACAGCACACGTTCTTGGAGTTTTTTTCTCTTCATTTCCTGTTGACTCATTTCGCACGAAAGTGGTATAATCTTCTTGCATCTCTTGTATTTCAACTTCTCTTTGTTTTTGTTTTCTTCAGAATTTCTATTCTAATATCTACATTAGTTTTTTCTTCTCATAGAGTAATACATTTTTTTTTAAATGGATAAATTGGATGAATTAAAAAAAAAAAAAATGAATTTACTGTTACATTTTTTTTTAGTCCATCCGAAATATTAAAAAATTTCATCTATATATATTTACCTATTATATACACCATTTGTATATTTATATTATCTAATATATAAAGTTATCTTGTCGGTTTTCTAAATCAGATGTAAATTTCATTTGTACTTGTTGTACCGTGTTATTAAGGGATTTGTTAAATTGTAGCGAAGTATGTTATTATATTGGTCTCAACTAATAAAGCAGCAACTTTTGGGTAAAATTCGACTGTATTCATCGACATAGTCTCCTGCTAGGGGGATACTGATTCCAACGCTTTGCTAACAATTCAATGCCTTTTTTGTAGAATGATTTTTCTTTGGCCTCAAAATATGCCTCAGTTTCTGATATCATTTCTTCATTGGAGCCAAATCTTTCTCTGGAGCATTCTTTTGAGATCTTCAAACAGACAGTAGTCACTGGGGGCCAGGTTTGGAGAACATGGTGGGTGCAGAAATGATACGAAATGTAAGTCATTTAGTTTTGCCATTGTTGCGATCAACTTGTGACATGGTGCATTGTCCTGGTGAAAAAGCACCTTTTCCTTTATTTGTGGCTTTTTTTTTTTTTTTAATTTCTTCCTTTAAACACCAATAATGTTCTGATATTCACTCTCGATGGCTAAGGCTAACCCTAACCGTAATATTCACTCTTGATGGTTCTTCCTTCTTTAAGATAATCGAACAAAATACCTTATACATCCCAAAATACGGAGGACAAAACCTTGCCTGCTGATATTTGAGTCTTTCGACAGCTTTCATCTACTGCTGTCCACTTAACTGCTGATTTGACACCCGGGTGAAGTGATGTATCCACGTTTCATCCATTGTCAAACATTGATGCAAGAACTTCTTGTTGTGTTGAAACGGTTGCAAACAACACTTTGAATCGTCAACGCATTTTTGTTTTTGATCGAATATGAGCAAACGTGGCACTCACTTTGAATGCAGCTTTCTCATTGGCAAATGGTCATGCAAAATGGTGAATACACCTTCGCCCTTTGACATCTTGAACTTCGATTTACGATAGGTCATAACGAGTTGTGGACTTTTTTATTTTAATGTTTTCCGTGACAGTTACTGAATTTGGGCAACCTGGGCGTTCAGCATCATTTGTGTCTGTACGACCATGTTTAAAGTCAGCATAAAATCACCCCTTAACTGTTGTTAGCGACGGAGCAAAGTCCGAATAACACGTATGAAGCCATTGCTTTACTTGAACAATATTTTTTTTCCTATCAGAAAACAATGTTTTATCAACACTAGAAATTAAGATTGTTTTGAAAATTTACAACAATGGCTTCATTTAAATAACTAATTTATTAATTAATAATTTATTAACTAATAAGTTATTAACTAATAATTTATTAACTAATGATCAGATTGGGATCACATTTTTACGTGTGCCATTTGTAGATGAATATTTTATAAAAATTGTATGAACTTTTTTAGTAGTGGTGCCATCTATGTTAGACCCAGGACTTGTTATTTTTTAAATTACTTGGTCCAATCCAGTTTTTGGCCGTCCTCTAGGTATTTTCTTTTTCTAATGCCGCAGGGTCCATTCTGTCGCTCTATATGTCCACCTGTTGTTTGTACATCTCTAAAGGTGACCTGCCCATCTATGTTTTGCATATATATATATATATATATATATATATATATACTAGCTGTACCCACCCTGGATGTAGTGAAGTTTTTTTAATTATTTGTTTGCATATTTTTGAACATATACAGAAAAAGAAATAAAATTTTATTTGTAAGGTAGACAACTTCTATTATATTCTTCAATTAAAGTAAGATTTATTCCCTTGCTAATTTTTATTTTTAAGTGATTATTTAAAATGTTTGATTCAAAACCCCAACTTTTCTTTCTACCCCCCCCCCCCCCATCAACCTGAACATAACATCACACATCTATGCTTTTATGCTCGCTATGAAGTAAGGGGAATTTATTTTTTTCATATTCGCACTACTGACTGCCTAGAGAGCTCAATACCCACACCCCCTTAGAATTTTAAATGCGTTTGATTAATGTAAGAAATGCCCAAAGAAGCAGAATAGATACATAAATTCCCATACTTTTTTTGTGTTGATATAAAAATATCTACAGATATCAACGCAAGAAGATTAAAAAACCTGGCAATCTTCTTGCGTTTATCTCTCGTCTTGTTTCATTTTCTTTGTTTCACTTTTGCACCACTCTTTTTTCATTATAAACTCTTCACACTTACCAGAGGGTATCCATTGTTTCTCGGAACAGGAAGCCAACAAGAGTGTATAAAAAATATTTTTGTAAGACTTGTTCTTGTCCGCGTGCAACATGCGATGTCCATCAGATGTTTCTTCTCAATTTGTCTCTGCCAAAAGTCTTGGAGTTCTTCATTGCAAAAATGCACAAATAATTTTCTCAGACTTCTGATTGGTGGTAAACTTACGTCCATTACGTATATTCTATTGCTACTGCTGGTTTAGTATTATTAGACTGGGCTAGTCTTCAGGAGAGATGGAAAAGCCTACAAGATTATAGGTTATTCGAGTTTTCTTCATCTAATTTATCTACCCCTACAAGGTAAGATGTGCCACAAGGTCGGGAAAGTGGGATTAGAAAAGCCAGCGCCCGAGAGGTGAGCACTCTGGCCATTTAAAAAATTGCCTGGGCAGCCCCGTCGGCATTCCCTGGTAGGGGCGCCTCAGACAGTAAGCAATAAACTTACTCCTCCCAAAGAGGGGAGGCAAAGCCTGGGAGGGTGGGCCTCCTAGAACTGCACAGGACTGTCCCATAGACCGGCGTAAATCAAGGCCAAGACAATACCAGTCTATGGGGTGCAGTATCAATCGGAACAGATACTACACTTTCATCTTAGCCAAAAGGCCAAAGATGATTTTTTTTTTTTCATAAATATCATCTCGTCTGCCCTTTTTAGGATTTTTGTAATTTGGCCCCTGTCTTCTTCATTGCCCACTTGTCTCTCTTGAGACCCTTATGAGCATCACAATCTTTCTCGCTCTTTTCTTTTCCCGGCTGAGACACAGTTGCCATCTTTACTTTTTCACTCTCACTCATTGTCACTCCACTTAAGTTTCAACAACAAAATATTTTAATGGCACGATATTGCAAGGGAATAAATTGTAATCTCAATAGTAATTGGAGTTAATGGTCTGTTTTACTTAATCTCTATATTAATAGAATTTTATGACCACATCTCCTGCCTGTGTGTGTATGTGTGTTTCTCACCATTACGTGACTTGCACATCATTTGTTATTTATTATTAATCAATTATTTATTGAAATTAAAAATGCAATAGCATAAAATAAAAACTAAATTTTTTAAATCCTATTTAAAAAAAAAAAAAAAAAAATTTTTTTTAATTTAGTTATGAAATTAAACCCATAAGAATTTGTTTTGAGTCGGACATTTTAATCTTTTAATAGTTGAAGTAATTAATCTTTTTAATTTCTTCACGATCCTTCAAAATTTGAAAGCAATGAAAAATAAATTAAACAATTTACATGATTAAAATATTGTAATTAATTTTGGATGCTTTAAAAAAAATTGTTTACAAACAGTTTTTATCCAAAACTTAGGGCAGAATTAAAAAAATTTTTTTTTATGGAAATCGCTTCAGACAAGGCATGATGCCACTTGATTTAAGGAGCTAAAAAGAACGAAAAATGATTATCATAAGGTCAATAGGCATCTCCTGTCTTTAATCTTTAAAAGATCATGGCTATAGGTAGGAGGAAAACAGTCAGCAGAAAGAGAGTGCCACAAGCATGCAGTTCTTGAGAAGAAGCTACTGGAATAGAAAGTTGTATTATGCCGAGGTATCAAAATGGCAAATTTGTGAAGACCACTAGACCAAGTCAAACGAGCTGGAACAAAGGAAGCTATTATCTGCTTTGCACTTTAAGTGTCCTTTTTGGGGAAAGTACCGAGTTAATAGGAGCAGACTATACGGCTGTATGGGTTCTAATCGTAACTTTGTATTATTTTAAAATAATTCAGTTGTTAATAACGGATGTTGTATGTTAGCCTGTTTCAATGGTGTATTCATATTTCGGAGTGATGGTGTGTAGTGTAATTTATTTGTCGGCAAGTGGGTTCAATTCTGACGTGGCCGACTGTTATTAATTTACTTGGTGGGTGGGTATTATTGTTATTAAAGGGTTTAATTGTTATATTTATTTTTTTTGGGGGGGGGGGGATTTTATTTAAGTGTAAAACTATTATAATTGTAGTTTATTAGCTGGGGGGGGGAGCTTGGTGTTTCCTTATCAGTGAAAAAAAAAACTGTCCCTTTTTGTGAGTCGCTAAGGCTTTGAGATGGATTGTAACGGCCTTTTCTAAACAGTAATGGTCTATCCATGTCAATGAAACCATAGTATGCTTCATGTAACCTATATATATATATATAATATATATATTATATATATATATATAGAATGGTAGTTTGCTTGAAGCATTGCTGGGAATAGTAGTAGTATGTGTTTAAGAAGGCTGAGGGCAATGCAAAGTGCCGGGTAGGTTGTAAGCTGGAAGGAACAAAAATAATAAATCGAAATGGGACTTACTATTTATTTGTTCTTAAAATCTTACATAACAGCAAATGTGGTGTTAGTTGCTTGTGTGTTGTTCGGATGATTATTAAAAATCATTTATTTATATTTCAATATTTTTTTTTTGACAAAGGGAAATTTCTTTTTTCCCGAAATATTAAATAAATGATTTTTAATAATCATCCGGACAACACACAAGCAGCTAACACCACACTTGCTGTTATGTAAGATTTAAGAAAAAATAAATAGTAAGTCATATTTCGATTTATTTTTGTTCCTTCCAGCTTACAACCTACCCGGCACTTTGCATTGCCCTCAACTTTAAAAAAAAATACTACTAATATATATATATATATATATATGTGGGTGTGTGTGTGTTTAATTATACCATAACCAGAGTGGTGTCACACTGATCCAATCATGTAAGGTTTGTAAGTATCTTATGTAGTTTCAGACTTTTTGCCAGGGACACACACACAATTACAATTAATGGCCTTATTTCCTTAAAGGGTAAGTAAAAGCGTTTTAGTCACCTTTTCTTAGTCTTAATTACAATAAGAGAGATTAGTATAGTTTAACTTTTATCTCTTAATTACCTACATGAAGGTTGCTAGTTTCCTTCTGCAAAACCAAACAGAAAATCTTCAAAGACTCCAATATGCTAACAGTCCTACCGACTTCCGCCCTCTCCCTCCCCCATCATAACTCTGTGTTCCTTACCTTTCCTCCTCCACCTATAGACAAGCCGGCTAATACCTTAACTAGTGTACTCTTTACCTATATCCCCACACCCACCCATTCACACACACTCTGATTCATATATATCTGTCTTCATTTCATCTTTTCTATTTATGTACATGTTACTTTCTCTCTAATGCAGGCGACATATGTCTAAAGCTGAGTTAATCAACGTTGGTTTCCTTAAGGCTTTTTTCCTATATACTTGAATGACACAAAATACATGCTAAAATATTCGGTGCTTCTTTCCTTTCACAATGGCATGAAAATATTTAGAGAAATGTATAAACTTTGTTATGTACTTATGCGTTAACTGAAAATAAGATTGTACAGAAAAAATTACGCAAATTCATTCAGTATTTATAGGAGAGAAAAACAAACAAAAAAACAAACGATTTTACGTAGCGGTAGACATTTCGTAACCAGTTCAGCTTACTGTTAGGCAAGGGAGATAACTTGACAACCCATGATTAAAATCTGGCGATTGATAGATACAATATGGCGGCTGACCGATAAAATCGTTTTTTTTTAAATTTAATGAATTTAATTTTTGATATAGTCTTTTCAGCTATCACGTAAGTACATAACAAAGTTTATACATTTCTTTAGCTATGTTTCTTTTAAAAGAGGCCTAACATGTCATTGTGAAACGAAAGAAGCACAAATATTTAGTTTTGGGATTGAGTTATGTTTGAAAAAAAAATTCCATTTCAATTCTTATAAACCGTAATTTGTAAATAACTGAACAAGTCACTTCGCTATCTATGTATTTCTATTGCTTTTCTCTCTGTCTCTCTCTCTGTCTCTCTGTCTCTCTGTCTCTGTCTCTCTGTCTCTCTCTCTGTCTCTCTCTCTGTCTCTCTCTCTGTCTCTCT
>OY744538.1:14688641-14751141 GCA_963556195.1 Sepiola atlantica
AAGTCACTTCGCCATCTATGTATTTCTATTGCCTCTCTGTCTGTCTCTCTCTGTCTGTCTGTCTCTCTCTGTCTGTCTGTCTCTCTCTCTCTGTCTGTCTCTCTCTCTCTGTCTCTCTATCTCTCTGTCTCTCTATCTCTCTGTCTCTCTATCTCTCTCTATCTCTCTCTCCCTGTCTCTCTCCCTGTCTCTCTCCCTGTCTCTCTCCCTGTCTCTCTCCCTGTCTCTCTCCCTGTCTCTCTCCCTGTCTCTCTCCCTGTCTCTCTCCCTGTCTCTCTCCCTGTCTCTCTCCCTGTCTCTCTCCCTGTCTCTCTCCCTGTCTCTCTCCCTGTCTCTCTCCCTGTCTCTCTCCCTGTCTCTCTCCCTGTCTCTCTCCCTGTCTCTCTCCCTGTCTCTGTCTCTGTCTCTCTCTCTCTCTGTCTCTGTCTCTGTCTCTCTCTCTGTCTCTCTCTCTCTCTGTCTCTCTCTCTCTCTGTCTCTCTCTCTCTCTGTCTCTCTCTCTCTCTCTGTCTCTCTCTCTCTCTGTCTCTCTCTCTCTGTCTCTCTCTGTCTCTGTCTCTCTCTCTGTCTCTGTCTCTCTCTCTGTCTCTGTCTCTGTCTCTCTCTCTGCCTCTCTCTCTCTCTCTCTCTCTCTCTCTCTCTCTCTCTCTCTCTGTGTGTTGATTCAACCACTCTCTAATAATTTTAATGTCTCTCTGAACGTTTAGAGAAAGAGTGACACCATTTTTTTTTTCCAACTGATTTACGTATGTACTATATAAATTAGATAGCAAACTAATAAATCTCTTTACTTACTTCTATATTATACGTAGGCATAATCACGTTAACACACCGGTTCCCGTTACATCACTAAGTTGAGCCTAGTCAGTCCTAAAATTGGTGACCCCTTTGGGAATACCAGGTTCTGTGTGTGTTCTCTGCTTATCTCGGTATTGTTTCTAGTCGTCCTGCATTTCTCCTTGACACTGGAATCAAGCAGTGCCAACTCTGGAAAAGTGTGGTTGAGGGTTGTGAAACCCCTTTTTTTCACAATTACATGCGCAAGCACCCTCACAGGGGGCGGGGTATCCATTGTCTGTCAAGACTGAACAGAGGCCATAATCCATAGGAATAATATACAAGTATTACTTACCGCCTCCTCTACAGGAGGTTAGACACAAGGTCAGGTGGTGTTTTGAAAACTCTGGCCTACGAAAAATGCCTGAACAGTTTACTGTAATGAAAAGAAGTCTGCTTCTTCATCTGGTTTTAGTATTAAGGGTGCTGAGAATGTCCCGGACTCTGGGTGGGCAACGTCTCATGCCTGCTCTCCATGAGGTCCGAGCCAAAGGGTTGACATCAGGTTGCGTGCAGCCGTATCGCTTCTTAGGTTTTCCTTTGTCTACCACGCTTTCTTGTGTCGGGGATATGAAGTTGATGCAATGCTATGCATGGTCGAACCACCTGAAATGCCGAGTGTGTAAGGCATTCATAATCCCAACGATACCAAGTTTCTGATGAAGCACGGATGGATGGGATATTTTCTTCCCGTTTACACCTGGTACTACGATATCAGGCTGTCTGAAAATATCGGCTTCCTGACCCAAAATGCACCAAACATTGATGTTTTATTGTTTTTTTTTCTCTTTACAAAGCTCAATCATGTTCTGCAAAGCCAAAACAATTCCTCCCTCTTCCCCCTCTCCCTCCCTCTTCCCCCTCTCCCTCCCTTCTCCAAGACTTTTACCAAAATGACTGGATTCTGCATAAAATAACCCGAAAAGGGTTGATATGTCATAAAACAAAACAACATGAATAAACATTTGAAGATATAAAGAACTTAAAGCATAAAAACTTTTGCCAAAATGACCCGATTCGGCATTAAATAACCCGAAAAGGGATGATATGCCGTAAAACAAAACGACCAAACCTTCCAGTTTACAGTAGGGGTGGGACGTAATGGGTGAAAATTTCAGATTCATGCGAGTAGTATTTTTTTGTGTTCATTTATACATAAATAACACTAAACAATCAAACATTTTGAAAATTTTTCAAAATTCAGAAGGTGCAGGTCAAAAATAGCCGTTAGGGCTCCACGGGACTCAAAATCCATCATTTTTCGGTGAAAAAGTGGTTTCATGCGAAATTGCAGGTCCTAAAACATCCTCAAAAGCTATGAATGGATATAGATGGTTAAATCTGATATAGTACTTTAATTTAGGACCATTTTCAGGCTGTGAAAGGGTTTTCATGAATGTAAAATAGCCAAAAACCTTCTGAATTTTGCAAAATTTTCCAAATGCTTGATTGTTTAGTGTTATTTATGTATAAATGAACGCAAAAAAATACTACTCGTATGAATCTTAAATTTTCACCCATTACGTCCCACCCCTATTTACAGCCACACGTCAACCTGATCATGGCACAATCATTACATCGAAGCCATTGCAGATTAGAAGTATTTGTGACCTATGTCTCACTGCCATTCAAAATGGCAGAGCAAACATTGGCTGCAAAGATCTTGCACTGAATTTTGAAAGAAATGTTCCTACATGTAAAGATTGGCAGCAGCAGTTTCTCGAACCTTCCCTCATACAACACAACAGCGAGCAGTGATAGTGTGTTGGCAACCACCACCAGCATTTAACATGTCACCCAAATAGCAGAAGGTGGCTTTAACATCAAGTAAGGTGACATCTACATCAAGTAGGGTGACATCTACTTCTTCTAGTCATTTAACGTCACTTTTCCCTTGTTCAGGGGTCAGACGTTTTCTGATATTACGCAAGCTCACTCTTCAGTTCACACTGTGCAGCGGGTCAACTGTCTCCAAATTCTATTCTGTGCAGTCTTATCTAATCACTTACTTCCAAGTTTTCTTTGGCCAGCCAACCTTCCTGCGATTTAAGACACCCATGCTTCTGCAACAGTTTATGCAGCAAGATGAACTTCAGCCCAACCAGCGATTGATTTTCAGAACTACTTGTTGGGCATCTTGCACATGGCGGTGATGATTAATCTCCTGAGACATATAAGCTTACTTGGTTAGTTCACTGGGATTTGCTCTGGGCAGAACTGCTGGTTAATTTTGTGTTTTGTCTAGCTGGATCATTGTGATCTGCTGGTTAATTTTCTGGTTTTGTCTGGCTGGATCATTGTGATCTGCCGGTTAATTTTCTGTTTTTGTGTGGCTGGATCATTGTGATCTGCTGGTTAATTTTCTGGTTTTGTTTTGTGTGGCTGGATCATTGTGATCTGCTGGTTAATTTTCTGGTTTTGTCTGGCTGGATCATTGTGATCTGCCGGTTAATTTTCTGGTTTTGTTTTGTGTGGCTGGATCATTGTGATCTGCTGGTTAATTTTCTGGTTTTGTTTTGTGTGGCTGGATCATTGTGATCTGCTGGTTAATTTTCTGGTTTTGTCTGGCTGGATCATTGTGATCTGCCGGTTAATTTTCTGGTTTTGTTTTGTGTGGCTGTTTCATTGTGATCTGCTGGTTAATTTTCTGGTTTTGTTTTGTGTGGCTGGATCATTGTGATCTGCTGGTTAATTTTTTGTTTTGTCTGGCTGGATCATTGTGATCTGCTGGTTAATTTTTTGTTTTGTCTGGCTGGATCATTGTGATCTGCTGGTTAATTTTCTGGTTTTGTTTAGCTGTATCATTGTTAATTACAAATAATTAAACGATTTTGAGACCGTTTTACACAAACCATTTTGTTCTTTATTACATTTTATCCGTCCGGCACAACTAGAGAAACCATGAGAGAGAAACTGGCTATTATTTTCAGAGCTACATGACATGTCTTCATCTCGTTGCTAATGAAATCTACGTCTTTTGTCACGTAGTCTTGTACTTCCATTTTTTGACTTTCGCTCTTTTTTTTTTTTTTTTTTTTAAGCATCAAATTTAATTGCTTGAACTCTTGATAGTTACATCTTATCCCAATTTTAATCAAGGCCACTTAATATATAACAAGTATCCTTTTTTTTTTAACCAGCGGCTGATCATACCTTAATTACTATAAAATAAAATCCTGAAGAGGACTTACAAACCTCGATTAATGCCTTTACCGATGCATACTCTAAACTAGGACTAAAAATCAACTTTCGAAAAACTGAGGTGTTATTTCAGCCTTCACCTCAAGATAACAACAAAAATCCTCCTACTATCCAATTAGGTGGTGAAAACGTGGATCGCTTTGCGTATCTGCGTAGCTACCTCGCTTCCAATGCCACCATTGATGACGAAATCCAATATCGTATTAGGTGTGCAAGTGCTGCTTTCGGTAAACTTCATCTGAGTCTTAGATGATAAAGATTTAAGGCTTGATACCAAAATATTAGTGTATTGAGCCATTGTCCTTCCAACACTCTTGTATGCATCGGAGACCTGGATGACATACCGTAGACATTTTATAGCACTTGAAAAACTACATTAAAAACTTTTACGAAAATTTTTTTAAATTAACTGGCAAGATCGTCGAACCAACATCAGTGTCCTGGAAGAGTCTGGTGGCTCTAGTATAGAGGCTTTAATTGTTAAAAATCGTTTGAGATGGGCTGGTCACGTAAGAATGAGCAACCAGTCCTATCCTAAGAAAATATTTTATTCTGAACTGAATGTGGGAGCTAGGAGGGTTGGAGGACAGAAGAAGCGGTACAAGGATTGTTTGAAATAGGATGGGAAGCGAGTGCGCTTGGGAGAGGAGTGGAGGAATGGAATAAGGAATGGTGTGGAAAGATTTGAAAGTGAACGGCGTCATCACGTTGAAGAACTGAAAGCAGCAAGAATAGTGCGCCATGAGAATCAATTGGCAAACGATAATGTATGCCCGATCTGTGATAGGATGTGTGGATCTCGGATTGGACTGTTTTCTCATATGGGAATCCACAAATGAAGCCCCTGGTTACCTGTATACTCGATTCGAGTGACGGCCATGATGATGATGACTATAAAAGAATCTAAACTTATGGAAGTTATACTGATAAGATTTTTAAAAAAAAATGGTAAAAAAAACTTTTTTTTTCTTTTTTTAATAAAAAAAATTCTCATGCAGGGCTTCATTAGTTACAATATGGGCCAAGTAGTGAGTCTCTATGATGAACAGAACCAAAGGTGTGACTTTCACCATCTCCATAATTTTGACTTTTGACCAAGATATTCCAAAATTAAATCTGTTCAAAGTTAGACCATGACTGATATTCTAACCCAATTTGACGATTGGTCAAATGATGTGGATACTTTGTTGTACATAAACAAACATAGTTACAAACTCTACCAGAAACATAACCTCCTTGGCGGTGTAAAAAGGCAGTAGTAGGCTGCATTTTTTAGTGATGCATCTGAATGGCGGACGTTGCAAGTGTTAGATGCTCGGCCAAAGGAAAGGAGGGGGAGGGCACAAAGTAAAAATATCTTTGGTTTTATTTTGGGCCACCCAGAAATTTATTTTACTTTGAAATAAAGTAAGTACCTCGTAAAAAGCAGGGACTCATGCTGGGATATTCACATCCTGTTTCCCCGGATGATCTTCTGTTTGACAGTTATCTTTAGTTGAAATCTCAAGTGGCGAGAGCTTGGGTGGTCCAGATTGTGACCCATGAGAAAGACCCGGTCAGAAGAAAAGGAGATGGGCATGACAGGAAGTTGGGTTCTTTTTGAAGAGCTGGTGATCAGTAAAAGCAAAGTGCCCCCTCGAGGCAAGGTGGGCCTATTAAGGCTCTTAGCCAAAAAACTGTGTGGGACTTATATTTTATTTCACCAGGATAGAGAAATCTCATTTTTCAAGTCTGCCATTCAACTTGGGGACACGAGTATCTTTTATAACATCCAGCAAATAAATGTGTTACTTGTTGATAAACTGGACTCGTGGTTTTTACTTGGAATGAGAGTTCTTTGTTGCAGCACGGAGTGAGATCGTACAACAATCTTTGAACGTGTGGGGACGATTATGGCCAATGCAGTGAATGCATGCATACATACATTTTCACAGGCGGAAGTAATAAGTTATTTTTTCAATAATCTGAAAAGGTATGCCTAATCGATTGCAATGTATAGAAATTCATTTTAAAAAAGAAGTTGAGTAATAAAAAATGGGAGGGGGGGGGGTTAAAGTCCACCTCAAATTCGTCACTTTTTTTTACTTGCCTCTTTCTTTAAAATAAAATTTTTTAAAAAGATTGCACTCCTTAAATTAACCTTCCAAATATAAAAAAAGGAGACTATAAAGAAGCCAAGTTTTGTAAATAAATATTAGAGATAAGATGTTAGCTGTAACAGGCAAGATGGCTGCCAGTTTCAGAGAGGCTTCTTTCTCCCCCGCTTCTCTTCTCTAAGATGCGATTACTTAACATTTTCTTGGCTGCTCAGTTACACGGAAAACATTTTTGCGGAATGCAATCTTTCTTAATTTAGCCTCTATCTTTTTTTTTCTTTTTTCTTTGAAACATTCTTATTCTGAAAATGTTTGGTTCCTGTATCTGGTATCTCTTGTCACCTATTTGGAGATTTCGTTCTCTTATTGTCAGTACTGGCAAGGGAATCAAAATTGCATGGTAACTGGCTGTTATGGAGATGGTGAAAGTCACCTTTGGTTCTGTTCATCATAGAGACTTACTACTTGGCCCATATTGTAACTAATGAAACCCTGCATCTTATATGACCATGAGAATTTCTTTTTATTAAAAAAAAAAAAAAAAAAGAACTACACAAGACACACCCACAAAGGGGTAACGAGGGATAGGGAAAGACGGTTTAAAAGAATGGTGTTACACTTTTTACCTTTTTTATATTGTTGTCGATGACCCCGGGCAATGCCGGGTAACCATTTTTGTGCTGAATAAAGTGAATTTGTATGGACCCGCATGGTGTACGACTGTTTTGATCAGCTTGATTGATTCTTTTGCTGGCATCGGTTTCACTGATTCTTTCTAGAAGCGGGTACTTACAGGAGGGGGGTGGGCATGTGAAGGTTGCCAACATCCACAGTGAAAGTGGTATTATGGAACCGACTAGATTCGAACTTGGCACACCCAGGTCGTCGGTCCACTTCACCACTGTCACCTCTCCTAATCCTGAATATCTAATTAGAGATGTTGATTTAATAAAATATTTATTTGAATTTAAAAAAAAAAATTTTTTAATTTTATTTTAAGCATTTACAAATGCAAGCTCTTGCTGAGGGCCTGCTATAATACGCTAACAAAGGATCACTATGCTGGCAACCACTGTAAACACGAATTGATTCTTTTAACTCAAATTTTGTTGTATAATTAAAACAAAATAAATTGTTTTAGACTATTAAAAATATTTCCAATGCTATTGATAATGTTTACCCATTCATTTTTTTATTTTTTATCACCTATGTTTGAATTCGTGTTTTGAAACATGACGTAAATCTATGATATCAGGCCAAAGCTATAATTATTTTGTTATAGTAATGTTTTAAGCTCTATTTATAAGAAAGTCCAAATAGGTCAGTTGGTAGAACAATGTTTATATTTTGATTGTTTCGGCTGATATGTCGTTCCGCTTTTTTCAGGGGTGTACTTTATTTGCGGTGATGCTTTTCCCGTGTTGACTGTTTGTGTATGGTTTTGATATTTATTTTTACATGCCTGACCGCTCGTGCGTCGTGGAGCGTGACATGAATGCTCTTGTAAATCGTTGCACTTAGATTGTTTTATCTTGAACAATGGTTCCGGTATTGAATTCCTACTCGGTTCGTTGCATATTGAATGGGTAGATCAGCTAGTGTGTATTTTGGTTAACGCTGGAGCAACGAGTGCATTGAGAATAGCTGGAAATGTCACACCCAAGGGGTCAGCAATGGTCAACGCGCTGACCCCTAAGTAAACAGTGTAGGTGAACCAGTGGATACGACATCACATGAGGTCTGAGAGAGAAATAAGAGGAATTTTAGTTAGGCTGGAAGGGAAACTCGAAGAAGACAGATATAATAAATAATGGCTTATTGGTCCTTGATAAGCGAAGGACAAACAAGGTCGCCTAAGATCTACAGTTCCACATATTTCTCCCCGTTGACGTTGGCCAGAATCGAGGCAACATCATCAGCCAAATAAAAATGGTCCTTATATGGTCCGGATTTTCGATTTCAGAGATAATCAAAGATCAAGTGTCCTCGATCATCTGAGGATCTGTGGAAATCCTGAACATCAGGGCGTGAAGAGAGCTAAAGGTGTTGTTTGATTGAATTGTTTGTGACTGATTTAAGAAACAAAGGAATTGACTACGGTAAAAATGGAATTAAAAAATTTTTTTTAAAAATAAAATTAAAAAAAATGAAGAGTTACCTGCTTTGAAATGTGTTAAGCCGTTTTGCATGGAGGGCACTTGAAATTCAGAGAGAAAAAAATAACTAGTGTTCATGGTAGATTATAGGTTGCATTCATTTGTATATGAGGTGAGCGACTGCTTTATGAAGGAACGTATTGGGAAGAAACTTTAGTTCAGTTTGGACAGCAGAGCATGAACAGTGATATTGAGAGTAAGAAGTTGCTTTAAATTCATTATCGGATTAGTGACAAATGGACGGTCGGGATCCCTCTGAAGTGAGGAAGAATGTAACAAGGTTGACTAAAAATGTTTAAACAACCTAGCACGTGGACTTTTTATCATCATCGGTTTAGGGTCTGTTTTAGAAGCTGGCATGTGAGGGACAGCTTTTAGAAACCAACTTCCAAACTAACCTATCTCTGACCAGGTCTTTATTTCGGATGTCTTATTCTCCAGTGTGGCTTTCTATCAATTATTGCTGTTTTATGCAATCACTGATCAATAAAGGAAAAACATAACAATAAATAGAACAACAAATGAACAATAATATCTGAAGAAGGCTTGAGCATATGTCGGTCGAAAGGTAGAAAAACAAATATGAATATTGACAAGAACAATAGCCTGAAAAAAAAAAATTTTTATAAAATTCCTCATTTCCAAAATTTAAATAAGAATTATAAATTTTGAATTAAGATTTTAAGAATTATGAATTTTGAATTAAGATTTTAAAGAAAATGTTTTTAGAATTAAGATTTTAAAGAAAATGTTTTTAGAATTAAGATTTTAAAGAAAATGTTTTTAGAATTAAGATTTTAAAGAAAATGTTTTTTAGAATTAAGATTTTAAAGAAAATGTTTTTTAGAATTAAGATTTTAAAGAAAATGTTTTTTTTGAATTAAGATTTTAAAGAAAATGTTTTTTTGTTTTTCTTTTCTTTAGGAGGTCTAGCTGTTTGGCAACTTGTCGACAACTACAAGACGTTTGTGCAAGTGTGTGCAGTCGTTGAACATGATAATGTGGTGAATACTATTAGTATATCTGCAGACAACCAGAAAGTCCTCTCTGCCAGTCATGATAGGTGGTAAGTATCCATTATCCTTTTTATCCTCACTTTGACAAATGACACTAGGGAGGGAGAGGGATGGGTGCTCAGGTGTTTTGCAAGCAATTTAAAATGGCAGTTGTCACAAGGTGGGACTTTCAACTCAAAAACATTTTTACAAATAGGCAACACTTTTTCTGATCTTAATAAATAACAATAGGCTTTTATTTTATTTATTTTTTTAACCAACGTGACCTGGAACTTGAAACTTTTTTTTATGCTACCAAGCGTCTGTATGAACGGCTTTATCAGTCGGTCGGTCAGTCGGTCTGCCACGCTTAAGTTTGAAAAGGCCTTTCCGTTGCTCTGTCACGCTTAAGTTTGAAAAGGCCTTTTCGTTGCTCTGCCACGCTTAAGTTTGAAAAGGCCTTTTCGTTGCTCTGTCACGCTTAAGTTTGAAAAGGCCTTTCCGTTGCTCTGCCACGCTTAAGTTTGAAAAGGCCTTTCCGTTGCTCTGTCACGCTTAAGTTTGAAAAGGCCTTTCCGTTGCTCTGTCACGCTTAAGTTTGAAAAGGCCTTTCCGTTGCTCTGTCACGCTTAAGTTTGAAAAGGCCTTTCCGTTGCTCTGTCACGCTTAAGTTTGAAAAGGCCTTTCCGTTGCTCTGTCACGCTTAAGTTTGAAAAGGCCTTTCCGTTGCTCTGTCACGCTTAAGTTTGAAAAGGCCTTTCCGTTGCTCTGTCACGCTTAAGTTTGAAAAGGCCTTTTCGTTGCTCTGTCACGCTTAAGTTTGAAAAGGCCTTTTCGTTGCTCTGTCACGCTTAAGTTTGAAAAGGCCTTTTCGTTGCTCTGTCACGCTTAAGTTTGAAAAGGCCTTTTCGTTGCTCTGTCACGCTTAAGTTTGAAAAGGCCTTTTCGTTGCTCTGTCACGCTTAAGTTTGAAAAGGCCTTTTCGTTGCTCTGTCACGCTTAAGTTTGAAAAGGCCTTTTCGTTGCTCTGTCACGCTTAAGTTTGAAAAGGCCTTTTCGTTGCTCTGTCACGCTTAAGTTTGAAAAGGCCTTTTCGTTGCTCTGTCACGCTAAATATTCAGATTAAATTTTATGCATCTTTAAGAATTTATTTAAAAATATTTATTAACATGACGGAACATAAACCACACCTTTTTTCATAAAACGTCTATATATGTTAACTTATCAGATTGTTTATATAATTTTATTTAATTTTTATTTATTGTATCAAATTATGATTTTGATTTTTATTCTCACATAGAAATTAATTTAAAAAAAAAAAAAATTTTTTTTCAAAACTTATGTTAATATTTTGGGCTCTTATCTTATTGGTCCCCCGATTTTATAAAATCGGGGGACTTATGTTTTGAGGCCCGTCCGTCCGGATTTTTCTCCGCAACCATCCATTGAATTTCTCTGAAATTTTGCTTGAAGTTGTAACTTTGGTCAGGTTAGAAAGTGACATTCTCCGATTTTTTGAAAAAAAATCTGGTTAGCCCCCCAGGGGGGTCAAATGCCCCTCAATGGCTAAAAATGACCCTTTTCTCCCATAACGTTTGATCCATCGATTGGCCAAAATGTAGAGGCAATTGTTCTGGATATAAAATGAGCATCCTTGACCTCAGAAAAATTCTGGTTCACGCCACCAGGGGGTCAAAAATGCCCAAATTGCCCAAATTTATTGCATTTTACACTCAATTTCTCTGAAACTTGGCCAAAATGTGGAGGCAATTGTTCCTAATAGCAAATAAGTATCGCTGACCTTGGACAAAATCTGGTTCATGCTCCCAGGGGGTCAAAAGCCCCCAAAATGGCAAAAAATTACCCTTTTCTCCCATAACGTTTGATCTATCTATTCAATTTTTCTGAAACTTGGCCAAAATGTAGAGGCAATTGTTCTTGATATAAAATGAGCATCCTTGACGTCAGAAAAATTCTGGTTTGCACCCCCAGGGGGTCAAAGGGAGGTCAAAAATGCCCCAAATTGCCCCAAATTTATTGCATTTTACACTCGCCACATCGAGTCACATACAGAGGGGAACCACGCACGCGCGGCTTGTTTATTTTTTATGTCCACAACGTTTCGGCTGTTGTCATCTGCAGCGTGCAATGTGCCTTTTGGCTTTATCCTAGTAGATAAGTGTTAGATATTCTACAAGGGATTCTACTTTCGAAGGTTTGAGTTTAATCTCTCGTTGTTGAGAAACTTAAGAAAATGTTACTGATATAAGATATCTAAAAGGCATAGAATGATGGCTTAAATAAAGGGTTATGTTTGAATTTCCCTCGGGTTTCCAACTTCAATAAAGGGCACCTGAAGAAGACCACACAGTACTCTTGAAATAGCGATACACATGAAAAAGTTTAGATTGCTTAAAATATTTCAATAATAGCATATATTGAAAGAGCTCGATAATCTAAGAAAGAATCTTTTTAAATTTTTAAAATCTGACTAAAATTAAGGGAATTATGACTATTTTTGTGCCTCGCACGATTGGATATTATTCCGTCTTTAAACCCATATGCGTTTAGTCACATTTTTTACACTAATTTTTCAGTAAAAATGTTATATCTTTGTTAAAACACAAGATTAAGCAATGCAATTTGCCATATAAGTGTATTTTTGTACAAGGAATCAGAATGTGCCACTGAAAATCTACAGAAATTAATGGTTTCCAAGTAATCTGCAGTAAATGCACATAAATATGCTGCAATACCTAAAAAGTACCTTGTATCCATTAAAAAAGTTAGAGAACTCAAAGTTGAATTGTAATGCATTGTATGTACAAAAAACTGAAATCTAATACTAGGACTGTTTAAAAATGAATATATTGCCAGATTTCTTTGGTATTATTGTAGATTAATGCCTTCCGCTAAATCGCCCTCTTGCCTCCCCAAAATATGAGATTCTACCCTTTTTAGGCAATTATGTGTGAACATCCTTAAAAAAAATTGTCAGAAAGTAAAAAAAACAAAATAAACAATTATTTTAGAGTGGGGATTAGTTTCACATATAAATTTAATGTAAAATAATCCTTTTTTTTTTGTTTGTTTTAAAAGAGTTTTTGTGGGAGGGGGGCACTCGGACTTCAGGTTAGTGGTAGGGCTAGGGACAATTGCATGTGAACACCCTGAAAACTTGGTAGAAAGAAAAAAAAACAATCATTTTAGAATTAAGAGTGGGGTATTAGTTTCACATAAATTTAATGTAAAATAATTCACCATTTCTGGGCCATTCTAGTGTTTTAGGGCGATTAAGCAATTTTTTTTCTGTGGGAGATAAATCTTGTGCGTTTTTCTTTATGAGCGTGAGAGGGACTGCATTTTCTTTTTTTCTTTTTTTTTTTTTTTTTTTTTTTTTTTTTTAGACGATTGTGTGGTTTTAATGGACCTTTTGTAGGATGGGGACTTGCTATTCGGACTTATGGTAGTGATGAGGTTAAGGAAGGGTTTTGGATGGAGGTTGCCATTCAGACTTAGTGTTAGGGTTAAAGGAGTATTTTTAGGGTGTGGCTTGTCACTCAGATTTAAGGTTAATGATAGAACACTTTGAAGAGAAAGCACTTTTAGGAGGTGGGCTTGTCACTCGAACCTAGAGTTAATGGTAGAGTGATTATTTATTTTATATCAAATTTTCAGCCTTGAAAAAATATTTTTTTAAATTGTACTAAAAGGTAAGAATGGCCGGGAAATGGGAGATCATTTTATGTTAAATTTATATGCGAAACTGATCCCCCACTCTAAATTCTAAATTTTTTTGTGTCTTTTTTCTGCCAAGACTTTTAGGGTGTTCTCTCATACTTGCCTAAAAAAAGTAAAATCTTATTTTTTTAAATTTATTTTATTACTAGAATTAAAGTTCGAAAGTTGAGTATATTTGAAAACCAGTATTTTTTTTTTAGGTGTCACTGTTTTATAAAAAGAACCATAAACCGCAGTAACTATTTTAAGCACAATTTTTTTTTTTTTTTTTAAAGTCCATAAACGAAGTTTAAAAACTGAACTGTTGGCAAACTGCTGATTGCTATATCAGCGATAATAGTTAAATTGTTGACTTTTGCTGAAAAGGGACAATATTTTTTCGGATAGGATAATTCAAAATTACTACTACCGAAAGACAAAACAACATACAATTATAATTTTAATACATAAAAAAAGTAAAAAGATTGATTTATTTACTAGTTGGGGTAAAAATTTTTTTTTTTTAATGTTCAATACTCGTCATGTTGAAGGTTTATTTTTAAGATTACAGAAAAAATAATGGATCAATAATTTCGTATCCCAGCAATAATTGAAATTTATATTTTTCCTGATTGTTTTCCAAATTTCATGACAAAATTCCTCATACAGTAGTGGTACAACATTTTTAAAAGAATGGGGGGGGGGGGTTAAAAAGTGACGTAAATGGCCGAAAATGGTGTTAACATTTTTATGTCTTTATTTGCTGAAAACTCTTCAAATATATCGTGCAGATTATTATTTGGTTATACATGTGAAAGGATGTTCATTTCCGAACAAAATGGTGGTATTTTGAGGATTTAAAGTGCTTTGGTTTTTAAAATATGTCTATTTTAGTAAAACGATCTTGAAATCTGTGATTATCCAAACCGTTTTATGGTTGGTGGGTATTGCTACTTGAAATGTAGTAAATATGACAATCAAAATGAGGGCAATAGTCCAAAACCTGTAAATAAGAATAGCTCATCTCTGAAATATCTATTTTATAGTCAATCTGTTTTGTTGCTGCCAAAAAGCTTGGTTAATATTATGTAACAGTTGATTTTAATGCAATGCAAAAAATCCAGACGCACTAACAAAGATTACAATCCTGATATTGCAAAAATAAAACGCATTACTTTTTTGTGTAAACACAATATCTCAAACATTTGGCACAAGTGATGAGAGGTGAAAATAACAATCTACAGAAAGAGTTTGTTCTGGACCACCTCAAGGAGCCAATGGTGAAACATTTGCATCTGATTTTAATATTAATGTACAACACAGTAAAATCAAAAACTCTTTAAAAAAAAAGAATATATATATATATGACTCTTTCATGACTCATTTATTTCTGTGACTGGGGAACAGGAACTGTATACAAAGAATTTGTTGACGCTATGAATGATAAAAATAAAACGGTAATTACCAAATTTTGCTTATTGCTTCTGTCAGATGTTTTAATTAAGTTCTTAAAAGCTTTCAGAAGCGGATTGTTGCATTCGAGTCAAAGATTTTTTTTTTTTTTTTTTTTTTCAATGGATAGTGAAAGATGGATTCTAGTGTAAGAACTTCTCCATCAATGATTACAATCCTGATATGGATACAAACACAGAAATGTAATCATAAAACTTATTACTAATAGAATGAACATTGAAGCTTTCTGTCAAGTCCAACATCTCGAGAACATTTGGCGCATCATCAGAGATGAAAATAACAATTTACAGAAAGCGTTTATATTCTGGACCAACTCAAGGAGCCTTTTCTTGGCCTTTTGGCTAAGATCAAAGTGTAGTATCTGTTCCGATGGATACTACACCCCATAAACTGGTACTGTCTTGGCCTTTGGGGCTTGATTTACGCCGGTTTATGGGTCGGTCCTGTGCAGTTCTAGAAGGTCCACCCTCCCAGGCTTTGCCTCCCCTCTTTGGGGAGGAGTAAGTTTATTGCTTACTGCCTGAAATACTCCCCCCAAAATTGATATGCTGTAAAAGAAACCAATAAAATGCTATTTTTTTTAAGTTGGTAGTATTTTGAAAATATTTCCTTTTTTTTCTTCTCCACTCCTTGTGAATGTCTGGTGTTACCAGATCAGGCTGTCTGAAGAGATCAGCCTTCTGACCCAAAATGCACCAAACATTGATGTTTTATTGTTTTTTTTTTTCATCTTTGCAAAATTCAATCATGTTCTGCAAAACCCCAAACAAAAAACAACAATTTCCCTCCACCCTCTATCTCCCTTCCCCCACCCTCCCTCTTTTCCCTCCTTTCACTCAACCAAACACCATGAATTAACATTTGAAGATACAAAGAACTTGAAGCATAAAAACTTTTACCAAAATGACCGGATTCGGCATTAAATAACCCGAAAAGGGTTGACATGCCGTAAAACAACCAAACCAAACCTTGTGAATGTGGTACGAGTTGTTGACATGGAATGGAATCTAAATTGAACATTTTTTTTTTTTTCCCTTTTTAACGAGTCCTGAATCTAACCAGCTGAGGGGATTGAGTAATTAAAAGAATTTGCCACCCGAAAGAAACTGGAGAAGAATGTTTCTATTTTCAGTCTTTTTCTTCTTGATTTGTGGTTTAAAGAGTTAAATCTGCCGTCTTTCGTTGCTTTGAAACTAAACGAAATTGCCTTTCTTTTATTGCCTTTGAGATAGGGTTGGCACGAGGGTTGGGGACGTCTTCTTGTACTGTGACTTCTGCTGAGATTCCTTACCCTTTGCAGATTGAAATAAGGTAATTGACCCCCCCCCCCCCAACCCTTTGCCTCTTGTCTAATATCTGCCAGGGGTTAGTAGTATCTGTTGGCTTTCTATTATTTGTACTCACTAGGGGTTCTCACACAGGTCATCATCAGAAATTACTCACTGATCCCTGGAGTCTGGGCGACAACAAGTCTCCCCAGATTTCCAGTGCTCTCCACCTCTTTCGATAACTTTGCAAATGACTTTGCGTTATCGCAACAGTCGCTTACCATTGATTTCTCACTAGCAACAACCAGGAGTCTTCACTGAGATTCGGGTGGCAATAAGCCTCCCCCAGGTCTCGGTACATTTTGCACCCAGTAGAGGTCTGGTTAGTTCTCTTCCTCCTCGGTCTGTTGTTGTTGTCGTCGTCGTGATGTTGTTGTTAGTATTATTATTATCTATATTATTATTATCTATATTATTATTATTATCTATATTATTATTATTATTATTATTATCTATATTATTATTATTTATATTATTATTATTATCTATATTATTATTATCTATATTATTATTATTATCTATATTATTATTATTATCTATATTATTATTATTTATATTATTATTATTATCTATATTATTATTATTATTATCTATATTATTATTATTATTATCTATATTATTATTATTATCTATATTATTATTATTATCTATATTATTATTATTATCTATATTATTATTATCTATATTATTATTTATATTATTATTATTATCTATATTATTATTATCTATATTATTATTATCTATATTATTATTATTATCTATATTATTATTATCTATATTATCTATATTATTATTATTATTATTATCTATATATTATTATTATCTATATATTAATACGATAGCGTGTGTGTTCGTGTGTCACGCTTACATCAAAAGCTCTGCGCATGCGTGCCGCACCTAGATTTGTAAAAGCACTCAAGTCACCTAATTTTCGTAATATTTCAAGTATTTCCCTTTAGCGCAACGGTTAGCGACGTCAGTTTTTAACATCGGCCTGACTGATTTATAGTTCGATCCAAACCAAACTCAAAGATTTTTTTTTTTTTATCTACATCGAGGGGGGGGGGGTAGAGGGGACGACCGGGAAGACCCATATTAATACGATAGCGTGTGTGTTATTTTGTGTGTCACGCTTACATAAAAAGCAACAACCTTCCGAATCTGTGTATGCTACTCATGAACTGGAGCCAAATTAAATATAATCTAAAACATTTACAAAGTAAGGTTTAGTCGTCGAAATATTACCTTCACTAGAAATATTGTATATAAAGAAGTTTTGTAAATTGTTTCATGTATTGTTCAATTTTTAAAATTAATATACAAGTCAAATCTTATCATTTTATTCAGACATTTTTAGATTAGAAACAAGATAATTAGTATTGAAAACATAATTTAGTGTAATTTACACGGGTCCCGCTAGTTATTATTATTATTATTGTTGTTATAGTGTTGAATGACCTCAAATTTTATTTAAATCTTTTCTTTTTCTTAACCATAACAATTGCTGACTAGTGTCCATCAAGGGCTCAGATGTCATCTAAGATTGGTTGGAAACATTAGTCTGACATAATTGCTTTATCATTGTTGACATTAATAAATGCTCAGATAAATTTTGATATAGATATAAAATTCATGAGTTACATATTTTCAAAGGAAAAAAATTGAATTCTTATATATATATATATATATATATATAATATTAGTATTTCGTGTATCCACATAAAAATTTTATAAGGAGATATAATTTTTTTATGTATCAATTTTCAGTATTTACTTCAACAGTGCTCGATACACAAGTAGAGCTAGGTAGTAAGCCATGAAAATATATTTATGGCAATCAAGCTACACAGAGGCTCCCGCGTTTCATCCCCGGGGGGAATCTTCAGGCTAAAATGCATTTTAGCCTGAAGATTCCCCCCGGGGATGAAACGCGGGAGCCTCTGTGTAGCTTGATTGCCATAAATATATTTTCATAGCTTACTATATATATATATATATATATATATATAATATACGTATTTAGCTTTAACATGTTACTGCAATTTCACAGTATCACCGATCATAAGTATCTCCAACTGATATTAATTGATACCTACCAATCAGAAATACTCTGGTGATACCATGAAACTGCAGTAAAAGTGTTAAAGCTAGGTACATTTTTTTATATAGCTCTGTCCATTAGGATATTGAGTCCTTTATTTGTCAACGATCTCCTCTTAATTTGGTTTTGTCTCAATTTTGAGAGGTTTGTTTTCTTATGTAGTAGTAATATAAAACCTATACATATGGCAAGTAAGCTAGTGTTTCATTCTCAAGTGAAGTAATCCGGCTAATTGTCTGACTCCTGTCTGCTTTCATCAAGTCTGGAGTATTCAGTTTGTGTGAAAATATATTCATATTAGTTTTATGAAGATTAATACTTTGTGGCTCCTGTACGCGGATGACCTCGCAATTGTCGACACTTCACTCGAAGCTCAAGTTGAGAAAATCACCTCCTGGAAGAATTGTATGGAGGACAAGGGACTCCGAGTCAATATGGCTAAGACAAAGATAATGATTGCCGGTCCCAACCTGAATTCCATGAGAAGATCAGGAAAGTTCCTTTGCACGGTCTGCCTGAGTGATACAAGGAGAAACTCCATCTTCTGCCCCGTCTGTTCCTACTGTGTCCACAAAAGATGCAGTGGAATCAGTGGCCTACTCTGACCGAATCAACAATACAGGTGTCCTCGCTGTGTGAGCACAGCTAGACCAGTCGATGGCAAGCCAGTGAAAGAGGTTGCGGCTGGGGATAGCAAAGTGGAAGCTGTAGCTGAGTTCTGCTACCTGGACGACTCCCCTTTCAGACGATGGTGATTGTGAGACTGCTACTATTACCCTATGCAAATCTGCCGGGAGGGGCTTTAGAGAACTCTTGCCCATCTTGACAAATAAGCATCTTGCGATCACAGCTAATAGACATGCGTACACCAGCTGTGTGCGGAGTGTTATGCTTTATGGCTCAGAGACATGGGCTGCATCGACGAGCACTCTCAAGAGACTGCAGCGCAACGAAAGATCCATGATTAGATGGATCTGTCATGTCGATCCGGAAATCGACACTCTTCTTGAGACTTTTCTCTCTCGGTTTGGTATAAAAGAAATATCTGATGTCCTTGAGCTGGGCAGGATGAAATGGCTTGGCCATGTTGAGCGAAGCTCCAACCGGATCTCCCTGGTCAGAAACATGTCCATCGCATCAAGTTGCCAGGCCAGAGACCAAAGCTCTCTTGGGATGAGCTGTGTAAACATAACCGTGCAGCCCTGGGGATTGCAAACTTTGATCCTTGCGACCGCCAAGCCTGGAAAAGAGGACTTCGATCAAGACTGACAGACAGGCCCCCACCCGCTTATAGAGAACAAATCAAATGCCTATTAAAAATAAACCTGATGATGAGGAGGAGTGAACATATAAATTTTGATGCAACTGATGGATTGTCCAAATGGAAACTCAGTTCCCAATTCTACCATATTCTGGGGTTCACTTCATTCATTCATACTAAGTATCTCAAACCAAAATTTTACTTTCTTTATATCTAAAAACTTCTACGGTGAGCACATACATCTTTGTCAAACAAACAATTATACCAAATTTATTTTCGTAGCACAATTAGCCATTGAATTATGGCTGTTCAGAGTTTGTTGAAAATTAGAAAATTTGCTGTTGTGTGTGTTATTGGTTCAGAAGTCAAATTTCAGTGTAGAATTAAAAATACAGACTTTGAACAAATGAAAAATCCGTACAAATGTAAGGTGGATCTTCTGGTAAATGAAAGTTAATCATAATGGAAACAATACTTATCAGATCAAGCCAGCATAAATATTGGGCAAAATCCTATTATTTCTTGAAAATACATACAAAAATGACCTTGAAGTGCAACTTTGACTGTTCATTTCAACCACTAACACATTGAATCTTAATATGATTCATAACACAGATCAAGCTAGATTTTAAAAAAATAGTAAATCAATAAAAAATAATTTTTAAAAAATTGGACCATGTGAAAAATAAACACAATTTGATAATAGGGCTAAATTTTAATTCACTAAAGTTTTCAACTTTGGATTTTTTTTTGAAAGATAACTTAAAACCCTATATTAAGCCCACCATATAAACAAGTGGCCCTTTTTCTTTAAGATGGGGCTGTTTTTATATGCATAGACCCACAGTGTTGTGCGCATTCAGTTGAAAAAATACCAAAATTAAAAAATAAATCGTCTGTCACTGAAAATAGTAACCCAACTTGAAGTAGCCTGGAATAAATTTATAAAAAGTAAAGATTAGATTTTGTTTACATCCAAATTTAATCAAAATAACACAAAAAAATAAACAATATTGCAAGTTTAAATTGAACGGAATTTCACCGTATTTACCCATTTTTGCACACTAAACTGGCTGATTATTATATCTATTCATGAAAAGCTTATTTTCCAAATTCAAATAAGTTTATAGTCTTAAAAACTGTATTTCAACAGTTTTTTTTTTCCTGGGGGAGGGAGCATGATTCTAATTAGTTAAAGTGACGATCTTCTAAATTTTCTCATGTGTTCATTCTAAAAGAAACAAAAAAAACTTAAGTCTTTCATGTTCAAGTTTAGACGTTTTAAACCATTTTAACTTTACGAAAAAGATAAATAATAGTAAAAACTGCACTTATAGAGAGCCACTAAATTACACATTCTGAAAAGAACCGTTTTTTGTAGTTTTACATTTTCACTTAATTTCATCATAAAAAAAAAGCAAAATCTTACTGCCGGCATGTTGAAATTCACAACTCCAATATAGTTTTTTTTTAAATTTAAAAAAAAAAATTTTTTTTAATGGTAAAATTTAAGAGTTCTCCCTTCTTGATCTATTTATATATCGGCCAGCTTTTATATCTTGTATAACAAATACAAACTTGGAAAAGTTTACATTCATGGACATCACCAAACAACAAAACAAAAAATTAAATTGATTTTATTTTGACATAAAACCTTCAACAAGATTACATTTAGTAGGTAGTTCAAAACTTATGACATTTCAGACCACAAGATGATGTCTGTCTTTTTCTTTTCTTTTTTTTCTTTTTTTCTTTTTCTTTTTTTTTTCTGTAATCTTTTTATACTATTTAAGAAACTCCTTTTAAGCAAATATTTAAATTCAATTCTTTCTCTGCTCATAAGAATTGGTATATTATCCTTTTGTTTTTCTACTTATTACGAATTGTTCTGTTGTAACAAATATAGTTCATCATTTGTATTGGAACTAATATTGCTTTTAGTTTTTTTTTATTACTTTTTTGAACTAGTTTTTAAAATTATTTTCATTCCATACATATTCTTAAATAACCTCTGCGATTTAAATATTTTTTTTTTTTTATCAGTCTTAGGTTTATTATTTTTTATTTCCTATTGGTAAACATGATTTTTATTATAATAATAGCAAAAACTATTTGCCCTCCGACAGCAATTACTGAGACAGTCTTCTTTACAGAAAAAAAGAAATAATCTCCATTTGACATTTTGGTAATTTGGTAGAAAACAACAAAAAGATGATTGCCGTAGTGTTATTTGATGTATTCCAATGTTGGGGAAATTTACTGTGCTCATGCACAGTAAATTAGGCATATTTTAACATAGACAAATTTTATTCATTACAAAAAAAAAAGTTAAATTTCATTTATTAGAGAAAAAAAAACAACAAAAAAGGTTAATTGATATGGTCGTTAAGATATCCCAAGTCGAGGAATTTGATTTTGTCTTAGCATAAAAATGAAAATGGATTCCCAATTAAAAACTGGTTATATAATGAAAGAGTGGAACGTCGATTGGTCAAATAAAACAATCTTGCATTACTGAGTAATTCGAAATGGTTAATTTGTGGTTTTTGCCTTTATTATTAAACACAGAAAAAAGATTTAATGAATAGTGAAAAATAAAATCTACTTTTTTAATTTAGAAAGATTAGTGCAGGTCTCTTTTCTTTCTTTTTCGTGACAAATGTTATCATCATCAGGTATTTCGAAGTATTCACATGTAATCACCTAAAAAGTAGAATCTAATTGGAAGGAGGGGGCTGAGGATGTTAATCTACAATAATATCCAAACTTTTAATATTTTTCTTTACGCCTTAAAAATAAGATATTTAATTAGCCAATTTTACAGAAGTTATTTAATCTTCTCAGGAAAGGTAAACATAACTTAAATCAATTGCTTAAAATTTAAAAAAAAAAAAGCGATGTATAGTTAAAAAAAAAAAATATATATAAGATTACAAAATAAAATATGGGTGAATTTGTAGATTAACAGTTTTTGCTCCCCCCCCCCACACACACACAATGAAATTCTTCTATTTTAGGTGATTACATGTGAACACTGAAGACAGGGAAAAAAAAATATTTTAGAATTTAGAGTGTGCGATCGGTTTCATATATATTTGACATTAAATGATCACCCATTTCGGTCGTTCTAACTTTTTAGGGTAATTAATCAGATGTTTTTACCACTAATCCTGAGTATGTTTGAAGTTCTATATCAGGAATAATTAATGCTTTAAATGAATAATAAGGTATATAAAAACAATAAGCTAAGTTACAAAAAACAACTTATTTGCTTGTCGATTGTTGTGGAGGCGGTTGTCAAAAGGAATTATTCCCCTTGTAGCCGGGGGGGGGGGGGCACGTCCTTTAAAAAGTGATGAACATGGTTGCGATTTTTGTTATTATCACTAATAAATTACTGTTAATATCGATAAAACTATTCCATATATATAGGTAAATAGGACAATTAAATTATAATCGAATAACAGCAAACAATTATTTATTTCGAACCGTTTAAAAATATTATGTAAATTAGGTAACGAAAAGGTTGCGTTTTCTACTTTTCTTGACTATGAATAGAACATTTCAAAATATATAGTGTATTAATTATTTAAATTAGAGTAACCCGTTTTGATTGTAATATAGGATTGATGATAAATAAGAAAATATTTTGTGTTTATTCATTTTAGAGTTTTTGCTTTCGTTTCATGTAGAGATGGGCGGTTTTACCGAAAAACCGCGGTTTTTCGGTTTCGTCTCCATACCGAATACCGAATCGGTTTTTTTTTTTAAAACCGTAACCGTTCGGTATTGTGTTTTTACTACAGTAAGCCACCATATACAAGGAAACACGGTTGAAAAGATTTTCCGATTCGAATAAAATTGAATATTACCAAAAAACGTTATATTATTAAGAGGACAGATTGAACAAATATATGATATAAACATTTAATTGGCTTGTAGAAAGAAATCTTTGTTTACAGTTTGTTTATCATTAACATTTTGAATTTCCAAATGAAAAAAAGAGAAATACGACAGACAACATGACATCGTATTTTTAGCATAAACTATTTTCAAATGAAAAAGAAAAAATCAAACGCGTTCCGTATGATGTCGAAAATCTATTTGATTCAACTCAAAATTGTAAAATAATTATTTATGTTTGTTTTAGAGTTATCTAAAAAAATAAGTTATTAAAATGAAATTTAAAAAAAAATACTTGTTTTAAAAGTAAATAAACGAAAAGTAGCGAGCGAGTATAAACATTTAAAAAGAAAAAAAGTAGTTGCCAATGCAACTTCATTTCATCATCATTTTTGCTTAATTTTATTTGTAAAATTATTTTGTTTGTTTAAATAAATTTTCGTTTTTTAATTTCTTGCATTTCTGAGTTATATTTTAGCTTCTGATGGGTTAAAGAATTAGATAGAATGTATATTCAAACTCAGTTTTATTCTTCAGAAATCTTTCATGAATCTTTGGTCACTGTTTTAACGAGTTAACTGTTGAAAAGGTATCAGAACTTTGATTACAACAGTCAACACCTTAAAACTTATATGATTCATATCATGGAGAATGATTCAGTCACAAAATTATCGAAACAGTGGCATAATTCAACTAAACGTTGAATAATAACTAATCATCACACAAGAGAATGAATAGCTTCCATAGTAAAAAAATTTTTTTGAAAAAAACCGAAAAACCGAACTGTAAACCGAGGTTTTAAGGGGAAAAAACCGAAACCGAAACCAAAATTTCAAAACCGCCCAACTCTAGTTTCATGTGACCCAAATGGGATCCCTGGTATTCAGTCATTTATAAAAATGTGGGTATTTAAGCTGGAATTTTTGTGAAAATAAAACTGGATGAAATTGAAACCTGAGGAATGTGATATTGTACTTCTTTGATGCAATTGCTTGCATCAAAGAAAAAGAAAACTTGGTTTTTAGTTTCTCTATTCTATAGCATACTACAAAAAATGTAATGAGTTAATTTCAAATTACGGCTAATTAGAACAATTAAATGAAGTTGTTCTCAAAACATAACTCAATCCCAAAACTAAGAAATATTTTAGCATGTACAGGGTGGGCCAAAATAAGGGTCCTATCTTTAAATTTGAATAACTTGAATTTGAATAACTTCCACAAAATAAAAGTTAAACTCACCAAACTTTATGTGTGTGTAGACTGACCCTTCCGAGATTTTTTGAAATAAACAAAACAAATTTTAGCCGAAAAACACTTCTTAAAACTTACAAAAACTAAAGTATTGTTTTTTACACTGTTTTGAGTTTTTTAAGCAAAAATAATGTTTTCTAAATGAGGGTACGTTCCTTAGGGCTAATACGGCTCATGCTTGCTTCGGAAGGGGTCCTTTACTTATTCTAAAAAAAAATTTAAAAAAATAAATAAATAAATAAAAAAGTTATGAATTTTTAAAAATAGGACCCTTATTTTTGCCCACCCTGTATCTGCTGCGATTAAAATGTATAGAAAAGAAAGCTTAGGAGAACACGTTGCTTAACTCTGCTTTACTGTAACAGATTCAGATTCTTGTAGGTTATTTGATACTTGGAACAAAAAAATTTAAGCTAACACATCACTAAATAAGTTCTAGACCTGACATTGATGGCACCACTAATATAAAAAAAATAAAATCCATATGATTTTTATAAAGTACTAACCTTCAAATGGCAAATCGGATTATTAGTTTACAAATTACAGTGAAGTGAAGCTATTGTTGCAAATTTTCGAAATCTGAATTTTGTGTTGATAAAGCAAGGCTTTCTGATGGGGGGGGGGAGGCGGATACTGTTCAAGCAATGGTTTCAGAAGTTTTATTCGGTTTCTGCTCCATTGGAAACAACAGTTAAGAGGTGGTGTGCTGACTTTAAATGTGGTCGTACAGACATAAATGATGCTGAATGCTCAGGTTGCCCAAATGCGGCAGTTGTCCCAGAAAAAAAACATTAAAAAAAATTTTTTTTTTTAAAAAGGTCCAAACTCGTTTTGGCCAATCGTAAATTGAATTTGATTCGCAGATAGCAGAGGAGTTAAAGATATCAGAAGGCAATGCATTCACCACTTTGGATGTGAAAGATGTGTTCAAAGTGGATGCCACGTTTGTTCACCAGCGGATCAAAACAACAATGCCTCGACGATTCATAGCGTCGTTTGCAACTGTTTCAACGCAACAAAAAGGAGTTTTTGTCGTCAGTGTTACAATGGATGAAACGTGGATGCACCACTTCTCTCCGGAGTCAAATCGGCAGTCAGCTGAAGTGACATTAGCAAGTAAAAGCCGTCCTAAGAAACCAAATACTGAAACATTAGCAAGCAAGGTTTTGGCCTCCGTATTTTATTGATCGATTACCTTGAGAACGGGAGAACCATCAATAGCGAATCTTATTGGTGCGTTTGAAGCAAGAAAAAACATTTTCGGATATTATAAAAAATATACATTTTTTTTGTAGAACCCACAAATATATATATATATATATATATATATTTGGGGACTTATGTTTTGAGGCATGTCCGTCCAGATTTTTCTCCGCAACCATCCATTGAATTTCTCTGAAATTTTGCATGAAGTTGTAACTTTGGTCAGGTTAGAAAGTGACATTCTCCGATTTTTGAAAAAAAATCTGGTTAGCCCCCCAGGGGGTCAAAAGTCCCCGAAATGGCAAAAAATGACATTTTTTTGCCCCATAACTTTTTATCCATCCATTCAATTTCTCTGAAACTTAGCCAAAATGTGGAGGCAATTGTTCCTAATAGAAAATAAGTATCGCTGACCTTGGAAAAAAATCTGTTTTGCGCCCCCAGGGGGTCAAAAGCCTCCAAAATGGCAAAAAATTACCCTTTTCTCCCATAACGTTTGATCTATCCATTCAATTTTTCTGAAACTTGGCCAAAATGTAGAGGCAATTGTTCTGGATATAAAATGAGCATCCTTGACCTCAGAAAAATTCTGGTTCGCGCCTCCAGGGGGTCAAGGGGGGGTGGGGGGTGAAAATGCCCCAAATTGGCCAAATTTATTGCATTTTACGCTCGCCACATCGAGTCACATACAGAGGGGGACCACGCACGCGCAGCTTGTCTCTTTTAAAGAATAATTTTGTAAATAGTATAATCTAAAAGAAAGTGATAACTTCGGGCAGCTAATTATTCATGAAGTGAATTTTGTCTATTTTACTTCATTTTTGTTATTTGGATTATTCGAACTAATGTTCTCGTTTTCAATGTTATTCTCACAACGTTTCGGCTGCAAGGACCCATGGCGTAACGGATAAAGTGCTAAGTAATAATCAGTTCTAAGTGACAGTCATCTTGAGGTTGAAGGTTCAATCTTCAATGCAAACGATACTAAGAATACAATTAAGACTTCTACCCGGTCATAGCTAACGGAACGAGAGCAAGCTACCCCCGTGGATTAAATAAAGGGTTCCGTTTGAAATTCCATACAGATTCCTACATTTGACGTAAAGATTTTCGAGTTTGACAAGATACACCTGAAGAAAATCGGAGGTTACATCGGCCGAAACGTTGTGAGAATAACACCCAAGATGAGAACAGTAGTCCGAATAATCCGAATGACACAAATTAACGATCCTCATCTCAAAAAATTCCGAAACGCAATATATTACATCATATTCCCATTTGTGTGCGCTAATTAATGCGAAACACAATTTGCCGATTGTAAATTGAAGACAATCTGATATTTCAGAAAAAGCTGATAAGCATTGTAAAAAATGTTATCAAGGAAAAAAAAAAACAATGAAAAATCCGTACATATGATATAGTGATATAAATATTAAACTTTTATTTTGACTTCATCTCTATGACAATATCACATTTAAGCACTGGTTCTCATTTAGTTTACTAAAGTTAAGCAATGTTGAGCCTGGTTAGTACGTAGATGGGTGTTAAATTTAAAATGGCATTGCTTATAATTCTGGAAGTAACTAAATCGCGGATGCAAGTTCTCTGCTTTTTTGTCAACATCCGCTTTATTTTTATTTTTATTTTGAATTTAAATAAGAAAAGGCTGATTTCTGCCAAATCGCTAGAACCTTACCTTCTTATTTTTTTGTCACTGTTTGGCTGGATTTTATTTATCTCTCTTTCTCTTACTCTCTTTCTTTTTTTCTCTTACTCTCTTTTTTCTCTTTCTCTTTCTTTTTTTCTTTTTTTTTTCCTTATTTTTTCTTTTTTTCTTCTTTTTTCTCTTCCTTTTTTCTCTTTTTTCTCTTTTTTCTTTTTTCTCTTCCTTTTTTCTTTTTTCTTTCTTTTTCCTTTCTTTTTTCTTTCTTTTTTCTTTTTTTTCTTTCTTTTTTCTTTCTTTTTTTCTTTCTTTTTTCTTTCTTTTTTCTTTTTTTTTTTTCTCTTTTTTTCTCTTTTCTTTCTTCTCTTTCTCTTTTTTCTCTCTTTTCTCTTTCTCTCTTTCTCTCTTTTTTCTCTTTCTCCTTTCTCTTTTCTCTTTTTTCTCTTCTCTTTCTCTTTCTTTTTTCTCTTTCTCTTTTTTCTCCCTCTCTTTCTCTCTTTTCTCTTTCTCTTTTCTCGCTCTCTTTTCTCTTTCTCTTTTCTCTCTTTCTCTTTTCTCTCTTATTTCTCTTTCTCTTTTCTCTCTTATTTCTCTTTTCTCTTTTCTCTCTTTTCTCTCTTCTCTCTCTTTTCTCTCTTCTCTCTCTTTTCTCTCTTCTCTCTCTTTTCTCTCTTTTCTCTCTTCTCTCTCTTTTCTCTCTTCTCTCTTTCTCTCTTTTATCTTTCTTTTATCTTTCTCTTTCTCTTTTATCTTTCTCTTTTCTCTTTCTCTTTTATCTTTCTCTTTTATCTTTCTCTCTTTTTTTCTCTCTCTCTCGTTTTATCTTCCTTTCTTTCTTCTCTCTCCCTCTTCACTTCCTTTCTCCTATTATGACAGTTCTCTCTGAAAACTGAATGTTAATTTTGCCATGAAGGTTAAGACTTTAAACTGTCTGTTCACCTCACATAAACACTCAGTGTCTTTTTCTTTATTTTGACTTTCTTAGTTAAAACTGATTGGAATTGTTTGTTTTTATCGTACTGCCCTCTCCACACACACACACGTGGGGTGAGTTGCTCAGGTTAGGAAATTCATCTTGATTTCATGCCGACGGGGCTGCCCAGGCAATTTTTAATGGCCAGAGTGCTCACTTTCTCGGGTGCTGGCTTTTCAAACCCCACTTTCCCGACCCGACCTTAGGTCACATCTTGTGGGAGTAAGATAAAACTGGCCTTGTGCCTAACCTTCTGGAGAGGAGGTAAATCAATACTCACATCACTATTTAAACTCACTTTTTTTTAATATGCTTGAGAAAGGTATGAATCTATACCTCCTCCCCCTCCTCCAAGTACAGATGAAATAATAGGATAAACTATACGCATTTCTTTTAATACTTACAGACAAGCTTTTAACCTTTTTTTTTATTATTTGTTTGTACAAAACCTTTTGGCTGTTCTATATATGTTTCACATTTTTTATTTTAATTGCAAAAAAACTTCTAGGGATGTATTGTAAAAAAAAAAAACAATATATATATAAAAAAAATAAAGAATATCGTTAAAATAAATTTACTTGATTCATGGTTGGGTTTGTATGGTGTAATGGACCCTGTTACAGACTATGAAATTGGCTATGCACAGTTCAAATCCTATTAGATCGAATGTGCTCGAGTTATTTTCTAATACAATTGAGAAATGTATGAACGAACAGTCAGGGGGGAAAAAAAAAAAAAAATCTTTCTTGATTAGGGGCAATTTTTATTTTTGTTCCATCCATAGAACCCTTTTGTGGGGAGCCTTGTGTCTAACTTTGCCCTCATGAGGAGGCAAGTAAATATAGACTCACAAATACTGGTTCTGTCTCGAGAGACCATCCTGCCAGGCATTAACTCCTCCTTTCAACTAAGGGCACCCTCATTCGTTAGTGTTGACAGGACTTTTTCTTTTTTTTTATATCTACAATACAAATAGGATATTTTCGTTTTTGAAATGTAAAAAAAGTTTTGTTTGTTAATATCTGTATGCATCTTTTTAAATTTAAATTAATTTTTTTTTTTTTTTTTTTTTTTCTTCCAGTTTGAAAATTTGGGATTTAGAAACGCTTAACTCAACATCGACATATCGAGGTAAGTAAAAATTGTTTCTGTAGTTCAGCAGCATTTGTTCTTTCAAGCAAATTTTGTTGACTTAGACATTCTGTTAGAACTGTTGGTCATTCTTTCTAAAATTCTAAAAAAAATTTTTTTAAACTTTCACGGGTGATTAATTGTCATCTCCCACGACTGGGATATACATCTCACTGGTGATTGGTTGTAAATTTAAGTTTCTAGGGAAACTTCCTCCTTTACAGGAAGTCGGTTCAACCCGGCCAAGATAGGGTGAATACCGTACCAGGTATTTTCACTGTATCACGTGTGTGCGTGTTGATATTTGCACATCTATGTTAACATCAAAATAATTTAACATTGCTAATACTACCTAGCTATCTGAAATATTGTTTTAATTCTATTAAAACTCCTAATCAGTAATTATTGTACATTTCATTTGTCTTTAAAAGCCTGTTTAAATAAATAAACTATCCTGTATTTACATTTCGTTGTTTGTAAACAGGAGTTGGATCATTTTTTTTTTTTTTAAATAATTTTTAGGGAGGGTTAAAAATGACCCCTCCTCCTCCTCCTCCTTCCATTTATAAACCCAAAAAATGACTAGGATTAGGGGAAGGGTCCTATTTTATTTTACTATTTAACAGATGGAATTGTATAAATTGAAGATAAAATGACAACATGGGCGGAGGGGGGGGGGTTGTAACTAACTCTTGGCAATGCATTGTTAAGATGTATGTTATCGTAAAATCTGTCCTAATCTAGTCCAAGGCTTAAATTATGCAATTCAGCAATAGTAAGAAAGTTACTGTTTCACATATTTGTTATTCAGTTGTGGTGGCAATATAAAAGAAGTTAAAGAAATTGGATCCTTTAATGTTGTTTTGTCTCAAAGGTTTTTAAATTGTTTCTCTGATAACTGGGAGGAGGGTAATGAAAGCACACTTTACATTGTAAAGAAAAATCTCTAATTACTATGTTAAAATTTCTTTTTTTTTCATTGTAAAAAAAAATATTTTGAATCAAATTACTAGCAATTAAATGTTGAAATTTTATTTTATTTTATTTATTTATTTATTTATTTTATTTTTTTGAAAGATCATTTTTAATCAAGCAGAGATTTCACTTTTTATATTCGGTTTAATGTCTGTTTCACATACTGTCATGTGTTGAACGGCTTTTAGAAATTGACTTCCAAATTAACCTATCTCTGGCCAGGTTTTTATTTATCCCTCTTTCTCTCAAATACTTCCTTATCACTTCCTTCCATGTTTGCTTCGGCCTTCCTCTGCCAACTGATTCTGCTACCTCAACTATTCTACAAGAACTCTCATCCATTCTTTCAACATGACCATACCAACAAAGTCTCTTGTCCTGCACACATCTCCTTATACTGTCCATATTTAATCTTCCTCTGAGTTCATCAGTTCTAAGCTTGTCTTTAAGACTCGCATTACACATCTATTGTATCAGTCTCATATTCTTTCCGAAAAAGAGGTTTACCTTGAAAATTTAAAGAACATGACACCACCCATACCAGAAAGAAAAATATATAACAACTCAATCGGAGTGTGTTTTCGCCAGGAAGTCGAAAACTAATTTTCCAACTTCCTGGTAAAAACACACTACGATTGAGTTGTTATATATTTTTCTGCATTGTCACCATCTTCAAAATTCAACTTCTTACACACTACGCACAATGCTTTAAGCAAACTACAACATCCTTCTCACACATATATATATATATATATATAATATATGTGTGTATATATAACAATGACTGATAATTTAAAGATAAATGTTGTATAAATGTTAAATAATGACCTATCGTGATAATAGAAAGCTCAATACACTGGATAGAGTAATAAATCAAGAAAAAGAATGATGAAAATAAAAATTGGAAGAATTACATATTTTATTAAATCATCAAACGTTTGAAAACAAGGAGAAATCTCAAATCCTTAATCTATGGATTTTCAAAGATAAATTCTTCTCATCAGAGGATAAAGACCGGTAATGTGTGTATTACCGGTAACATAGAAGCTTTGAAAATATGGAAATATCTACATATAGATATAAAGACTTTTTTGGCTAAAAGGATCTTAATTAGGGCAATCAACCCCAATAAATGATGTTAAATTAAAAAATAGAAATATGGAAATATTCAACATGCTCAAGTGTTTAAATGTCATGCATACCAAATTCTATATGTATATAATTAACTGGGCTGAGTATAATTTAACTGCAGTAGATAGTAAAATCTAATTAAGTAAATAGAGGTTTTAGAAAATTGTACAATTTGAAATAAGTTGGATAAATTTTGGTACTCCTATAGAGAACGCACCACGTTTCCATGACTTCGCGTCAACGGGTATAAGTACCCAAGTGTTGACGAAACTCTTAACCAATCAGGTTGCAGCAGACATTAGACAATAAGGTTGCAAGCAAGCAGACGATAACTTTTGGAAGAAATTACTTTCTACAATCTGTCAGCACATTGAATCTCCTGAAAGACTCATTGATTTCTGTCAGCAACGATCACTTCAAGCGAAAGACAGACCCTAAACTCAGAAAATGTTAAAAAAAAAAAAAAAAACATTAAAAAAAAACAAGAAATTGGTTAAAAACAGTGATTTCGTTGTTTGTTATATAAAAAAAAAATCATCTTTTGAAACTTTTCAGTGCACAAAAAAAAACATTTAATTTAAAAACATTTGATTAAGAATGGTTCCTTTGACAAAAAAAATTAACATCTAATTAATAACAGTTGTTTAGCTAGGGTTTGTTCGTTCTTTATTTTTATATATGTATTTTACTTAGAATTTCTTTGTCTGAATTTATCGTCTGCCAGTCTTCAATTTTGGCAGTTTCCGCTTCGTCGACTCTCCAGTGTTTCCGAGGCCTGAACAAATGTTGACGACACAAAGTCACTGAAACGCGGTGCATTCTCTATAAGAGTACCTAAATTTTTTAAAAATTTTTTGTAATGAAATTATTCAGATGAATTATTAGTTCAAAAGTATTATTACAACTGAAACTTACGTATAAAATGAATAAAAATATATATATTGACGAAAAATAGGTCTTATAAAATTATAGTCGGCCAATAATACAAATTACTACATCTCTATCACTTAGGAAGTGAAAGAATCGAAATAGTAGTAAGCAAAAACAATGAACGCTGCAATCACCAATAAAAACAATTACATAAAAATACGTTAAATATTTGGGCGATAAAAATCGTACATATTTCTAGACAGGGCGTCTTAGTCCAATGGTAAAACGCTGGACTATAGACATCAATATCGAAGGTTCGATCCTTGTCTAAGTTACCCATGCTGATGGCTGTTAGCCAGAAACACGTGTCCATGGATTACTTTTATGTACGTATAAAATTAATATATATATAGTCTCGGAAGTTTCTCAACCATTAAAACTATATAAAAAAAATAAAAAATAAAAAAACAAACAAACTTATAGTCTCAAGTCTTCCAGTGGAAAATCACTCATGTAAGTCAATTTATTTTTAACAGTTATTATATTAGTTTGTTTCTAACACTATTTTAAGGGATCATCAGTTGTTTACCATGAAAAACTGTTTCGGGAATTTAAATATATATATATTATAATATATAATGAAATAATAAAATAAGGTGTCCATCAAATTTTATTATAATTCAAAGTTCAAGCAAAGTATCCTCTATCCAGTATATTGAGCTTCAGTTTCTATCCGGATGTTCCACTAATTATAAGATATTAGTTGACGCTTTATCTTGTGTTGGATAACTTTATATATATATATATATATATATGAGAGAGGTTAACTGCCTTTAAATCTTTCTAAACTTGAGTGGATGTTGATCCAAATGTTCGGCTGGGAGGGGTCACCCTTTTTATAAGAGGCAAAAAAAAGGATAGTCTTGTTTGCTCATTTCACCAAATATGTAAAGGATAGTAGGTATTGTGAAGGGAGGGGTCTTCCAATTAAATGACTTTTAGGGTTGGGTTATGCAAATCTGAAACGAACCAGGAAGCTTTAGATCTACAACAAAGATTGAAAACAACAGGATCACCGGAAGTATGAACAGGATGTGATGAGAGAGAGAGGATCGATCATATGTCAACACGCCATATGCAGAAGACTTGTGAATGAACAATTTCGCACACTCAAATTATGCGAATACCGTCAATGATTGGATAGAGAAACGACTCCTCTGCATAGCCAGCGACGTGGATTAGTTGACTGTCTGGACTATTTGTTTACAGCTGAGTGTTCTAAGGTTCATGCTGGCCTTGCTTGTTTGGAAAAGACACTTTCCACCGCAGACATAAAGTGGTGAGACTTAACCTGACGTGGTCGGCCGTCACCAGGCAGTGGACAATTTACTTTGCATATCAGCTCCACTACAGATTATTGTAAAATGACCCATATAGATGTTGATATGCTGGAGATTTATGTAATCTTTTATTTGTCAAATGTTTGACTAATACGATTGCAATGAATTAGCGATGGACTTAGTATCTCCATGGTGACTTTGAAATTATCTTTACGGCTGAGGTGGGAACTGTCTTTTGTTATCGGTTCAGATTGAATAAATAACTGCTGATAAAACTTCCGTCGAAAATTATTCTTTTATGGAAAGTATTTCTTTGGAAATTAATCAAAGGACCCGACAAGTGGGTGGAGAAGGTGGTGTTGGGTGGATGATCGATAAGCATTCAGAAGTATTGATTGGCCAGCTTTATAATTAACCTTATTTATCATAGTAATGGTGATTGTTGGTTGGTCTGTCATGTCAGGAAGTTTGCTCATAAAAGTGATACCAATTTAATATTTAATATTATGAACTACTGGAACTCTGCGTAAATGCCGCAATTGTGTTTTTCATTGAAATTAAATTTTAAATAAAATATCTTTATCTTTATATATTAAGAAAATTATAATGCAGCTTCTCATATGTGCGTATGTTTCTTGCCTCTACGTGATATACACCGTTTCTTTTTCTTTTTTTCTTTTTTTTTAGTATTGATTATCTATTGAAATAAAAAATGCAATAACGTAAAGCACTCAAACTTGTTAAATCCTATTTAAAAAAATAATTACGAAATCAAATCCGCTACAATGCATTTCGGTTTCTTTGCAAACAAGTCATTAAAATTTTCTGTTAATAAATTAAGATCTGAACTTGTGATATTAAGACTTGTACTCCAATATATGACGATCTCTTTGCATCTTTGAAAAATTGAACATCAAAATAAACGATTTTTGTAGAATTGTTTTAGAAAAAACAAAGTAATCCATTTTGCAGATGTTGATAAAAAAAAAAGGCAAAACATTGATGTAAACGATTACATTTTCATTCTTTCTTTTTTTTTCCCTTATTTTTATTAAAAAAAAAGGAAATTCACAAAAATCTATAAAGTGGAAGATCTTGTGGAAACATAATGGTCCTGTATCTTCGAATCTGAAGAAAGGTCAATGACCAATTCTCACCTCTGTAAATGCAAATGATATATTAGAGGCAACGGAAGAGAAAATCTTCTGACAGCAAAAGTGATGAAACATAGTTAACAATAACATTTACTTGGTATGTGATGCGAGAGAGATGTTGTGCCCATGTGTTGGAAGAGGGGGTGTTGAAGTCTGGGTATAAATATCCATCTCCCTCGGATGTGTGAATTTAATGTCCTGTCAGGTTGTCCGAGCCAGGTGAAAGAGAATGAATGTCCGTTTACCTTGAGTGTTTATGTGGAAGAGGAAGAAAGATAGTCCCGTGACTGACGTCACATGGTCAGAGCTCGGTGCGAGATATTCAACCTGGTGCGTATCTTCGTTTTAAGACACGCTACATTTATGCATGAAAAATATTTTTGAATAAAGCGAAAATATTTTTTGAACATTAATTATTGAAAAGATGATCTGTTGTTTGTTTTTTTGTTTCTCCATTTATTATTTGTGTCTTTATTTTATTCCCCAGCTCATTCCAACATTGTATGGTCGGCACAATATCATCCAACAGAATCTGATATATTTCTTTCTTGTTCACAGGTAAGAGAAATGTTTCGATTTTTTTTTCTTCATTATCTTTTATATAAAGTTTGTGTTTTGTTAAAAGTCAGAAACTACACAAGACACACCCACAAAGCTGATATTCTTTTTCAGCATTGCTTCGGACAGAATATGGCCACTTTTTGAATTTTTTATTTTTTAATAGTCATTCTTTTGAGAGGTGTCATCAGGAACAAAATTAGTTGGGAGTGGGGACATTTAGAACGTTTCTTTATTGTTTTTGTATCAACTTTTGGCATGAAACTTTGACTAAAATAAACTTGGGCTTTCAGGCTAGGATCAAATTGTAGTATCTGCTCTGTCCACAACTGGACGAGGGAGGAGAGAGAGAGAGAGAGTTAAAGAGAGAGAGAGTTAAAGAGAGAGAGAGTTAAAGAGAGAGAGAGTTAAAGAGAGAGAGAGTTAAAGAGAGAGAGAGTTAAAGAGAGAGAGAGTTAAAGAGAAAGAGAGTTAAAGAGAGAGAGAGTTAAAAGATGTTACACACACACATTTTAAATTTTCTATTTTGTTCATACCTCCGGGGCAATGCTGGGGTGCCATGCTTGTCAACTAAATAAACGAAAAATGAATCCTTCATATCAGTAATCGTAAAAATTAATTAATTTTCACTGATTTTAGTTCTAAAAACTTTTTTTTTAAAGTTTAAACATTGATTCTAAAACTCTTTTATTATTCCAATTATAATTCAATAATGGGGGGATGGAGATCTAAATATTTGAAACTTAAAAAAAAAAAAATTCTGTCTAATAAAGTTTCCATTTTATTTCGAAAACAATAACAATAAAAATAAGTATTTTAAAATCTGAAGAAACCTCGATTATTTTGAAGCACAAAATAAATTTTTTTTTTTCTTCAAAATTTAGAAGTTGGACGACGTCGTGGACATGGCGTTGCTTTTTTGTATTAACTAACTTGTAAAAATTACATGAAGTTAAGATATCATAATCGAAAACGTAGATATTATTTATATATGTAGATAATTCTTAATTGTAGCGAAGTACATTATTTATTTTATTCTTTTTATGGTTATAAATTAAGGGGAACAAATTTATTAAACAGAAATTGAAATATATTACAAATGAAAAAATTCATATAAAAGTTTAAAATGTCAAAGGTCAATAACATTTCAGGAATGTAACAACAAATAATAGTTAACTAATAAGATGTCCTTTTGCGAAACCAATATGCAAGTATCAGGATGTTTGATTTGATGTACTGCTTGCTTGGCAGGTCGGGGGCAGACTCGAGGCGTTTCCACGAATAGTGGAGATGAAGAGACGTTTGTAAAGCCAAGTCAATTCTTAATACAGGGTGGGCAAAAATAAGGGTCCTATTTTTAAAAATTCATAACTTTTTTATTTATTGATTTTTTTTTTTTTTTTTTTTTTAATTTTTTTTTTTATAGAATAAGTAAAGGACCCTTTCCAAAGCAAGCATGAGCCGTATTAGCCCTAAGGAACGTACCCTCATTTAGAAAACATTATTTTAGCTTAAAAAACTCAAAACAGTGTAAAAAACAATACTTTAGTTTTTGTAAGTTTTAAGAAGTGTTTTTCGGCTAAAATTTGTTTTGTTTATTTCAAAAAATCTCGGAAGGGTCAGTCTACACACACATAAAGTTTGGTGAGTTTAACTTTTATTTTGTGGAAGTTATTCAAATTCAAGTTATTCAAATTTAAAGATAGGACCCTTATTTTGGCCCACCCTGTATAATCCTTTTTTTGAATATGACCCCCAAACAAAGTTTTAGCTGAGATTATCTAGTTATATTTACTTTCTTTTCTAATGTCTAGGTTTCGCCTATTCTTGAGTGACTAAGAATATTGTCTGTTTGTTTCAGAACACAAGTCGTCCTCATTGAGATGATGTTATGCAATGATTTACTTCTTTTAATTAGTTTAATCGTTTGTATCTTAATCATCTTAAAATCATACCGTGGTGTCATCATGCATGCATGTGTGTTGTCTTCTCCGGGGACTGAGGTCATTTTGTTAACTGCAATCAAAAGCTTTCTTACATTAATTATTCATTGAATTAATTCCCAACACTATCTTAGAAGATGAATGATTTATTCAACTAGATGTTCGTCTCGTAACTGAAAGGGAAAAGAGAGAGACTTCAATTACGTTTTAAGTGTATAGCTTAATTATTGTGTAATTAAGCCATTTTCAAACATATATGGTCTTGGTTATGCCCACAGTTGCGTCTGCTACCATCTGTCACATGTCTGACATCATATCCGACTAAATCTTATGGACTTCCTTTCTCACGATTTTTAGCTTATAAAAAAAAGGTCAAACATTCTAACACATTGTGATCTCTTGAAAATATTTTCTGTTTTCAACATAACGCCAGATCTATGTAAGCAAATATATTTTGACTAATATTTATACTAACAAACATACTCACCGATATTTAACATGTCTTCTGTCGGCTAGGGGTGAACATATTTTTCGGATACTTTTCTCAGGTAGCTGGTATATTCAAGAATAGAAGAGACTATAATGACATAACGTTAACTAGATTTTATTAATTAATTATTGGATATCCATTTTCCCTTCACAGTGAGTTGCTTCTGACTGGACGGTTCCTATTTCTCCAGACTTTATATGACAATCTGACTTCACTAGAATATTTGCATCAATGCACTGAATCTCACAAATCCATGCTAACCAATCATCTATTGACCCTATAACTTCTTGGCCTTTTGGCCAAGATCAAAGTGTAGTATCTGTTCCAATGGATACTGCACCCCATGGACTGGTATTGTCTTGGCCTTCGGGTCTTGATGACGCCGGTCTGTGGGACGGTCCTGTGCAGTTCTAGTAGGTCCACCCTCCCAGGCTTTGCTTCCACTCTTTGGGGAGGAGTAAGTTTATTGCTTACTGCCTGCGGCGCCCCTACCGGGGAATGCCGACGGGGCTGCCCAGACATTTTTTTGTAAGCCAGAGTGCTCACCTTCTCGGCCGCTGGTTTATCAAATCCCACTTTCCCGACCTTGTGTCATATCTTACCGCTGTGGGAGGTAGATAAATAAAATCTATTGACCCTCGTATGGGAACACGGCTAACTCTAAGGTCATACCCTGTCAATTATACCATATAACCTGTTGCAGAGTAATATTCAGCGTAAGTTGCATGTTCAAATTCAAAATAAAATAACAAATTGCATCATGCATTGTTTCATATTAATTTACAGTTTAATGGGGGTACGTAGGTAGGTGGGTAATGATAATGTTGTTTATACATAGGTCGGCAGTTAATTGAATAATCTGTCTAAAGAGACGATCAATATCCCTTGAAAGGGTGCCAAGTTTATAATGAAGTACGGATTGCGGATGACGGCAAAGAATAGTTAACAATGTTATGTTAGGAATGGGTTTCTAAATAATAACATTATTTAGCAATCCCTTCTTCACATTGGGAGGGGGCCATGGCCATCCCTACTACAGGCCAGGCAATCGTGCAACTGGGGTCTTTTACTGGGGGCCATGTGAATTTTCTTAAATATTCGATATAGAAGTTGCAAACAAAGGTAAAATTCCTCTGTGAGATTAGTTTGATGTTTTTATGTGTTTTACATACCAAATAATAAGAACCACAATGAGCTAATTGATAAATTTGACAATTGACAAATTCCTATAAATTAAGAGACAGGTAATTTTGAATAAACAAAGGCAAATGCATATTTCAATGAAGAATTTTTATTTCAATGTTGGATTTTTTTTAGAGAATTTGTACTTATGTCAAAAGATCATTACTTGTATATTGTGGTTAAAAAGAAAAAAAGGATCCGCACCAGTTGATATAGTTTGCAACTTCTATATCGAATATTTAAGAAAATTCACATGGCCCCCAGTAAAAGACCCCAGTTGCACGATTGCCTGGCCTGTAGTAGGGATGGCCATGGAGGGGGCCTATTCTGTATCTTCATCGGGTTGCGCAACTCACAACTGTATTTCTGGCACAGCATTGCTTAAGTCCAGTGGCATAGAGAAATTCAAGATGGCCAGAAGCATTGCTGGAATAAGCGGAAAGCGACTGATGTTATATCCATTTTTTATTTATTTATTTTTTTATTTTTTTCCTTGAGTAGTTACTTTACCAAGGCTTGAGCATATAGTCTACCCTACTATTTCACCCGTAGCTAGGAGGAAGAAGAGATGGATTCATACCTTTTCCGAGGGTATTAGAGACTTTTTCAGCCTCTTCCAAACTTACAGCACCTGGTATTTCCAAATTGTTACCCATCTAAGTACTGGCCAGGCTCAACGTTGCTTCTTAACCAGTCAATGTGACAGCTGTAACCCAATTCTTTAGTTACACACGTGACAAATACACGTTAGGTATTATTTTCATAGTCATTTTATGATTGCAACTCTTACAAGTAGAAAATCTAACAAACTGACCAATGGTTTCCAGTTTTACCAAATATCTACACAAGGTCGACTCCGATTCAATAATGTTTATAATTTTCTGGTCTGGTGCATAAGAAGCAAGTATTTATTTTGCTGTAGGTAAAATCACTGTATGTTATTAGGACTGTTTTTGAACTTAAGATTACAAGGCCAATTCCATGACCATTATATATTCATAGAACTGGTGCTACCTCCTGGTGGAGGGTAGTTTCATTAAAATTGGACAGTTCTGTTTCTTTGTTTTTTATTTTTTTTATTTTATTTTATTTTTTTATCAAAGCATCGGTTTGTTTACATAGATCAGTGTCCTTGTGGGGATCTCTCATTTGCAGGCCCATGAGTCCCTAAAAACAGTAAAGTGGTTGACTATAGTAAAGGGCGACCTAAACACTCCCTTTCATTAACTACTACACCAAGATGTAGGGGAGGGCGCCACTTTTTCCCCAGGATTGCTCCACTTACCCTTGATTCTTCACCTTATAATGCTGAGTGTTTAACAAGGACAATTTTTCGAGTCTTTGATATGACTCGACCGAGCATTGAACCCTGGTCTCTCGGCCCATTAGCGAACCCTTTAACCATTATACCAAATCTGTAAAACGTAAAGTAAATAATACTTACCTTTTATAAGCACTTAATTATGGAGACCCCTAATAAACAATAATCTTCTAAATTTCTCCACCTCTCCTTAACACTAATCCAGTCTGATAATACTAAACCGCCAATGATGGCATATGTCTACTCTCGGTGTGACCTGATTGTAATCTTTTTGTTGCTTTTTCTTTTTTATTCCTTTTTTCTATACTAATGAGTTATCGCTTATGGCCAAAAGCCATTCAAGGATAAGGGTTAATGAAACTGAAGAATATTATGAGAGGGGAGTAAAATGATTAATGGAATGAACTGGGGACAGTTTATGACGAGTATTAACATTAGATTTGAAGACGACTGTTATAATCTGCAGGGAAGCCGTCTCACAGTAATGTGTTCCACAGACGGGAAACCCTTGCAAAAAAACCTCTGTTCATGGAAATTCTACCTGACGCGAGGAAGAAAGAAAAGTTTTTGTTTTTTTTTGTTGTTTTTGTTTTTTTAGTTTTTAGTTTTGCAAGACAAATTTTTGCTGTGAATGTCTTATCTTACAAGGAGGAACCAGAGATTGGAGCTCAGTCGAGCACTTTCCATGGAAATAAGGATAGAGCAGAGAAAGACTAGCAATGTCTCTTCTGTGAGAAAGGGGCATGTAGAGAGCAGAAGAGATCGTCTCCCACTAGATTGTAAAGTCAATTTAAAACTGTCGAGGCAAAAAAGAGTGCTCTGAGTGATTTTTCGTGGTCGTAATATGACGAGAGTTCTTGCTACGAATGTCTTACAAGGAGGAACCAGAGATTGGAGCTCAGTCGAGCACCTTTCGTGGAAAATAAGGGTGGAGTAGTCATCTCTTTGTTCTCTTCTGTGAGAAAGGCGCTGTAAGGAAAGAAAGAGGTCATTTTTTAAATTTAATTTTATGAAACGAACATTTTAAAGATCATTTTGATCACCGAATGAGCGCGCATGTCGTTACGTCATTGGGGGTTAGGGTTAGGGCTGGGTTTTGGTTAGGGTTAGGAATTTTTTAAAGAAACAGGAAAAAAACATTACGGTGTGACAAATGAAAATATGTAAATAAAAGCACACTGACATGTAAATAAAAAGAAAATTATTTTATTCCTTTTGCTTAAAATGTAGTTTTGTTTTGTTCTTCTGCTTGGCTAAAAAATGCAAAAATTGCGCTTTGACTATGAGTCCCAGTAAAAAACCAACCGAATCCAGAACGAGGCTGAAGTCTCGTTCTGGATTCGGTGTTTTCTATCGAAGCGGCCATTACTATTTTTTTTTTTCACTTCACTTACGCTAAAACTATTAACTTATAGAAAATAGCACTTTTAACGGATTATAATCATTAATAACTGTCACAGTTAACTTGGAAATTCAGTTTTATCGGCTACGATAACTTTTATTTGTTGTATATTTGTTTTTTCAGCGTTTTCGTTGTTGGGCTATTGTTAAAAATACCCCAAAATCTATATTTCTAGTCACTCAGTAGATTGGTTTTGTTGAGATATTTAACGACTTGATTTTTAAAGAAACCATTTGTTAAAAAGAAAAGAAAATGCAATTGGTAACATTATTATAATCAGCATATACTTTTTTTTACTAATAATTGTTGATAAAAAATAATTTTTAGCATTAGGGTCCAAGAATATTTTTTTTTTTTCTTGAAGTAAAAAATATAAATAAGTAAATAAATAAAAGGGTGTTGTCATTTTCGAGGTCTCACCTTTTTTTAAAAATATTTTTTTATAATCTCCACCAAATTCGGGAAGTGTTTTTGTCTGAAAGCTAATTATGTCAATCGATAGGTGATATTTAGAGCAAAATTAGTTTTGACATTACTGCCAAGATATTTGTTTTTTGTTTTACAAAAACAATGCTAAATAAAAAAAAAAAAATTAAAAAATAAACAAAAAAAAAAAGCATTTTTTTAAACTTATTTTTTTTCTTGCTAAGAATCGAAAAGTCGCACTTTCTATGCGACGTTATACATCTTTTTCAATTGACAGATAATAAACCTTTTTGGAATGATGGTTTTTCTCCATGGTAAAAACAGACATTGTCTAAATTTGTCCTCAGTGAAAGACAGCTATCTTATTATCAAGAGTATATTTTAATGGGGAAAGTAGCATTACAAGTTGATTTTTTAATTTTTATTTTTATTTTTATTTATTTATTTTAGCTAATTGTTATTTTATCAATTTGTATGAAAATAGCTGTTTAAAAGAAGCCCAACACCGTTTGAATTATGCAAATACCACCAGTGGTTCAAAAGTTATAAGAATTTAAAGTGCCGAAATTTGTTTTTCTGTGGACATTTTTCTTTAATAAATCCTTTTAAAAAGTGGACCAAAATATGGACCTCATTATTTCAAGAAATTCGGTAATATCTCTACCATTTATTTATTTTGGGAGCTATTCTCATGAAACTTGGTACTGTTATGTAAAATTATATGCTCTTTCTGGTTAAGCAGTCAGTTTATATCTTTTTTACCTTAAGCCATGAATTATAAATTAAGATGTGTAAATTTCAGTTTTTAAAACTGACAGATTGTGAGTCTATTCATGAACGTATTATATTATTCACTTAGTTGAAAGCACCGGGAACATTCTTTATAACGTCATCCATTAAAATAGGTCATAGACGACCTGTGATCCTTTGGGTCATGGGTCTTCGAATATGGAACAGAAACCTCATTTAAAGAAATATTTTTCAAAATAAGACAAAATTCTTTTAAACATGGAAAGTTAGTTTATTACGAGAAACATTTTCTTATTTATTTATTAAATAATTTGATTAAAAAAAGAAACTAAATTCTAGTTTTAGGCGATTACAACATTTGAATCCTCCACTTAATAGAATATTGTTAATATTTATTAAAAAAGGAAAAGAGAGGGGGGGGCGAACACAACAATACTAAAATGTCGCCGTTCCTCGCTGCTGCTATTATCACTGCTACTACTATGGCTTGTTTACATTTAATGTTTCTGTTCGGTTCGTTCAACTTTTTTACTTTTTATTTAGAATTCAACAGAACATAACATTTTAAAGAAAGTTGCGCGCCATGAAAAATTATTAAATATTCTACATAAGAATAATTCTGAAACTAATATCTATATGAAACTTACTGATACACGTCGACTCACCTTATCAATTTTGAAATATTCTTAGTCAACTTTGCTCGATCCTAACTTTGTTTCTAGTGGTCATAGAAATACAAATCAAATTCTGGTAGAACAAGTCATCTAAGTTTAAATAGCCTGTGAAATTTCTAGCAATATTCAACCAAATTTGACCTGCGCGCATTTTAATTGAAATGTAATGTATGGAATTTAAAAAAATTCCCCAAACAGTTTCCAATTCTGTTAATTTTGATTTTTTTTTTTTTTTTTTTTTTTTTTTTTTTTTTTTAACTTGTCGAATAAAAATATTCAACATATAAAGGCACACAAAATTAGCATCATCGGAATGCTTATTCTCTTGACATCCATATGATTGTTTTAAAAATTGACCTACACATAAGAAAGATATAGCTTGTTTAAGCACATTAGGTGTGAAATTTTGCCGATGTCCAACGAAAATACTCCATCGGCTTGCAATAATGCTAGTTAAAGTTAAAGAAGAACAAAAAAAAAAGAAAACTAGATTCAAGTAGCAACCCTTACTTTTCGTTTTATAATGTGTTTTTGAATGACTGTATCTGATTTCGGGTGGAATTAAAGAACGAATCTTTGCAGGAAGCTGGTGCTTAGAAGTAATTATAGCACTCCAAAATAAAGTAGACATCGGATTAAAAATTAGTTTTGATGAAATTAAATGGAAAGGAAATTTTGATTAATAAGAACATACTCAGATGAAAATCGTATCTTTATAGCAAAAGAGATTTAATTATAAACTGTCGGGGGGGGGATCTATCAATGAAAAAAAACAAAAAAACCTGAGACTTACTTTACTTTATATTACTAGCAGGGCGGCCCGGCATTGCCCGAAGCAAAAGTGTAACATATTTCTATTAAAATTTCTGCCTCTCATTATCCGTCTCTCTATCTTTCTCTCTTTCCCCCCCTCATTCTCCTTTGCCCATCCCATTCCTCTCTAGCCGGACATACACACAGACAACTCTCCTTTATATAGATTCCTCGACGAATGAGTCGGCATAAGAGAAGTAACTCATTGATTAAAAAATCAGTTACTTTCCTTTTAGTAAATAAAATGGCTGAATAAAATTACTTAAAAATCAAGCCAACGAAATCGTGGGTCAGTTGACCCCCGAAGAATGAATTTTATTTTTTAAATTTTAGATATTCATCCGGGGCAACGCCGATCAAGAAAATACCAACGTTTTGGCTGTTAAGTAATTGTCTGTATTTCTGAGATGAGGTGTTTTCATTATAGATTTCAATGTTCGCACATTTCTTTTATGGCGCATCATGGGAAATGATGCTTTTTTTAATAGTACAATTTTTTTTTGATGAGACAATATTTTAATGGCACAACATTTAAAAAATGTTTTCGAGCCGAGCATGTTGATTTCACTTGACATTGTATGAATATGCATGTTTTTAGGCGAAAATAGCTATTATGGAATTTTTATTATTAAAAAAATATATATAATTTTTATTGTAATTTTATTGTTATATATATATAAATAAAAACATCAACTTTAAAATCAGTTGGGAAATCTTAAAATTAACACCCACCCCCCACTTCTTACGATATACATAGTTGAAACTGTCAATTATGTTTAGAGAAAAATGCCAAATTATAAAATTAAAAAGCAAATTCAATTGTTAAACAAAAACAAAAAATTATCTGTAAATGCAAACATATAAATAAATATTTGCTTTTTTTTACTTAAGCCATAATTCAATAAAATCTTTTATTATTGTAGTGACAGAAACCAGTCTCTTCAATCTATAGTAATTAATTTTTATTATTCTGAAATAGCAATTTTTGTATACAGCTACTGTTGAATTATTCCTTTTGGCTAAGATCAAAGTGTAGTATCTGTTCCGATGGATACTGCACCCCATACCGTTATTGTCTTGTCCTTCGGGTCTTGACTTACGCCGGTCAATGGGTCTGTCCTGTGCAGTTCTAGGAGGTCCACCCTCCCAGGCTTTGCCTCCCCTCTTTGGGAGGATTAAGTTTATTGCTTACTGCCTGAGGCGCCCCTACGGGGGAATGCCGACGGGGCTCCCCAGGCAATTTTTAAACCCCACTTTCCCGACCCGACCTTGGGTCACATCTTACTTGTGGGAGTAAGATAAAAACTGGCCTTGTGCCTAACTCCTGGAGAGGAGTAAATCAATACTGTTGAATTATTCCGTAACTATTTTCTTATAAAATGCTGAATTCTTGTTGGGTTTTTTTCTCGTCTGTTTGTTTTTTTTTTTTTATCTGCCATTCTTTTTCTTTCTTTTTTTTTTTCTTTCGAAATATTAGTTTTTCCTTTGAGAAAAGAAACTTCAATCCTCGATTTGTTTGCTCCTCCAAATCTAAAGTTCTTAAAATCCCCTCCACCCCTGGGGAAATGTCTGATGACTTTGCCAGGTTCTTTCCACAACCAGCTATTGCACCAACTCTTTTTTTCTTCTTTCAACCAGAGAATTCTATCTTTTAATCTTAGATATTTGAAATGACTGAATAACAAAGATTTAAAAAAAAACAAAAAGCAAGGATGGATGTTGATAAGAGGAGTCCATTCAATCTGCACGGTTAGCGATAAAAATGAGATTTCAAACTGCAACGTGACGGAACTACTGAGCTTGGATGCATCTAAAAAAAAGTGATCTTTTTTCTGGTACAATGTTGAATATGTGTTGCATTCGATTGCAGCAAGATTAGAAGCGTGTATTTAAAAGTAAAATTCGAAGCAGAAATTTCCACATTAGGTTAGGTCAAGCAGAAAAGTGGAAATTTCCATTAGAAGTTTAGAATTATAACTACGTATCAGGATATTTCCTAATAGGCAGGCAATCGCTAGTGGCATGTAGCTGATACGCTGATCAACTCTCTCTCTCTCTCTCTCTCTCTCTCTCTCTCTCTCTCTCTCTCTCTCTCTCTCTCTCTCTCTCTCTCTCTCTCTCTCTCTCTCTCTTTTTCTTTTTCTCTCTCTCTTTTTCTTTTTCTCTCTCTCTCTCTCTTTTTCTCTCTCTCTTTTTCTTTTTCCTCTTTTTCTCTCTCTTTTTCTTTTTCCTCTTTTTCTCTCTCTTTTTCTTTTTCCTCTTTTTCTCTCTCTTTTTCTTTTTCCTCTTTTTCTCTCTCTTTTTCTTTTTCCTCTTTTTCTTTTTCCTTTTTTTAAATTTTTTTTTTTAAACAAACTGCAGAAGAGAACGGTCTAGCTTTCTGATAGCTGCTTCCTCCCCCTATGGGGATGGGTTGGGGGTTATCATGTATGTATACTGTATATAAACTCCCTGATGTAGTATTTTAAATGAATAGTATGAATTTTATTTAGCATTATCTAAAAATTTGACAAAAAAAGTGTTATTTTTCGTTAAACCAGTTATTCAAAAATATATACCGTGAAATTTACCACGTGAACTATGATGAAGATAAAATGAGATATGGTAGATAATATTGTTTTTTGCGTAGGGGTTCTTCATGTAATTTATTTTAAGGGTTGCACAAGTGTTAAAATGTTGAGAAATGTAGAAAGGACTCTCGTCATGTGTGCAAAATGGATGCGCATATATCCAAGACAATGACTGAATCCTTAGAAAGTGACCTCCAAGTCTGTAGTAGAATGGGGTCATGAATGGATGGTAACATTTAATGCTGCTGAGATAAAGCTCCTTTCCTCCAACAACTACAAGAAATCTCTTTAACCACCGATTGCCATGGCAAATAACATCCTATCTAAGAGTCCAACGTTCAAACTTTTCAGCCTAAACCGTGCTAGAAAACTTCTCACACCTGACAGTATCCTATATCTCTACAAAGCCACCATCCATCCATGCATGGAGCATTGTTGCCACATCTGGGCTGGTGCATCATCCACTAGTCTCTCCCTCTTAGACAAGGTCCAAAAAAAGAGTCGTTAATCTAATAGGTTTCTCACTATCCACCAAGCTCAAGCCCCTGTCCCATCGCTGCTTTTTTTATCTTTGTCATTTTTATGTCATCTTTAATCGTTTGTCAGGGGGGTTTTATTCACACAAAAATTTTTTTTTAAGTCAAACGTAAAAAATAAACAAGTGATCAATATCATTATATATATATATATATATATATATATATATATATATATATAAGATAGTAACTCTGTCTGTGTGTCCGCCTGATCTTTGTGTCTTATGTTCACCCACACCGTTGGACAGAATTGCTTGAAAATTGCCAAGTGAACTACTGACCTTGCAGTGAAGGTCATAAGCTATATAAGAAATATCTCACTTCAATGCTGGGGGTCCCCGGGATAGACATGCACAGACAGAGAGGTGTTCTTGATTATATATATTCGTAGAATCTCTAGTCCCCCCCCACACACACACACACACTGAAAACTGTTTTCCCTTTCATTCAAATGAAATTTAAACCATAGGTAAATGACCAAAAGTGATGTCTATTCCCAAAATTTCAGCAAATTTTGATATTAAGATGGTCCCGGGGGCACAATCCCTCCACTGAAAACTGTTCTCTCTTTGATTCAAATGATTCACATATATATATAATATTAATTTTAAATAAATAATATTAAATTATTTTTACCATTCGCTCTCATCAGTGTAGGGATGATAATCTTGGACGGTTGCACGGTTCGAACTCCTGCCATAATTACCCTAGACTCCATAAGCAAGTGTTGTAACCATTAGGCCACAGGACATTACCACATTCAAGAAGGGAATTTAAGTTCTATTTATGCGAAGGGCGGCATATCAAGAAAGACTGACTAGGGATTCTACGAATATATATATAATCAAGAACACCTCTCTGTCTGTGCATGTCTATCCCTAAAAACGAAGACATACTAAAAAGTTTACTTTCAATATAATTGTATTCACATGCACGATTTGCATGTGAACATAATGGAAGTATGTTTGCGTCTCTGGCTTCCCCTTAAAGAAGCTAATGACAATTTTCAAACATGTTACACAATGAAATTAATCTATTTATTAGCGTTAGTTTAAGAGTATTAACATATATCTGAATAGCTCGGTGAGTAAGATATCTAGCTGACAGCATCAAGGTTTCTGTTAAAGTAAACTCTCCCTACCATGATGTTGCATATGATGCTATCCCACACTCTAACCTGGGCAACACCGGGTAACTCTGCTAACATATCTATAATATAAATTTATGCAAACATTGTTAAAAATAACAGAATTCGTCTGTTTAATTACATTTTTCTGATGGTCTTTTTTTATATTAAAATTAAAAAAAAAATGAAATGTTCCATAGGTTTCACAAACGTTTTTGATTCTTCATCGAATCATCCTCAGGTGTCAAAAGCAAATGAACAAAAAAGCTGGAGAAAGAAGAGAATTTTTTAAATGACAGCTGAGAAACGCGCAGAGAATGTTTTCGCATTGTTCCAGGAAATCGTTGACGATTTAAATTCAGCAACGCTGGATGGCATCATAGAACAAAATCTCATTACGTTAAGCATTTCAAAATGCTACCACTGGTTTCACATGTGATGTTGTTAATTTTAGGTTGTTGTGTTTTTATGTAGATAGCTTCGAGTATTTTTTTTTTTTTTTTTTTTTTAAATTGGTTTCGGAATGTATAATTTTAGTATTATTAACTAGAATTTGTCTTAAATCAGAGGGAGGGCAGTTATGTTTTTTTAGATGTTGGTAAATTGAACTAGCGTTTACAAGATGCGTAGTGAGGCGGCAGGATAGGGTAGTGCTTGTAAAACCAATGTAGCTATAAGCTTTATTATTATTATTATGGGAGTTACATTCTCCCAAAGGACATTTAAACTTATAAACTATAATATAAATGTAAACAACAAAAAATTGTTGCATCAGTTTATTATTTATTTATCTTCACTGGCCATGTTGAATCGTGATATGGTAAATCAAAACAAATATCCTGTGAACCAATAAACAGGCTAAGAAAATGTTCCCAATAATTGTTATATTTTTTAATAATGTAACAAGTTAGATATGATGTCAATATTACAACAATCATGAATATATTGTGCGTGTTTAGTAATATTATGTCACGCTTGCTTTTGCGGAACTCTTAGGGACCTTTTGTGCAAACTTAGAGAACCCCGGTTGAGAAACGCTATTTTTATTTAAAATCTTTTTCTTTTACCTATCCCACTTTCCAACCCTATCAGCTACTCAAACTTGGATATGACCTTAAAATGCACCCAGTGATGAGGTATCAATTTGGTCAGTGTGTGTGTGTGTGTGTTGTCATCCCTTGGTCATCATTACTCCCAGGTCCACTTTAACATGTCAGCATCCCAATTATGAGTTAAATAGAATCTGTTTGCTGACTATTTATTCACGAAAAATATATCTACAAAATAAATTATTTATAAATAGTATAAAATCTTACACAAAAAATCACTGAATTTGGTTTTAAATGCCCCCTCAAAAAGGTTGATATGTCATAAAACAAAATGGATAAACAACCAAATCAAGATTGAATATTTTCCTCAAGACTTTAGGAGACAAAACGTTGTTTTGTAAAATTTTAGTATTTTTAAAGCTCCCCCCCCCCCTCCTATTATGTGGTTTGAATGATAGTAATTTGGGGTTAGCGACTCCAAAGGTTAATTCTGACATTAGTTTTTCTCTTTTACATGATCATTCAGTGAATATACTTTTTTGGGGTGTGGGGTGGGGGGGTAAAGGTCAACTTCTAAAAGCTCTTTCTTGTTCAGATTCATACAGGGTTCAAGTTTGTAGATGCGTCCTTGTATCTCTATAAAAGTCTGTCTGTTCATTAACTGATTTGCTGCATTCAAATATCTCTATAGGAGGATGTATCTGTTAGTCAGTCTGTCACGCTTTAGTTTGAATTAGAATTTTTTTTTTTAGTTGAAAATAGAATTTTTATTACTAAATGGGCAGAGTGAATCGATGCATCATTTTATTTTTTTATTTTTTTTAAATCGCTTTTAAATTGACTCTGAAAAATAGTCACAAAATCTGATGCTAGTTTTATCCATTTTTTTTTATTTTTTTCTTCTCGCTAACTACATAATTCCAGCATAGGTCATCTACCAAAATATCAATTAAGTACTGATCAACTACATCCGTTGTTGGTCTTTTAATAAAGATGTATATCTGTGTTTGTGAGGACTAAGAAATCTGTTTTTCTGAGTTTGAATAATAAATGATCAATTAGGGTTCACTAATATCATTGGAAAACTCAAAAATCCTTCATGTGTTAAATAATGACTTGCGTTTGACTAATTGTATGCAATTCTTTGTGACAGGTATTCATTTTACATTAAATTATCCAAAAGAGGTTAATGTACTGTAAAACAGACAAACCAAACCGGTTTGTTTGCTAACTACTTCAAGGCTAGTAGACCTAGGAATATGAAATTTGGTAGAAACCCACATTGAAAGCTTTTTATCTCTGATCTTAATTGATTTTAAACCATAGGTAAATTATAGATTCCCTAGATTTTATCAAATTTTTATAATTTTCAGTAGTTTTTGTTTCCGTATTAGTTTCTTTGTAAATACATACCTTGGTTTTCAGTTTGGTTTCGTTTTTTTATTATATTTATTTATTTTTTTGTTCCTTTCTAAAGAAGCCATACATTCTCTTGTGTAATGTTTAGTTATTAGTGCATGTCTCATTGAATTCTGCCATTATTACAAGAACGTGACTCAATAATTCTCTTATTTGATGGGTCCTGGGTATAACCTTAAAAGATATCCAGTGGTGAGGCCTCCATTTGGGAGCTGTGGGGAATGTGGAGTTGCCCCTTAGTTGCCATTCTGGCCCGAAATGGTAGTACCTGTAAGGGCCCCATCTATGGGTCAAATAGAACCTACTGGCACTACCAAATCAGGCTGTCTGAAGTTATTGACTTCCTGACTCAAAATGCACCAAACGTTGATGTTTTATTGTTTTTTTTTCTTTGCAAAACTCAATCATGTTCTGCAAAATCCAAAACAAAAAACAATTTCCCTCCCTCCACTCTTCTTCCCTCTCCCCTCTTTCTCCCCCCCCCCCTTCACTCAACCAAACGACATGAATAAATACTTAAACATATAAAGCACCTGAAGCATAAAAAGCTTCCCCAAAATGACCGGATTCAGCATTAAATGACCCAAAAAGGGTTGATATGCCGTGAAACAAAAACAACCGAACCAAAAACCATGATTAAACATTTGAAGATATAAAAAACTTGAAGTATAAAATCCTTCACCAAAATGACAACAATTCAAGATACCAAAGCTCTTAACTAATGACTATAAATGATCCACTTACTTAAGACTCAAATGAAGGATATTTCCTTCTACATTCATGGCATGAAATGACCCTTAGGGTTGATGTGCCATTAAGCAATATCTTATTTGATGAGTTGACTGTAGAATACCTTTTCTTAATTCAGTTTGTACAGTTAACTTAAAACGATGACTATGATGAAAGATTTCATGAAGAATATAACTTTGAATCTTTGACATGCAAACTATGAAATAAATTCACCATACACTCTTTAGATATGCTTCTTTTTTTTTATGTATTTTTGTTTTTAATCATGTTACAATTTACTTAAAAATGACATTTAAAAACTGAAGATTTTTTTTAATAAAGAAAAATATTTAAACATAAAAAACTTGGATGAAGCAATGCTTAAAATTATATTGCAAATAAATGTAAAAATACTCTGTTTCAAATTGAAAAATAAATAGTCACCAAGCACTTATTTTTCACTGGGGTGGGGACTCTCCTTCACTACTGGGACTGGAAGAATCTTTGGCTGGAAAACCTATCAAGAATAGAACTCATAACCTCTTTAAACTGGAGGCTTCAAATTATGGCAATGGCTACCTTTTTTTTTTGAAAATCTAAGTTTCTCAACTTTTTTTTTTTTTTTTTTTCTAATTCATTTTTTTTTCTAATTCATTTTTATATCTGGTACGGTATTTCACTCTGGACAGACTGCACCAGCTTCCTCCAAAGTAGGAAGTTTCTAGGGAATATTAAATTCACAAGTGGTCCCCAGTCGGATGTATATCCCGGTCAGGGGAGATGACATACAGCATCTGGCATTCCCAAATGATCACCCATCTAGTACTGACCAGGCTCAATGTCGCTTAACTTCAGTGAACTAACGAGAACAAGTGCGTCGATGTTATTATACCATATACAATTTAACTTGTATGTTAAAGTTAAAAAAAGTTCAAGTTTCAAAAACGTAAACCGGATGTCAATTATTTTGGATGACTTTGCCAGTTTTTTTGTTTTTTTTTGTTTTATTTATGGAAATCGCTCCAGACAAGGCATGAAGACACTTGACGTAAGGAGCTCAGAAAGAAAAAAAAAAAAACAACTTCAAGGTAAAAAAAAAAAAAAATAGCCAACGATAACTGTTAGATAGATTCTTACCCAGAAAACAGCAATTCTTCCCCCTTTGTCAGAAACATCGCTCATAGAATGTGAGGATTAAAGGATAAAATAAGGGAAGCGAGAGCTACGAGGATGCCGAAAGTAAACCCAAGTTAGTCACTTTCTACTCTCCCGATGTAACAAGAACGAATATTCTCAAGATGCGGCCATTGAATCTGTGTGTTTAGCAATGAAAATGCGATTTCAAACTGAGGCAAGACAGACGGACAAAGTGTTTCATTGGGATGTGAGGACAGCTAAAAAAAAATTGAATTTGATTTGTTCTTTGCGTTGCCTGTCAATTGTCCAAAACGTTTTCTCATCTCGTGTGAGAGCAATTTAGCTGGCTTCCTTCTAAATTGGTTTAATTCCAAAAAGGTCAAAGTTTACTTTCTTGTTTTGTATGCTTTCTTCTGCCCAGCCCCCACACATAATCCTTTCAATCAAAATACCCTTTGTCCCCCACCCACCCCTTGTTTATATATAACTAGCTGTATCTATCTGGTGTTGCCCAGGAGTCATTTTAACTTTTAATTTTTGTTTCATTCAGTGAACTCTTTTTTTTTTTTTTTTTTTTTTTTTTTTTGCCTCTTGCTTTATTTTTTGTAAAAAAAAATATTTAGATTTTTGGAAATATAATTTCATGAAGGAATATATGTCATTAAAAAGATGAGTTTTGCAATAAAATTGATAGGATACCTTACAAAATATTGAAATTTAAATCCCATAACTGCTTTTATATATATTTTATATAGACAAAGTAGACATGGTACAAAATACTTTCTTTTAAACAGCTGTTGCATGCTGGTCCTTCTCTACTCCTCTTTTTAAATCAAATTTTTTTCTGAAGTTTAATTGAATTACTTAGGGTATAGTCTGATCATTGTATTAATTGAATAAAATTCTTTAAATTGAAGAGTTCTAATGAAAAACACGATAAACGCCATTTTGAAAATTACGAAGCTATTACTATAAAACGTGTTGCATTTCAACACTCAATCACACCACGGAATCCTGTTTTATGAAATATGATACGAGGATAATTTCTTTTTGCTTTTCATTAAAATCAGCCTTTACCTTTTTATTGTTTAATGTTTCAATTTAAACGGATTGGATTTATCGCGGTTTGCATTCAAACTCTTCAATTATAACATACTTAAAAAAAAGTAAAGTTCATTGAAAATGTCATGTTTGAATGTGGATTGCCACAAACAATATCTTGTTTGACAAACCTTTTCAAGTCCTTGCTATCTCAGCCTCTTGTTTACCCCCTCCCCCCAAAAAAACAAATGTTGCAAATATTTTTCCCCATTATTGTTACTTAGACTGGTTGAAGAATGATCTTCATTTATAAGTCTTATACTTACAGATAGCCCAAATAATCTTGTTTTCTCCATCACTCCTGAACACTAACCCAGTTTAATACATAACCAACAATGACTATTTGCATAGAATATAAAATATAGATTTAAATAAGTATTTTCAATTAGTCATGTAACAACTACTCCATTCTACCCAAGATCTAATGGCCAAGAGGAACCTTTTTTTAGATATGTTTAAGTGAGCATTAAGAAAATCGGACAACGGGCGAACTAAAGATGAATTGTTACAATTTTTCAGTGTATTGGATAACTTCAAACCAGAATAGTTTTTGAGATGTCACCAACTGAATTTATGTTTGTAAGAAAGATTTGATCAGTATTTGATAAACTAATACCTGACAAAATCAAAAATGTTTGAAAAATATAATGCTGATACAAAATTTTTCAAGATCAACAAAAAAAAAAAAAACTATTTTAAAGATTATAAAAATCGAAAAAATTAGCTGGAAAGAAGGCATTGAGAAACAAATTGAGAGACGAGTGCATATCATTAAACATCCCAAATGACACTTGCACTGGCCGTAATCGTCTCCACACGTTGTGCCAGTCTAAAGGTTGTTATGCGATCTCATCTTCGTGCTGCAACAAAGACTCTCATGCCACTTAAAAACCGTGAGTCCAGTTTATCAACAAGTAACAAATTTATTTGCTGGATGTTATAAAAGATACTCATGTTTCCAAGTTGAATGACAGAGTTGCAAATGAGATCTCTCTATCCCGGTGAAATAAAATATAAGTCCCACACAGTCCTTTGGCTGGGAGCCCCAATGGGCCCATCCTGCCTGATCGCCAGCTCTCCCAGCAAACCCTAACTTCCTGTCATACCCAGTGGGCTAGGTCTCATCCCTCCCATCCCTTGGGGGTCCTTTGTCAGTACTGGACCACCCAAGCTCTCGCCACTTAAGATTTCAATCTGAGATAACTTGTCAGACAGTCTACCCAGGGTGGCTTTATCATGAAGACGATCTGAACATCCCAGCATGGGTCCCACCTTTTACAAGATACTTAATTCATTTCAAAGAGAAATAAACTCTTGGGTGGCCCAAACAAACCCAAGACATTTTCAGTTTCTTTTGTGCATGCCCACCCCTTCCTTTGGCCGAACATCTTACACTTGCAACGCCCATCATTCATATACATCACTAAAATAAATGCAGCCTAGTGCATTTTCACAACACTATAACCAGCTTAAAAAAGAAGTCTACATCTGAATCAATCATCATAGGAAAGAGCCAATAAAGGTAATCTATGATTTGTTCGAAGTAGCAAGACCTCGAGGGGCACTTTGCTTTTACTGATTACCAGCTCTTCAAAAAGAACCCAACTTCCTGTCATGCCCATCTCCTTTTCTTCTGACCGGGTCTTTCTCACGGGTCACAATCTGGACCACCCAAGCTCTCGCCACTTGAGATTTCAACTAAAGATAACTGTCAAACAGAAGATCATCCGGGGAAACAGGATGTGAATATCCCAGCATGAGTCCCTGCTTTTTACGAGGTACTTACTTTATTTCAAAGTAAAATAAATTTCTGGGTGGCTCAAAATAAAACCAAAGATATTTTTACTTTGTGCCCTCCCCCTCCTTTCCTTTGGCCGAGCATCTAACACTTGCAACATCCGTCATTCATATGCATCACTAAAAAATGCAGCCTACTACTGCCTTTTTACACCGCCAAGGAGGTTATGTTTCTGGTAGAGTTTGTAACTATGTTTTGTTCGAAGTAGCAAGACCTCAAGTAGCACCAGAACAGAAACACTCTAGCAAATGTAAAAGACGACCATCTTCAACTTCGGACATTAGACACCAATTAAGCAAGAATCCCTGAATTTCTCGAGCTTTAAATTTTAGACTTTTTTTAATCAAAATCATGTAATGGATTTTGATTAAAATTGGAATAAGGATTCTAGACATAAGGTTTAGTATCATTATATCTTGATTTTAATCTTCGTTCTAGAATGAGTATTCTTCTAGTATCTATATATAAAGTTCTATGTATAGGATTCACTCCTAAACTAATGAACCAATCGTTATGAATTATGGAATATATGTTCAAGGCAACATGCTTAATAGTGTGGTCACATTATTTTATTATGAATATTTAGAGGGTGTGCCCCCCCCCCCCCCCCTCCAAAAAAACTAAAAATGTAAAAGACGACCATCTTCAACTTCGGACATTGATTCAAAAAGAAAAAGATGACTTTGGCGGGAGGGGGCAGAGATATAAACTCCCTCACTGTCAGAATGAACTTTTTTATTATTATTAAAATATATATAATATATATATATATATATATCTGTTTGGTGAGGCCTGAACCAACCATACTTTTTTGGGCCTCTGTTCGCACAAGTCAACTTGAAAAACTTCGCAGACATCATGCAGAGAAGCAGTCTGCATTGGTTGGGGCACGTTGAGTGCAGCAATGGCTGGATTTATAAAGTCCGACAGTTGAATGTGTCAGCAGAGAAGACCACCACTGGCAGACCCAAGTTGTCTTGGGAGGACGTGGGTATGGATTCCGTTGGGCCTCACCAAAAACAAGAATGGAGGGGAAGACTTAAATCGAGACTAGACAATCAGGCCTCACCCTCATCAGAGGATTAAGTGTGGCCTGATTCATATGATTTTATATCGGATTGTAGTGAAAGGACTTTCTCAAAGCATCAATAGAAATAAACAAATATACATATGGGGATATAGTTATAGAGTTGCGGTGATTTCATAAATACCGCTCGATATCTGGAATAGAATATTTATAAATCAGTGGAAAAAAAAATGTAAGTTTATATAAAAATTGTTTTTCAGCGATGATACATATTTGTGCATGAAAGGCAAATTTTCTGGATGAAAAATAATGCAGCAGCTGTGTTTGAGCTATCAATGTGAAAAACTGATCAATCCATATTGAAAGAATAAATGTTTCCCAAATATCAGTTTCTTTTGAGTATTTTAAAGGGCTTTTAGGGGGCATGATATAGTCATAACCTCCAATGTTAAAATTCAAGTATTTCAAATTTGCATTGAATTTGAGCCATAGCATGGCCATCCCTACTACAGGCCAGGCAATCGTGCAACTGGGGTCTTTTACTGGGGGCCATGTGAATTTTCTTAAATATTCGATATAGAAGTTGCAAACTATATCAACTGGTGCGGATCCTTTTTTTCTTTTTAACCACAATATACAAGTAATGATCTTTTGATATAAGTACAACATCTCTAAAAAAATCCAACATTGAAATACAAATTCTTCATTGAAATATGCATTTGCCTTTGTTTATTCAAAATTACCTGTCTCTTCATTTATAGGAATTTGTCAATAATTGTCAAATGTATCAATTAGCGCATTGTGGTTCTTATTTGGTATGTAAAACACATAAAGACATCAAACTAATCTCACAGAGGAATTTTACCTTTGTTTGCAACTTCTATATCGAATATTTAAGAAAATTCACATGGCCCCCAGTAAAAGACCCCAGTTGCACGATTGCCTGGCCTGTAGTAGGGATGGCCATGAGCCATAGTCATTAGACACAAATTAAGCAAGATCCCTAAATTTCTCAAGCCTTAAATTTTAGACTTTTTCTTGAATCAAAATCATGTAATGGATATTGATTAAAATTGGAATAAGGATTCTAGACATAAGGTTTAGTATCATTATATCTTGATTTTAATCTTCGTTCTAGAATGGGTATTCTTCTAGTATCTATATATAAAGTTCTATGTATAGGATTCACTCCTAAACTAATGAACCAATCATTATGAATTATGGGATATATATTCAAGGCAACACGCTTAATAGTGTGGTCACATTATTTCATTATGAATATTTAGAGGGTGTGCCCCCCCCCAAAAAAAAACAAAAAAAAACTTGCATATCCCCCCACTCTCCAAAAAAAAATTAAAATAAGCCAGATAGAAAAGATTTAATGGAGACAAATTTTGAATCATATTATGTAATGAAATTTTAACTGGATTAGTAGGTGGTCGTCAATAATGTGTGTATGTATGTGCGGGATAAACTAATAAACGTATTATGAATTATGGGATACATGTTCTAGGCAACACTGAGTAACATGGGTACATGATTTATTTATTTAATTTTTCGTAAACTTTACCATTTAGGAGGTGTATCCCCCAAACCGCCCCTACCCCATCCTCCCCAAAAATGGAAAAATATTAAATTAAAAACTTAGGCTATACATATTGCTTATACTTGTCTTGGGATGAGCAGTGGGGAGAGTCCAGGTAAGGTTCCATCCACAGGCTAAAATCTAATGAATTCTGACCGTGTTTATATAAAAGTGCTCAATAATAAAAAGTGTTTATTTATACAAACATTATTTGGTTACACATTTGCAGACACGTTTCGGTCAAAGCTATCAATTAGCTAGACCTCTTCAGACTGGACAATTTGGTCCGAATGTTTGTATAAATAAAGTTTTTTACTTATAATAAATATACCCAATCCATCTCTTAATGCTTGAAATAGCATTTTAATTTCTAAACGCGCAGTTTGAATGGGAGAATCTTATTATAAATGCATCCAAGCATGTCTATATAAGAAAGTCTGTTTGTCGGTTCATTGTTCACTTAAATTTGAAATAGCGTTTTCTACACTAAATGCACACATTGAATGAACACATCTTAAGAATATCCGTGTTTGTTGTGGTTTTTTTTTTTTATGTCTTCATCCATTTTCATTTGAATGAAAACTCACCCACTCTTTATAATGGCCACTTCAGTGAGCTAGAGTTATTTAAAAGAATTTAATGTGGAATCTTTTACACCAAAATTTAATTATAAAATGTTATGTAGGTTTAAAAACAATGTTTATGACTTCCTGCTTTCCTAATAAAGAGAATTTACTTCAACTGAAAAGCAAACTGATTTGTTGGATTTTCTTAGAAATAAAATTCACAACATTTTTGTTACTCGGGGAGGGGGATAATTTATATTGGAGACGAGTGAAAAAGAGCTTTTATATATATATATATATATATATATATATATATAACAAAGATAATAAACAATAACAAATATTTATATGTATATATATCATAATATAAAATGAAATAATAAAATAAGGTGCCAATCAAATTTTATTAGAATTCAATTTTCAGGCAAAGTACCTTAAAGTCCTTAACTCATGAGTTTTCAAAGATAATTCTTCTCCTCAGAGGACCATTACCGCAGTGACATTACTGCATGTAATAAAATTACACTTTGAAAATATATAAAAATATATACAAAAATACATAAAAGTATATAACATCAAATATATCAACCCCAAAACATACTCTTTTGTTAAAGCTATACAATCCAAGTCATACAATTTAAAAACATATTGAGGAAAGATATCCAGGAGGTTGACTGAAGATTGATCCAGGTAATGAGTGACAGTCTAAAAATGAAAAATTAAAAAAGTTATCCAGTAGTGAGATGCGTCCACAATCGATGTAGTGAAAAATGCATCCAATGTTTATGTTAATTATTACAACGATAAATAAACCAAATCAAATATATAAATATATATATATATATAATTTGTATTTAAATGTTGAATTAAATTAAAGATAATTGAATTACCGTTTAATAATAATAATCTATCGTGATAATATGAAGCACAATATATTGAATACAGCAATCAATTCTAGAGATGAAAGATGAGAATAAAAAATTGTAAAGATACAATATTTATTAGAACATCAAAGTTCAGAGCAAGGAGCTTTATATCCTTAATTCATGGATTTTCTAAGATAAACTCTTTTCATGATTGTCGGTTTTTCCCTATCCTCTGATGAAAAGAGTTTATCTTTGAAAATCCATGGATTAAGGATATGAAGCTCCTCGCTCTGAACTTTGATGTTCTAATAAATATTGTATCTTTACAATTTTTTTTATTCTCATCTTTCATCTCTAGATATATATATATATATATATATATATGAATTTGAAAATGTGAGAAACCAGTTAACTCATGAATTTATATCAATAAATGAAATTTATTAATCTTTTTTTTTTCTTTTCTTTTTTTTCTTTTCTTTTTTTTTTCTTTTCTTTTTTTTTTCTTTTCTTTTTTTTTTTTAAATATATTTTATAAATGCGAATTTTCGGTTTAACAAACTTTAATCATAGAAACAGATAGTGTATATTTTTTTTACTATTTTTCTTTTTCTTCGTGGTGAAAGTCAATGGCACATATATACTGTCTGTTTCCATGATTACGGTTTAAACCGAAAGTTCTGATTTATAAAATATATATGAAAAAAAAATGATTAATAAATTTCATTTATTGATATAAATTCACACGTCTGTTAAATGGTTTTTCAAATATATCTCTTAACGACGCTTTCAATGCTGTAGTAACACTCATATATATTATACATATATATAGATATATAATAATATATATATATATATATATATATATATATATATATATATATATACAGGGTGTCTCAAAAAAATGTACTCACTCTTAGAATGACGAGAAAACCTTTATTTATGAACATAGAGAGAAATGAAATAGCTTCAATTACATCTGTCTCATGTATTCGATGCTATTTCATTTCACTCTATGTTCATAAATAAAAGTTTTCTCGTCATTCTACGAGTGAGTACATTTTTTTGAGACACCCTGTATATATATGGATATATATATATATATATGTGTGTATATCTAGGCAGCATTTTTTCATTAAGTACGACGAACAACTTAGGTCTGCATATTTTTGTCTTGATCTGTTCCAATTTCCCTATTTATTTCCTTGTTTCAAGCAGAAACTGGCCGATATATCCGTCATATTCACTTAAAACCCTAGTACTTTCGGATTCATCTGGATCCATCTTCAGGGGTTGTTATCCAGTATAGAACATGATGCTAAGATATTTATAGGCAATTTTTTTTTCTGTGAACACTACTAACAAACAAAAACTACATATATTAGAAGCTCTACACATAAAAACAAAAAAGCCAATCAACAAAATAAATTTTAATAATAGTGACAACATATTAAAATGCCTATAACATAAGTATCTTATTAATACTATAACATGTGAAGCCTATAAATATCTAAGCGCCATGTTCTTAACTGGATAACCACCCCGGAAGATTGATCCAGATGGATCCGAAAGTACTAGGGTTATAAGTGAGTATGGCATATACATCAGCCAGTTCTCAATTGAAACAAGGAAATACATAAGAAAATTGGAACGGGTCAACACAAAAATATGCAGACATGTTGTCCGTCTAATTTAACAATATATATATATATATATATATATATATATATATATATGTGTGTGTGTGTGTTATAATGAAATAAATTCCAGGAGGAAATCGGGGTATGAGAGCTCAATGTAATAAACAGCAAGAATAAAGTAAAATATAGTAACACGAAATTACATAATCATCGATGGAATAATTTATTTCAACCTTGTGGTATTGTCAAGCATCCAAGTGAGATGATTACATTTTTGAAAATGAGACAAGAGAAATTCACACTCGACAATTCAAATATATGTAGAGAGAGAGAGAGAGTGACAACATATCTAATACATATTTAGAGAGAGGGGGGAAATTTGAAGCATATTTAATTCATAATTTTCTAGGGGTGGGGGGTTACATGATTTATGACGGAAGGCAATATAGAGAGGGAAGAAAAAGCCATATATGGAGAAATTTGGAAATTGTAAAGGGGCAGGGAGGGTATTCAATGTCTCAAGAAATCAGGTCAGCATGTCAAGATATCACCAACCCCCAAAAACGCCTCTGCCACTTGGAAATCAACGTCCGCTGTCTGGCGACTAAAAAAAATATCTTGGGATAGGGAGAGACATAAGGAAAGATTTGAAAACAGACAACAGACATCCAAGGTCAGAGACCATGTCACATATATATGCCCATAAACAGTCATGTATACACACGCACACAATTATGCTGTTTCTTTTATGCTAATGTTTGCATGGATAATATCATAAGCGATTAATTTAGTCCACGGGGCTTGGAATAAACAAAGAAAAACATGAAGGGAAAAAAATTACTCTTACAGGGTTCTAACCTGCGTCTCAAAAAAGGGTCTATCTAATGCGGGTGCTGTCTTAAACTGCCTAACAAGCCGGACGTTTACTCAAATTGTACAAATAACCCCTCTTCTAAACTTTGCGATAAATAGTGCATAAATGTTGCATCAAGACTTGGATGATGATATACTCTCAGAAAAAAATTCCA
>OY744538.1:14756141-14856141 GCA_963556195.1 Sepiola atlantica
GGTAAAGAAATAATTTAATTTTACAAACACCGGATTTTTGGCCTTCCTCTACGTCTTTTCCATTCTGTCGCTATATATGTCCACCTGTTTTGCCGTTCATATGATAGTGATGTCATTTTCTCCGGTTTGCTGTGTGATCCAGGTGTTTCCTTTTCTATTATGTAAACTGGTGCCAAGCATAATGCGTTCCATTTTGCATTGTGCCACTCTTAGCTTTGCTATCGCTAGATTATTAAGTGATCATGTTACTTAGAATATTATGTAAAAATTACCTATAGAATTCCGAGATTAATAAGCATTATTTTTGATGGGTAGTATTCTAGTTATATTATTAACCCTTTTTCAGGTGAATTATTTCTGGAAAAATGTTTTCTTTTTTTTTTCTTTTTTCTTTTTTCTTTCTTTTTTTCTTTTTTTTTTTTTTTTTTTCTTTTTTTTTTTTTTTTGTCGAATTGAAATGAAAGTCTGAATGGATCCTAGCAAAAGAAAAGCCTCTGTCACCCTTTGTTACCAGAACTATAACATTCTCAAGGCAACATCTGCATGTCTTGGAATGATATAACAAGTTAGGAAAATAATTTTAAAAATGTTATCCGTACATATTGTAACATAAGTATTTTATCGGTACCCTGTACCTCACTTGAGAAGCAGGAAAAAAAAAACATCTGGGAAGTGGTTAAATAGAAATAAGTGTTTGATGTCTAGAGATTTTCGCCTGCAAATTTATGTCAAATCATAGTTTATATTTTTAAGCGTCACTTGTTGAATTACAACTGACTTTTTTATAAGATTTAAGGTTAACCTTCACTAACAAATTATACTTAATTTTTAGAAAACAATTGATCTATTTTATTTGGGTTTCCTTTGATTTTTTTTCGTGTCAAATCACTTTCATGATTTATAAATGACAGAAATAGTGACATTATAAAACTAAAATGTTTTGACAGATTTCTTTTTCTTTATGGACTAACGAGTCGCCGCTTATCAAGGCCGAAAGGCCATTCGAGGATAAGGGTTAATGAGTTTGGCAGGTGGACAGTGAGACAAAATGGTTGATACTGGGCAAAATTTTATTATTTCGACAAGAATTTAACATTTGACTTAAAAACGACCATATTGTAGTCAGCTGGGAGGCAGCCACATGGTATTGTGTATCACAGATGGGTAGTTCTTGGAAAGAAACTTTGCTCATGGAAGTTCCGTTTCGTTTTAGGTATACAGAAGAAGACAGGAAAATTATTTACAGTGGTTGTAGCTAGACGAGTTTTTATTGTGAATGTTTTCTAGGGGGGGGCGGGGCATAGATTAAAGCTCAGTCGAGCACCAATAGAGTAGAGAAAGACTAGCAACCTCTCTTCTGTGAGAAAGAGGCTGTAGTGAAGAAGACTTTCCCCACTAGATTTCGAAGTCGGTTTTGTACTCTGTCAAGGCAGGAAAGGATGCTCTGAGCAGCACCTCCCCAGATGTGGCAACAGTACCTCCCCATCTTAGGACGTATTTGACTCTTATAGAAAGGGGATTGTGTCAGGAGTGGGATACTTTCTGGAGCGATAGAATGATCCAACCATTTTGCCAGTGACCGTAGCAACAGATTTGATGGAAATCTTCCATTTCAGGTCTGGAGTGAAGGTCAGTCCCAGAAGCTTATCAAGGAGAGAGCCATTCATTTCAATCGGGGTAAAGTGACGATCCGAGCGTTGGTGGTGAAAAGAGAGAAGCTTGCTTTTAGATGTATTAAAAGTAACCAGCCACCCTTTTTCCTCCCGTTGCACGAGGTGGTCCAGGTCGAAAGAGAGAATCTGAAAGATCTTGATCATTAATGCTCTGCGAAGTGTTGCCATAGATGGTTTTGTCATCTGTATAAATGTCAACGAATGTTCTTAGAATGGGATTTGGGAAATCATTAATGAGCATCAGGAAGAGGGTTGGGCCCAGAATGGAACCTTGAGGCACTATAGCATTGATACAATGTGCTTCAGACTTCTGCCCATCAACGAATAGTTTTATAAACCTATCAGAGAAAAAGGATTTGATCTTAAAGGACACTTTTCCAGAGATTCCATAGCTAGCAAGCTTGTAGGCCTTTATGCCAAACGCTATCAAAGGCCTCTGATATGTCATAAGCTATTACTCTAAAAACGAAGTAATAGATTCACTGCTGTGTGATATTAGTCAGCACATCAGCTGTTGATCTTGCAGGACGAAATCCATATTGCTTGTCACTGATTAGATTGTTTTTGTTGAGCTGGTTGACAACTTCTGGATTTATCACAGTTTTAAACAATTTACTCACGAAGCTCAGGAGACTGATTGGTCTGTACTGAGATGCAGAAGACCGAACTCCAGTATTTTTAACTACTGGACAGACTGACAAAGTTTTCCGAGGTGACGGAAAGCATTTCTTATTCAAGCAACTATTGAACAACTTTGTAAGGATAGGAGCTAGTTCCGGTTACAGTTTCTAATGAATTATTGGTTTTAAAAAAAATTATGTTCTACATTTTTTATGTACAATTTGCCTCCTCGTCATGTGACTGAAACCGAAGTAATAAGATGCTGTTCTTAATTTATACATGGCCGAATTTTAACTCGTTTGACAAGTACAACCTCTTCTTGGAAGACTCTAGGTGAGCCCAAGAAGTTCTTGCGCTTGAAAGGAGGATTTCAGTGTGTTTTATTTCTGCAGATACTCGCCCACTTTTCAGTAAATTGACAATTTCACACTAAAGGCTCACTCAACCATACTCTGAGGAAATTTTGACTAACTGAAACGTTGTCTAGATGAGACGATGCAAAAGTTTTAACAATTGGAATATTTTGTTTTTCTTTTTAATGTATGGAATAGAATATGAATTTTCTTTTCATCGTCATATTTGACAAACCTGAAAAGATATTGGAATGTAATGAAACAAAACCTTGAGTATTTTTCAAATTTTATTTTCAGGATGGAAGAGTATTATTATGGGATACCAGAAAATCTCGCCCTGCCAGTATAGTTGGTATGTACATTTTTTTTTTTTTTTTTTTTTTTTTTTTCAAATGCTCACAAAAGAAAATGTCTATAAATATTAGCCAAAAAAATGCCCATTGGGCAGCTGTAAAGGATTTATTTGAAGTTTGTCCAATTTTTTCTCTTGTATATAAATCAGCTTATTTGGCGTACATACTGGTTAGAGTTTGCTAATAGGCTGGGTTTCAATCTTAGGTCGAGTCATACCAAAGATTCAAAGAATGGTACTTGACGCCCCCCTTTCTTAACACTCAGCATTACAAGGTGAAGGATCAAGGGTAAGTGGAGTAATCCAGGGAAAGGAATGCCGCCCTCCCCTACATTTCGATGGAGTAGCTAATAAAAAGGGAGCCTCCGGGTTATCCTAGACTATGGTCGGCCATTTTACTTTTTTCTATATAAAATAGTCGTTTTCTTTCTAAGTTTGACCAAAATGTTTAATAACTAAAGGTAGCTAATAAATAAAAAAATTTTTAACTGTTTCGTTCATGATTAAGACGAATTATTAATCATTGTCTTAAAAAAGATATAATTTATTTTCAATTTTTTTTTTTTTTTTTCGATTTTAATTAGTCCTAATCAATACTTCTCCTTCTTTCATGACTACAGAAGGGAGAAAGTGAACTCGCCCTATTTAACATGTACTTTTTACTCACCCATTTGTCATCGTGGAGGGTCATTTCATAGGGAGGGGAAATTCTGAAAATCATAGTTTCATTATTTTTTTTATATTTGTTCAGTGATACTTTCAACATTTCTCCTTTTTTTTTATTGGATTCTTTTTTCTATCAATTATTCATCTTTATTATTATGATCCTTAAATCACTGAACTCAAACTAAATACAACTTGTATCATGCAAACATTGCTTCAAATAAAATATCTTTCATTTGATGTAAATCTGTACAATAACTCTTATGTACTTTTGAAATAACCGTCATATCGACTGTTTTCCTTTTTATTCTTTTTCCTCTGTATATTGGTCCTGAGTATGAGTAGTGAGCCCCACCACCCCCACCCACTTGGGAGCTGCGGTGAATGTGAAGTTGCCCCTTAGTTGCCATTGCTCCCAGGTCCACTCTGGCCCGGAGTGGTAGTACCTGTAAGGGCCCCATCCATGGGTCAAATAGAACCTACTGGCGCTACCAGATCAGGCTGTCTGAAGTTATTGACTTCCTGACTCAAAATGCACAAAACATTGATGTTTTATTGTTTTTTTCTTTGCAAAACTCAATCATTTTCTGCAAAATCCCTTTCTCTCCCATCCCCCTTTCTACCCCCTTCTCTCCCCCTTCTCGTCCCCTTTCTCTCTCGCTCCCCCCCTCACCTTCCTTCCTTCCTTCCTTCCTCCCCCCCTCCCTCGCCTTATAATTCATCATAATCATCGTATTACTTCGTAACAAGTTTGTGAATTCTAGTTGCATGGCTGCCAGGTTTGTTATAGGTATTATCATCATCATCATCATATTCGGTTTAATGTCCGTGTTACATGTTGACATGTGTTGGACGGGTTTAAGAAATTGATTTCCAAACTAACTTATCTTTGACCAGGTCTTTATTTATCCATCTTTCTCTCAAGTCCATCCTTATCACTTCCTCTCATGGTTTCCTTGGTGAACTGGACCTGCTGTTCTACATCTACTAACCCAAGAACTCTCATTAGTCTTATGTGACCAAACCATAAAAGTCTCCTGTTCTCCACATCTCTCTATGCTGTCCAGATTTAATCTGCCTCTGAGATATAAGCTTGTCTTTAAGACTCACATTACACATCCATCGTATCATTCTCATCTCACATTACACATCCAGGAGCAAATCTGTGAATATCATATATTATGCCGCATCAGGGAGATTTTCGAAAAATATTCACTTTTACATGTGCGCCATAATTATTTTGAAGTAAAATATATTAAAAATAACAAAATACTAACAAATTAAAGTAATAAAAATATATATCTATAAAAATTTGGGAAAGTTCATTTTTTTTATAAGCATCTTTAGAATTTAAAACTTAAAGAAAGAGGCAAAATGCCTTCAAAAACCATGTGTTAGATTGTTAGATGCAGATATTTTTTATTAAAATCAAAACAATATTTTTTTTTTCTTGACTTTTTGACTTTAAAAGTCAAGATGTAGAAGACAAAAAAATATTGTTTTTATTTTTATTTTAATAAAAATATCTGCATCTAACATGGGTTTTTGAAGACATTTTGCCTCTTTCTTTAAGTTATATATATATGTATATATATATATATATGTACATTATTAAAAGAATATTAAATAAAAATTTAAATACGTACTGACATAGCGGCCTTGTATTCAAAACGGAGAGAAAGATGTTGGTGTAGGGAAAACTTACTGCAGTACAACTGGGATTTCTTCTGCCTAGGCGAAATCACACTCAGCTCATCATTGTATTTTGAAAATTATTTCTAGTCGTCAGCTTAGAAGCTCCATGAAATCACAATTCTACTAAAATTAAAAAAAAATTTTTTTTTTAATTAAATACAGGGTGGGCAAAAATAAGGGTCCTATTTTTAAAAATTCATAACTTTTTTATTTATTTATTTTTTATTTTTTTTTAGAATAAGTAAAGGACCCCTTCCGAAGCAAGCATGAGCCGTATTAGCCCTAAGGAACGTACCCTCATTTAGAAAACATTATTTTTGCTTAAAAAACTCAAAACAGTGTAAAAAACAATACTTTAGTTTTTGTAAGTTTTAAGAAGTGTTTTTCGGCTAAAATTTGTTTTGTTTATTTCAAAAAATCTTGGAAGGGTCAGTCTACACACACATAAAGTTTGGTGAGTTTAACTTTTATTTTGTGGAAGTTATTCAAATTCAAGTTATTCAAATTTAAAGATAGGACCCTTATTTTGGCCCACCCTGTACATGTGTGTGAATTTTGTGTAATGGTTTAAAATATGTTTAATTAAATGTGGTTTCTACGTCACAGATTTTCACTTATTGTGACATGGGGGGGGGTATGTAACATATTAACCCTAACCCTTAACCACGATAAGTGAGAGAGCACTGTAATAAGTTTCAGAATTTTTGTGATGAGGATTATGCGGCGTAACAGTTAAAGGCATTGATTAACAATGGGTTCTAAGTGACTGTCTTCTGGAAGTTGAAGGTTCAATCCTTGCTACAGGCAATAGCTAAGTATAATATTATAATCAACACTTATAACTCCATGGATTAAATAAAGGGTTCTTTGAAATTTCATTGTGAAAATAACAACCAAGATGAGAATAATAGTCTGAATAATACAATAACAAAATTAATATTAAGTAATTCTTAATCAGAATTCAATAAAAGCTTTGATAATATTATGTAATATCTCTGAGGTAGTTTCGTTTTCACACGCACACACACCAAACCTCCATTATAATACAATAGATAGAAAAAAGACTTTGAACATGTGTGATGTCATTTTTAGAATACTCTCTTGCATAAAATATATTCATTTTGAAAACAAATCCTTGCTCCTTCATGTCATGACATCATGCATGGATAAACACTTGATTCTCCTTATATATATATATATATATATATATATATATATAGTAATTTATGAAACTATATTTATGGCAATTAAGCTACACAGAGGCTTCCGCGTTTCATCCCCGGAGGAAATCGTCAGGCTAAAATTTTTAGCCTGACGATGCCCTCCGGGGATGGAACAGGGAAGCCTCTGTGTAGCTTAATTGTGATAAATATAATTTTATAAATTACTACCTAGCTCTACTCACATATCGAGCACTGTTGAAGTAAATACTGAAAATTGATACATAAAAAATTATCTCCTTATATTTTATGTGGATACATAATATAATTTTTTTTTTTTTTTTTTTCAACTCTCCATTCCTAATATTTTTTCAAATGTTAAATTTTGGCTTTTCCACTGTCAACTTATCTATCTGCATAATTCCTCTGATAAGATTTCGATCTTTGAAAAGCCTTGGTTTAAGGAAAGAATAATAAACATAATTTTATTATAGAATATACCTTGCATTGAACAATCGAAGTTTGAAATAAATCTGAACATTCGTACATGTTTATCACTCTTTCATTTATCTTTATAATTGCTCTATCTCGTATATTGAGCTTAAACCATTTCATTATAGGTTCTATCTACTAAAAGTTTACTTTTAGTTTCATATTTGATATATACAGGGTGTCTCAAAAAAATGTACTCACTCGTAGAATGACGATAAAACTTTTATTTATGAACATAGAGTGAAATGAAATAGCATCGAATACATGAGACAGATGTAATTGAAGAATCATGTTCGCAAATGTTCAAACTGATGACCATTATTGTTCAAACAAAGCTGATAACGCGCACCAAGGGATTCGCAAACGTCGCGAAACATGTCATTAGGAATACATTTTTTTGAGACACCCTGTATATATATATATATATAATATGTCGCCTTTTTTAATGTTTTGACTTTAAATGATATAAAATATGGCTTAAGCACAAACTTAATAGAATCTTAGATCTCTTCACCTCTGCCCCCCACTTTCTAACTGTACTAAGCAATCCAACACATTCCAGCAGGTAAAACAGTTGTTAAACCAAATATGATGTTGATGAATTTCAATATTAATGTATCAGTAATTTGCCGCAAAGCAATTTTTATAAGTGAAAGCTAAACCCAACTAACTGCAAAGATTAACATCCTACAATCCCTTTTATAAGCATTAACCTCCTACCAATTAAGGCTATTAAACATTTCCTTGTAACTTACTTGCCATAAGTATGTGTTATACTACTACTACTACTACTAAGCTCAACTCATCTATTAAGCACCTTTTTTTTTCTTTTTTTTTAAGTAAATGCTCAAACAAATATACATAATATATTATTTTATAACTATCTGTACCTGGCCAGGAGTGTTCATACTTTAATTTTGTATTTTTGTATTTTTTTGCTTTTTAAAAAATACCCGATTTTTTAATTTTTTTTTTTTATAATATAGTTTTTTTTTATGTAGTTATTAAAGTTAAATTTCCTTATTCCAGTATTATTTGGTTATTACATGATAAATTGAAGCAGATTATTATAAAACTATAATTATTTCTTGTTTAAATAATGTGGTATTATCTGCATTTATAAAATTACTTTCAGTCACTCTTCTTAATCCTTTCATCACCTTGCTTAATGCTTTGAAGACATTCACCCTTTTAATACTCCCCCCCCCTCGTCCTTTCCTTTTAGTACTCCTCCCCCCTCGTCCTTTCCTTTTAGTACTCCTCCCCCCTCGTCCTTTCCTTTTAGTACTCCTCCCCCCTCGTCCTTTCCTTTTAGTACTCCTCCCCCTCGTCCTTTTTAATATTCCTCGCCCCCCCCGTCCTTTTTTTAATACCCCCCCCCTCGTCCTTTCCTTTTGTAGTACTCCAGCTCCCTCGTCCATTCCTTTTGTAGTACTCCAGCTCCCTCGTCCATTCCTTTTGTAGTACTCCAGCTCCCTCGCCCATTCCTTTTGTAGTACTCCAGCTCCCTCGTCCATTCCTTTTGTAGTACTCCAGCTCCCTCGTCCATTCCTTTTGTAGTACTCCAGCTCCCTCGTCCATTCCTTTATTAGTACTCCAGCCCTCCTCGTCCATTCCTCCTTTTTTAGTACTCCAGCCCTCCTCGTCCATTCCTCCTTTTTTAGTACTCCAGCCCTCCTCGTCCATTCCTCCTTTTTTAGTACTCCAGCCCGCCTCGTCCATTCCTCCTTTTTTAGTACTCCAGCCCTCCTCGTCCATTCCTCCTTTTTTAGTACTCCAGCCCTCCTCGTCCATTCCTCCTTTTTTAGTACTCACCCCCCCCCCCCCCCACCTCGTCCATTCCTTTTTTAGTACTCCAGCTCCCTCGTCCATTCCTTTTTTAGTACTCCATCCCCTCGCCCATTCCTTTTTTTAGTCTTCTACCCCCCTCATCCTTTCCTTTTTTTAGTCTTCTACCCTCCCTCCTCGTTTTTTTTCCTTTTTTTTAGTACTCCACCCCCTCGTTTTTTCCTTTTTCTTTTAGTACTCCACCCTCGTCCTGTCCTTTTTTTTTTTTAGTACTCCCCCCTCGTCCTTTCCTTTTTTTAGTACTCCCCCCTCGTCCTTTCCTTTTTTTAGTACTCCCTCCCTCGTCCTGTCCTTTTTTTAGTACTCCACCCCCTCGTCCTGTCCTTTTTTTAGTACTCTCGTCCTTTCCTTTTTTTAGTACTCCACCCCCCTCGTCCTTTCCTTTTTTTTTAGTACTCCACCCCCTCGTCCTGTCCTTTTTTAGTACTCCCCCTCGTCTTGTCCTTTTTTAGTACTCCACCCCCCTCGTCCTGCCCTTTTTTTAGTACTCCCCCTCCGTCGTCTCTTTATTTTTTTAGTATTCTTCACATCCTCATCGTTTTGTTTTGTACTTTTCCCCTCCTTGTCCTCCTGTTTTAGTCTGTAATAAAACGTAAACATTAGGATTCTATCTAGGCAGAGCAGATTTCATGGTTCATAATGATAACCCATTAGACAATCATTTAACTATTTTGTATAAATAAGATTTTTCAATAACATTTTAACTTTTTTCTACTTATATTAACGCACATCTGCTAAATATTTCAAGTTCGGAAATTGTCTTTTGTTTGAATTGAATGTACATTTATTTATATATTTTCTATTTATTCCTTATTTAATTTATTTTTATTTATTCATTTTTTTTAATTTATTTATATATTTTTTATTTATTCATTAGTTATATATTTTTTATTTATTCATTATTTGATTTATTTTTATTTATTCATTATTTGATTTATTTTTATTTATTCATTTATTTTTTATTTATTTATTTTTTTATTTATTCATTATTTATTTATTTTTATTTATTCATTTATTTTTTATTTATTCATTTATTTTTTTATTTATTCATTATTTTTTTATTTTTTTTATTCATTATTTATATATTTTTTATTTATTCATTATTTGATTAATTTTTATTTATTCATTTATTCATTTTTTTATTTTTTTCAGACAAATCTCCGCTTCAGTTGTCTCCAACTGTATGCACTTGGCAACCTGGAGACGGATATATTGTAGCTGTTGGCGATGAAGAAGGTAGAATAATTATAAAAGACGTGAGGAATTTAGAGAAACAACCAATTTGTTCATACATGCCACATCATCGACCTGTACATCGGCTTCAATTTCAACCGGAAAAGTGAGTAAACAGCATTTTGCTTATTAACTGTTGCATATTGTCAGTAATATGCGTTTGCAGTTAAGTGTAGATATAGTTTGCCAAAAGCAGAGGGTTAATCTGTATAATTGACAGGGTTTGACCCCAGGTTCATCTGTTACCAATTGGATTGGTGAGTTTAGTCATGTGATGTAGAATGGATTTTAAAATGAGATTATCAGTTGCAGTTTAAGTAGTAGTGAGTAAACGTGTAGCAGTGTATGGTCCCGATAAATGAGGACGTTTCGACCCTCCCGCATTCCCCCACTATACCAAGCCGGAAACAACTTTAAGAGAAAATGAATCTCCATAATTAAAATTATATGAACATGAATGTGTGCGTCCACTGCATTGGCCGTGATCTTCTCTCATTGTGCCCGTCCAAAGTTGTTGTTCGATTCAGTCAGTTTTGCAACAAAGGAATTCTCCCTCGAAACAAAACCAGTTTAAAAATAAGGTGCTTGTATTTTAAGTTTTTTTGTCTTTTACTGTATGAGAGGTAAATAAGGGGCAGTAACTCTTACTTTGACAATTGTGTTGAGACTCGTAAGTGTGCACTCTGATTTTATGTAAGCAACATCAGCTTTTCCATGCGCCCATAAGCAAAATCAGCTTTTCCACGCGCCCATAAGCAAAATCAGCTTTTCCACGCTCCCATAAGCAAAATCAGCTTTTCCACGTGCCCATAAGCAAAATCAGCTTTTCCACGCTCCCATAAGCAAAATCAGCTTTTCCACGCTCCCATAAGCAAAATCAGCTTTTCCACGTGCCCATAAGCAAAATCAGCTTTTCCACGTGCCCATAAGCAAAATCAGCTTTTCCACGTGCCCATAAGCAAAATCAGCTTTTCCACGCTCCCATAAGCAAAATCAGCTTTTCCACGCTCCCATAAGCAAAATCAGCTTTTCCACGTGCCCATAAGCAAAATCAGCTTTTCCACGCTCCCATAAGCAAAATCAGCTTTTCCACGTGCCTATAAGCAAAATGAGCTTTTCCACGCTCCCATAAGCAAAATTAGCTTTTCCACGCTCCCATAAGCAAAATAATCTTTTCCACGCTCCCATAAGCAAAATCAGCTTTTCCACGCTCCCATAAGCAAAATCAGCTTTTCCACGCTCCCATAAGCAAAATAATCTTTTCCACGCGCCCATAAGCAAAATCAGCTTTTCCACGCGCCCATAAGCAAAATCAGCTTTTCCACGCGCCCATAAGCAAAATCAGCTTTTCAACGCGCCCATAAGCAAAATCAGCTTTTCCACGCGCCCATAAATAAATAAATTTTAATATTTCCCGAATAGGTAATTTTGATTTGTCAAATATACTTTTATGTCTAATCGACGTTTTACTTGCACATGTGCAACGCCAATTGAAGCCATCAGTTTTTACTAGTGATGGCACAGGTCGCATCTCATGGCCACAGTTGCAGGTTTCTGCACCAGAAATAAGTCTGTGTGCTTGCAAAAAATCAATCTGTTTCGCACTGTCTGATGTAAAATACAGTATGTCTTCAAACTTGAAAGAGTTAAGATCCGAACACTTACGAGTCACAACACAATTGTCAAAGTAAGAGTTACTGCCCCTTATTTACCTCTCATACAGTAAAAGACAAAAAAAACTTTTTTTCGTACTTTTAAAATACTAGCACCAAAAATAATTAACAGAGGTTTATTTTTGGGGGGAGGTTACAAATGGTACTTATTTTCTGAACAACAGACTGAAAGATTTTTTTTCTTTACCAAATCAAAACGTAAGTCCGATGAACACAATCCTTGGGTATCTTTTACAATAATCCACAGAGTCGCGGACGGGGTCCAAAAAACGAACGAGAACAGGGTAAAAAAAAAATATATATACAACAAGTGAGGGTGACCTACGTCGAGAATAGATATTTTCCTACGTACCTATGACATTTGTTAGTATTTTTACGTAGTATAAATGGGTTTTTATTAGATGTAAAAAAAAAAATTTTTTTTTAATCTTTTTTTGGGGGGCACGGATTTTTACTAAAAAAAAAAAAATGGCGCCGATGAGCCTATTTTCCAGTCTCGCTTACGACCCCCCCCCCCCATGTTCGTGTGACAAAAATATTGATTTCTAATAAATAGAAGTTGGAACGGCTTAAAAATACAAACAAATGTCACAGATAAGTTGGAAAATAACTTTTATCGGCTACGGTTACTTTTATTTGTTGTATATTTGGTTTTTTAGCGTTTTCACTCTGCGGATTATTGTAAAAAGATACCCCAATCCTTTAGCTAAGAACCCCAAGGATCCGTCTTACTTGGAGAGGCATGCAGATCCAGCAGACTCTTCGACATCCAACTCTTACGGACTGCCTCACACCCGTAGGGCCGGCTTTAACTGCGCTCTCCTGTCCATAGGCTGGAAGATATGTATTCCTCAGTTATCCCCATTTAGCCACCCAGAGGGACTAAACAGGCGAGAAAGTGTCCACTCAAAGGGGCTTATCTGCAGACAATCTAAGGCGTTACTTTTCTCAAGTATGAACCCCCGTTTAATGTGACACTTATTTTATTTCAAACAAAAAATAATTTGTGTGGCCTAACTCACAAATCGGATATTTATTTTCTCCTTCGCTAGGAGTTAGGCACAAGGCCAGTTTTATCTTACTCCCACAAGTAAGATGTGACCCAAGCTCGGGTCGAGCAAGTGGGGTTAAAAGCCAGCGCTCGAGAGGTGAGCACTCTGGCCATTTAAAAATTGCCTGGGCAGCCCCGTCGGCATTCCCCGGTAGGGGCGCCTCAGACAGTAAGCAATAAACTTACTCCTCCCCAAAGAGGGGAGGCGAAGCCTGGGAGGGTGGACCTCCTAGAACTACACAGGACAGGCGTGCAGTATCCATCGGAACAGATACTACACTTTGATCTTAGCCAAACACAAATCGGATATGTTTTTTTAATTTCTTCTGTGCCTGCTTTCTCTTGGCCAAACATCTCTTACCCGTAGCAAGTCTGCGATTCGGATGCACCGAAAACATGCAAGCACCTGGTGCATGTTTACGATTATAAACATATTTTTTTTAATGTGCTGGAGTGGACGACGGTGCGGACGGGAGAGAAAAGAGAGAGAGAGAATGAAAGAAAAGAGAAAAAAAGAAAAAAGAGGGAGAAGTGATCTTGGTATATGTTTTTTTTTTCTTTTCGTTCCATGATTGTTCAAGTGAAGAAAAAAAAGAGAGAGGGAGGGGAGAGAGCGCGGATAGGCGGCCATTGTTCTCCGTTTGTGTTGCTTGAGACTGACGACTGCTAAAACCAGCATGGACACTCGGTGCTGCCCGGATTGGAGATTGACAACATATCAACCCGTTATGGTGTCGGGCGCCGTTTTCTTTGCTCTTTCTTTTTATTTGAATTCTGTTGTATTGTCAGTAATTGTTTTTCAAGACAAGTCTTTTATCCTAAACTATCTGCTTTCTCGACTCATCTTGTTACACATCAGCAGTTAAAGATTGGTAGAAGCACTTTAACATTAGTGAGCCGTTTTGATCGTTTAAGTCAGAACCGGATTAAGATTTGTACTTTTAGCAGAGAAAATAGCTTTTAAATTGCCGTCCGTTGAATAAATGAGAATCATCAACAGCTGCTTTTATCAGACGTTAAATTAATGAGATCTTGTCTTCCAAATGAGGGCAGTTTATTTATTTTAAATCAAGCAATTATACAGGGACTTTCTAATTTGTCACTTAAATATTCAAAAGAAACTTGACATTTTAAGAAAGTGGATATTAGTGTCGTTTGTTTTGGGGACTTTCCCCTTATATTTTTATACTTCTAGCAAGTAAGCTACATAGAAACGTTCATCTCATTCTTGGGGGAAAACGTTGGGCTAAGGTAGCTACTGCAAGGCTCTATTTACATATTGAGCACTATACTGAAGATATATACGTAATATATATATTTATTTTAAAATATTATGTTTACATACATGAAATTGTAATACAGTTCAGTATTGAGTCCCCTTCTCTTCATCGTTGTCTTGGAATCCTTGTCACTCAAACTGAGAGCTGGATGCCTTTGGGAACTCCTGTAAGTGGACTACCTCGCAATTGTTGACACTTCACTCGAAGCTCAAGTTGAGAAAATCACCTCGTGGAAGAATTGTATGGAGGACAAGGGACTCCGAGTCAATATGGCTAAGACAAAGATAATGATTGCCGGTCCCAACCTGAATTCCATGAGAAGATCAGGAAAGTTCCTTTGCACGGTCTGCCTGAGTGATACAAGGAGAAACTCCATCTTCTGCCCCGTCTGTTCCTACTGTGTCCACAAAAGATGCAGTGGAATCAGTGGCTTACTCCGACCGAATCAACAATACAGGTGTCCTCGCTGTGTGGGCACAGCTAGACCAGTCGATGGCAAGCCAGTGAAAGAGGTCGCGGCTGGGGATAGCAAACTGGAAGCTGTAGCTGAGTTCTGCTACCTGGGCGACTCCCTTTCAGACGATGGTGATTGCGAGATTGCTGCTATTACCCTATGCAAATCTGCCGGGAGGGGCTTCAAAGAACTCCTGCCCATCTTGACAAATAAGCATCTGGCGATCACAACTAGAAGACACGTGTACACCAGCTGTGTGCGGCGTGTTATGCTTTATGGCTCCGAGATATGGGCTGCATCGGCGAGCACTCTCAAGAGACTGCAGCACAACGAAAGAGCCATGATTAGATGGATCTGTCATTTCAAGCCAGAAGACGACACTCTCCTCGAAACTCTTCTCTCTAAGCTTGGTATGAAAGAAATATCTGATGTCCTTAAGCTGGGCAGGATGAGATGGCTTGGCCATGTCGAGCGAAACTCCAGCTGGATCTGTCATGTCAGAAACATGTCCATCACATCAAGTCGCCAGGCTGGAAGGCTGAAGCTTTCTTGGGATGAGCTGTGTAAACATGACCGTGCAGCCCTGGGGATTGCGAACTTTGATCCTCACGACCGCCGAGCCTGGAGAGAAAGACTTCGATCAAGACTGACAGACAGGCCCCATCCTCATATAGAGGACTAGTCAAAGGCCCGTTGAACTAAATCTGATGATGATATATCACTGTCCACATTAACGACCCGTCTGGTCACGGGTCATCTATGATCTCTTTTAATGGGTGACCTCATCCGTTTGTTACTTCAACATTTATGACTTTATAAAGGATCTCTTCCCAATGTCTTCAACCTGTTTTTGTTTTTTATGGATGACATCTTGTGATGTCTTCCATTGTGCACGGAGAAAAACAAACAAACAAATAAGATTCTCATAGATCTTTTTTAGATACATCCGCACATAAGAGGCTATAAACGTTACGCTTTAATTTGAAATTGCATTTTTATCGCGAAGTGCACAGATCGAATGGTCACAACTTATTTTAGATGGATCCAAGCATCTCTATCAGAGGCTCTGTCTGTCTGTCAGTCGATTTGTCACGCTTATGTTTGAAATAGCATTTTTATCACTAAACACGCAAATTGAATAAACACCTTTTACGAATACCCAGGATAGGGGCTTTTTTTTTTTTTTTTCAAAACATTCCATTCCTTTTGTTTTGGTTATAAAAGGTCGATACGCTTCAATTAAAATTGAAAGTCTAGATTTAGGATGCAGATAAACTCGGTGCATTTTCTTATTCGATGTAAATAAACTTTATGCACGAATTGACTGACGAGATTTCTGATACGTTCACAATTAAAAATAAAACTTTTTAGCCTTGTTACTGCTTATCTTCTCCCGTTCAATACCTCGCATATTGTATTAAAAGGATCAAGGATAAACTCTTAATCTCTGTAAAAAGACAGAAAATAAATCGCTAGGAATAAACAAACAGAAATTAAAATTCACATGATAAGCTTTTAGTCGTAAATAATGAATTCTAAACGCCAAATATATTCTGTTTGTGATGTGTGATAACAATATTAATCTCAGTGTCAAAGCGGTTGACATGATTCTGACAAATTTTTAAAAATAAAATTTTAAAAAAACAATTTTCTGAAAGTCAAAATCACCAAATGTAATAATTAGGAACAAGTAGGCCATACAATATTGCTTTGTGCTAGGTAATTTCTCATGGTTCTACCATAAGGAAAATATTTGTGAACTATGGTAATCTTCCTTCTTTACCCTGAATCAGTGTCGTAGCATAAAATATTTTGTTAGGATTTTAATTTTCTTATTTTATTTAGTGTGTGTGTGTGTGTGTGTGTGTGTGTGTGTGTGTGTGTGTGTGTGTGTGTGTGTGTGTGTGTGTGTGTGTTTTGAAGTTTTGGCCCAATCAAGTAAGATTTGCTATAAAAAAAATTTTTTTTTAATATATATTAAAGAAATCACTAGTTTTTTTTCTTACTTCTCAATGCTGACATATTTCCATTTCTTGCATTGTGATAGCCTTCTAATACTCCTCTATATACATTTTTATTTTTTTAATTTGTGTGTAATGAAATTATTTCTGAACTGAAATTCACATTTATACATGACATTCCTTATTTCATCTGTATAAGTTACTCAGAAATCAATGGATGACCGTAGTTTGAACTCTGCTGAAATATTAAGTCACGTAACACACATCCAGACAAAACTTATTATATATAACTGTTTAATTTTTGATGAACAGTTTATCTGGGGGGGGAAAAAAAAATTTTTTTATACTTGTGTTTTTTGTCTGAATAAAATCAAATATATACTTTCAATCAGAAAAAATTGGTTGAACAAGGTTTTAAATAGTTAAATCGGCATAAATAATTTCATTGGTGCTTCTTTACTTTCACAACGACATGTTAGGCCTCTTAAAAAAAATAGCTAAAGAAATGTATAAACATTGTTATGTACTTATGTGATAGCTGAAAAGAAGACTGTACACCAAAAATTCTGCAAATTCATCTAGTATTTATTAAATTAAAAAAAAACAACGATTTTATCTATCGGTCGCCATTTTGAGTTTTCCCGAAAACAAAATTGGAGTTATCTCCCTTGCCTAATAAGTAAGTATAAATGTCTACAGATCCGTAAGATCGTTTTTTTTTTTTTCTTTTTCTTATAATTTAATAAATACTTGATGAATTTGCGTTATTATTTCTGTACAATCTTATTTTCAGCTACCACGTAAGTACATAACAACATTTATACATTTCTTTCAATATTTTCATGTCGTGGTGGAAGTAAAGAAGCCCCGTAATTTTCATTCTCATCGGTGTCAAAATAAGAATTCACAAAAGAAAAAATAAACTGAACACTAATATCAAGATGTGAACATTCTATTTACTTGTTTAATGATAAAAATGTTATTTCAAATTTGCGCATGACGTATGTGAGCATAGATACTACTTCAAACGTAGGCGCGGCGTATACGAGCGTCGATGCTATTTCAAGCTTAAGCATGACGGATATGAAAAAATGTGAGGACGCATCTAAAAAGGCCTAAAATGTAACGGAAGCATCAAAGTGTAGTATCTGTTCCGATGGATACTGCACCCCATAGACTGGTATCGTCTTGGCCTTCGGGGCTTGATTTACGCCGGTCTATGGGTCTGTCCTATGCAGTTCTAGGCGGTCCACCCTCCCAGGCTCCGCCTCCCCTCCTTGGGGAGGAGTAAGTTTATTGCTTACTGCCTGAGGTGCCCCTACCGGGGAATGCCAACGGGGCTGCCCAGGCAATTTTCAAACCCCACTTTCTCGACCCGACCTTGGGTCACATCTTACTTGTGGGAGTAAGATAAAAACTGGCCTTGTGCCTAACTCCTGGAGAGGAGTAAATCAATACTCTGGTGATAATATCACAATAAATTCTGAAAGAGGATCATTTGTTCGGAGAAAACTATTAAACTACTCGTCTTTGTTGGCAAGTCGGTTCTAAAGAAGTGCCATTGATGAGTTATATCGCGCGTTATTTTTCTTGGAATATCATTGAAGATTCAACAGGTGTTTCTTTTTTTATTGCCAGAAAGTATTTTTCCAACCGCATCTGGCATTTCCAAGCCTTCACTGCATCAGGAGATACGCTTCCAAAAATAGTTTGGTTTTAGTAAAATGTGTATAGTTATCTATGGGCAATGTGCAGTATTAACTCTCATATATTAGTCATCCACAGACAGCTGTTTCACTGTATTACTGCTCTTTGGTGTGGCTAGACATGGCAAGTTTATTCACGCTAAGATTTGAAACCCTATCGTCAGCTCATTTGCAACTGTGCTCATTAGTTAGGACATTTACATCTTTTTTTTTTCTTTCCTTTTTATATAATAAAGTCAAGCTGGTCTATTTCTTGGAATTTGTCATCGATAGCTTCTGTCCTACAATATCCATATCTAATTCTGACTAGCCATTTCGTTTTCTTTAACATTGGTTCTTGTTAATAACAAGAAAATTTAATTCAATTAAATTTCTTTTGCAATATACTTTATCCTGCTCTGGTTATTTTTCTGAAGAAAGCCATCTTTATCAGCAGCAAATTTTGATTAAAATGGTCGCCATCTTTGCTATCAGCAGCAGCAAATGAACCTACTAAAAGTAATTACTATTAAATGTTTATATCTGATTTTACTATTAAGTGAATATTTCTTGAAATGACAAATACAATAGCATTAAAAAAAAAACATTTTTAAAATCATTTAAAAAAAAAAATTATGAAATTACAAACATCAAAATGAATTTATTTGTAAACAAGTCGGCATTTTTAAGATTTTGTAAATAGTTGGAATTAAAAAATAATTCATTACTTCGTACTTCTTCAAAATTTGACAGCGAGGCAGACGTTATGTTAACGCTCACTGTGTATCCAGCGAAAGCGTAACGTTAACACCGACATCTGTGTTCACAACCCGGCATTGCAACTCCGCACCAATTTTAAATTGTTTACCATTAAATAACGTAATATGGGTTCAGGAGTGGGAGCAGAAGTTTCTTGATTTTTCTCAATTTATTAGGGCTATGCCAAAACATAGGTCTTATGTATATGTGTATATATATAACATAAAGTTAACTTGTCAGATTTTCTAACTCAAACCTAAATAGTATTTAAACTGACAAATCAAACTTTGCTTCTGACTAGCCAATTTTCATTTGTTATTGTTGTACTGTGTTATTGACAATATAATAACGTACTTAGCTACAAGTTATTTTTTTTAAATTATTTAGTCCGACCCAGACGACTGCTAATATTAAACATTTTTTTAATAATCACTTAAAAAATATAGATCAGCAAGGGCAATAACTCATTTACATTGAAGAATACAAATTAAAATGGGTTCACTGCATTACATGCAACACTGGGTAGGTACAGCTAATATATGTATATCTAGGCAGCATCTTCTCTTGCAGGCAAGTATTGTTGAATATAAGAGACAACTCATGTCTAGATATCCTTTGGTAGATCCTTTTAATAGTCCGAATCAGGATCTTAGTTTTGGAGAGGAATTGGCTGATGAATTTGCCATAGTTTAATATATATGTATATATATATATATATATATATATATATATATATATATATATATATATATTGGTTCTCAAAAACGGTTATTCAGGAATCAAATTTTCGTTCTCAGGCGGTTGATCACACAGGTTGTTTTTGAGCTAGGAGGGAGGACTTCAGTAGAATGGGGAGGGACATTTTCTAGCCCCTTGGTCCACGGCTGCAGTCTGGTCTCTTCCCGAGATATTGTTAGGGACTGGAGTGGACATGGCTGAAGAAGCTTCTCCTTGACTTCAGCCGTTGGTTCATGTCCATGAACGAGATGACATTCATCACTACAATCTATACATATGTAAGCCTATAAATTCAAATGTGCAGTAACTATATATTGGTTAGTACGTATACAGTCATCAACATCACTTGTACAGTGAGAATCTTGTTGTTGAATTTTTTTTTTTTTTTAATCTGTGTCTGCTAATTCTCACAAACTCTGACTTTGTAGCTTTTGTTGTTGTGATCTCTGATCTCCCCATTTTCATGAAACCTCAAAATAGTCTCCCCCTTAAAACTAGGATTATTTTAATGTAAAAGAAACTGCACAAGTTGATGCAGAAAAGAGCAAAGCGTGTCACCTGATTCACAGGTTAGGGTTAGAGTTTAGATTTGGATAACTAAGTGCATTGACGCTAAAATAAAACAGATGAGAGGTCACCAAGAAAGGTCGGTAAGTGAATGCAATCCAACTTGGAGAAACAAATAATTTTTAAAAATTCCAACCTAAAACAACCACTAAAAATTGAACAAGTCAATTTAAAAAAATAAATTATAATCTGAAAATTTGGATTTTAATCGATAATAATTCAAAGATTTTTTTTAATTAATTTTTATTTATTGATTTATTTATTTTTTTAGAAGGGTGCATGTCGTCTATATTTCATTTGAGAATAAAATTACGCCATATAAAAAGTACCCCCCCCCCCCCAAAAAAAAAATCAAATAGGCATCCCTGTTGGCTATTTATTTATTAGCTGTACCTACTTGGTGTTGCTAGGGAGTCTTTTACTTTCTTTTTATTTTGCTTTTAACTATGCTTTCTTTTCTTTTTTTCTTTTTTTTTCTCGTTTTTCCTTTTCTTTTTTTCTCTTTTTCCCCCTTTTTTTTCTTTTTTTTTTCCTTTTTTTCTTTTTTTCCTTTTTTTCTTTTTTTTCTTTTCTTTATTTTGCTAGTGTAGTATCTGTTCTAATACTACACTTCAACTTTTCTGCCTTCGATCAGTGAAGGAGAAATCCTTCTAGACTGAGGATTGTTTTTATTTTTGTTCCAATCAAGAGTTCCCCTTTTTGGGGAGCTGTATTTTATCCACATAAGAAAACGACCTTGTGTCCTTGTGGAGAGGCAAGTAAATAGGAACTATGCAATCGGATAGATTTAATTTTCTAATTAAATTATTTTTAAATAGGTTTTTTAAAACGTTAATTAGCGTACTTTATGCTATTGCATTTTTTTTTTTTTTTTTTCAATGAATAGTCGATTAATAGTAAAAAAGAAAAAAAAGTAAGTTGGGAAAAATATACAGACACACAAGAAGTCGTCATACGGTTTTATTAATGTGGAGATTATGCCTCTTTGGGCATCTCTTATTTTAATCAATAATCTCATTTCAAGTAAAAAAAAAAAATCTCACAGATTATATAATATAAATATTACAGATCAAATTCTCTTAAATATTTCATCTTTATTTTTATCATCAAGTTCATTCTAAAAATATTTTTACATTAAAGCTAATCTTATCACGCAATGAGTTGCATAAATATATTTACTCTATTCGGGGGGGGAAATCTAATTGTGCAGTAAATTTAAGTTTTTGAAAATTTGCTATTAAATCTAATTTTTTTTTTCTTCTAAAGACAATCGACTTTTGTACATTTTGTTTTGCAAAAAGGACAAAGGAATTGTTTCTTGCGATGCATCATCAAAACCGCTTGTCTAAATGTTGCAAATGTGTTCTTTATCTCTGGCTGTTTTGTACGATTCCAGTAAAGTAACTCTTCGAAAGGTGAGTTAATTTTAGCTGGTAATAGAAGAAATTCTCTCCGCAGTAACGGCCACTGCTGTATATTTTTGTTGTTTTTCTCTCTGACCTTCGAGCACATATTTTGAAATACTTGATTGGCATATTTGTGTCTGTCAGTCAATTTACTACTTTTAATAATTATTTCATTTTTGTGAGTTTGTTGAACTTGATATTAAATTCAGCATCTTTGTGGATAGTTTTGTGGACATTTTTTTTTCTCTTCAGAAACTAAAACTTTGTGTTGTAAACTCTCCTTTTCACAAACTATTTATTTTTGACACGGATTTTTATTTTATTTCTCAAATTTTTTTCCTTATTAATTAATAGAAATGCTCTTTTGAAAATTCTGAAAAAATATATAGCATAAAAATGCAATTTTACCCAGGACAGGTAAAATTAATTCCCCGAACAGAACAAAGATTAAAATCAAGATATGATACTAAACCTTATATCTAGAATCCTTATTACAATTTTTATCAAAATTCATTACATCAGACTTCCTAGCAAGAATAAGCATTTTCTGAAAGATACGTAAGCGAAGTACTTTTTTTATCTAAAGAACATACTGCAAGTATAAAAAGGAAGAAAGCGCTAGTCAGAATCAAATATCGATTTATCAGGTAGAATGCTATCTTAGTCTAAAGTCAAGAATCCGACTTACTTTGTTTTATATATTAGATAAACGGCTTCGTTTTAGTCTTGTGTTTCTCAGGTAAAACATTTAATAAGTTTGTTTGTATATAATGTGGATGAATAAATATAGCTACTCTGTCTATAAGAATCTGGAAGACTGCTCAATATCTGTGATAGTTTGTGTACATCGAAGTTTGAATAGCATAAACATAGATTGCAAGGCAAGAAGCTGCCAGTCACTGGGTGGTGTTCATTCTGTGTCGACACTCTTCAAATTTGTTTACTAGCTGAAGTACCCATCTACATTGGGTTTCTCAAATTTTCTTGAATTTTTTTATTTTTACCCACCACTTATGAAAGCCAAAAGCCACTCAAGGATGAAATGGGTGGATTGTAGGTTGAGAGATGAATAATATTATGAGAGGATTGAAAATTATTGATGGAATGAACTAATTTTGATTATTGATGGAGAAGGGTTTATGACAAGCATTTGTTGACATTAGATTTGAAGACGACGACCCTGTTGTAGCCTGCAGGAAAGCAGTCTCATTGTAATGTGTTCCACAGCTGGGAAGTTCTTAGAAAGAAACTTTGTTAATGGAAATTCTGCCTGATGCTAGGCACAGGAAGGAAGAAGTTCTTTTCAGTTGTGGTAGAAAGACAAGTTCTTGCTGCGAATGTTTTACAGAGAGGAACCAGAGATTGGAGCTCAGTCGATCACCTTCCATGGAAATAACGATAGTGGAGAAAGACTAACCATGTCTTTTCTGTGAGAAAGGGGCTGTAGAGAACAGGAGAGATTTTCACCTAGTATATTGCGAAGTTGATGTTTGTCGAGGCAAAAAAGAGTGCTCTGAGCAGCAACTCTCCATCTTTGGACGTATCTGACTCTTATCGATGTAGAGGATTGCCTCGGGAGTCTGGTACTTTCTAGAGCAGTAGAATGATCCAACAATTTTTCAAGAAACCTTAACAGATATAAGTCTTCCATTTTATATCTGAGGTGAAACTCTGTTCCAGGAGCTTATCAAAACAGAAATATGATTGAAAAGTCATTCATGAAGATACGGAAGAGTGTTGAGTCGAGAATAGATCTTTGAGGCGTGCTGACGTTGATACTGTGTGATCCAGACTTCTACTTATCAACAACTACTTTTATAGACCTATCCGAGAGAAAAGATTCGATGATTGCGAAGACAGTTTATCAGCAGTTGATCTTGCAGAACGAAATCCATATTGCTTGTCACTAAGTAGATTGCTTTTGTGGAGGTGATTAACATCTAATTGATTTATCACAGATTCAAACGACTTACTCATAACGCACAAGAGACTGATCAGTGTCTACCGGGATACAGACGGCCGATGAGCCCGTACCGGGATACAGACGGCCGATGAGCCCGTACCGGGATACAGACGGCCGATGAGCCCGTACCGGGATACAGACGGCCGATGAGCCCGTACCGGGATACAGACGGCCGATGAGCCCGTACCGGGATACAGACGGCCGATGAGCCCGTACCGGGATACAGACGGCCGATGAGCCCGTACCGGGATACAGACGGCCGATGAGCCCGTACCGGGATACAGACGGCCGATGAGCCCGTACCGGGATACAGACGGCCGATGAGCCCGTACCGGGATACAGACGGCCGATGAGCCCGTACCGGGATACAGACGGCCGATGAGCCCGTACCGGGATACAGACGGCCGATGAGCCCGTACCGGGATACAGACGGCCGATGAGCCCGTACCGGGATACAGACGGCCGATGAGCCCGTACCGGGATACAGACGGCCGATGAGCCCGTACCGGGATACAGACGGCCGATGAGCCCGTACCGGGATACAGACGGCCGATGAGCCCGTACCGGGATACAGACGGCCGATGAGCCCGTACCGGGATACAGACGGCCGATGAGCCCGTACCGGGATACAGACGGCCGATCAGCAGTATTTTTAAATACTGAGCAGGCCAACAAAGTTTTCCAAGGAAATTGATAGCATTTCTCCTTTAAGCAACAATTGAATAACTTTGTAAGGATAGGAGCTAGTTCCGGTAGCAGATTCTTAAGAACAATGACTGGAATATTATCACAACCAGTTGCTTTTCTGGCATCAAGGTTCTTGATAAGTTTGGAAACATCCCGGACAGATACATGGGTATCACTTAGAGTATTTTTCAGCATAAGAGAAATGCTGGAAGTAGGTGGCCTTGATCGCAAAGGGTGGAATTTGAAGCTAAGTTCACTGCAAGAAGTTTGGCTTTGTCTAAATGCTGATGAAAAATCATCTCTGGTCTGTTAGGGTTAGGGTTAATGATGGTTGGAAAAGGAGTCTCACATCAGAGGATTAATTGTGGCCTGATTCAACAAATAAACCGGTTGATGATGATGATGACATATTTCCAGCTATGTTATGAAATGTTCTCCATTAATTGAGAGGACAGTTTTTGAAAATCGCCATTGTTTCCTAGCAAAAAAGGTGGTACTTGACAAGCTTGGTTAGTTTTTTTTGGGGGGGGGGGGGGGGGGGTTACTATTAAATTAACTATAAAGTTAATTTACAAATGTTAATATAAAAAACCAAGTATTTATTTATTTATTTTTTTAAATAAAATAAATTCCTGTGTAAAGTTTAAGAGAATTTTTTTTTTTTTTTTTTTTTACTTTGATTCATACCAAACAAAACCCATTGTCACTGAAACGTTAGGGCTACTGTGAATTAGGGGCTGTACCTATGGAGACATCCGAAGTAGAGTTGTGTAGCGGGATGTTTGTTCAGATTACGAGCAAAACTTGGTCCTAAAGTCAGGAGACAGTGTTTAGATTGAAAATTGCTCAATTTCATGATGAAGCATTTTTTCTATAAACAATACCCATAGTAAAATGATTTCTAATTTGGTAGTTATAGTTTGAATATAAAAAGTGTATACATGCAGGCAATTTCGTTTTTATTTTTATAGTGTGTGTGTGTGTGTGTGTGTGTGTGTGTGTGTGTGTGTGTGCATGCAATTAGTTAATAGATTTTGTATTCAATTTTTAACTAACGTTTATTTTTAATAAAGGAAAAAGTTTCTGCCAATCATCATGGATGTTTAGCTTAAATGTTTGCTAAAGAAATTTTAGCAATCCTTTTCTTTCTCTCTTTTTTTTTGGGGGGGGGGGGCAAAAATGTTGTCCATTCAAAATAACTATTTGTTAAATTATGGAAGCATGTCGATAGAGGATAGTAAAAATAAATTGTTAAAATGTTTTCGGCTTAACAATCGACATCATCTCCTCCTAGAAATTGCTGTATCATTAGAGTCTATCAAAATATTCTATGTTGAATAATTTGTTATCTGATAATTTATGTAAATACTATTTGATTGATAATGCCCGTAACCGTTACAATTTCCGTTCCTCCCTTAATGAAAAAGTGTAGAGAGGACGAAACTATGTTAGAAATGGCTGAATCACTTCCTTTTGTAAATCACTTTGTGAAACCTGGTAACAAAACCATCCGAAACAATTTATCAGATAAAAAAGATTGAAAATAATTCATCTCATTTTGTTGTACTCAAAATTGCAATTGTAAATATGGCTTCTCGGTTATTGAGATGATTTGCGTTTCCCGCCATTTTCTTTATCTTGGTTGTTTTGCACGGTCTACTCTCAAGCTTTCTCCAGATGATTTTTGTCAGGGGGCAGCAACCTTCTGACAATTTTGTTAACTGACCCATTTTTAATCCGCTGAATAAATTTCCTTTGCCTGACTAAATTACCCCCGGATGTTGGGACTTGTACTCTATAAAACTGTCAAATCACAGCCCGGATGTATAAAACTTTCAAAATTGCTTAAATCCCAAATTACTTACAATCCATTTATATTTTTCTGTTATATTGTTATTTTAACTAGAACAATTTCTTCTATCTTTTCCATTTTCTAATGCATATCCAAGACAGTTGTCGAATCCTTAGAAAATTACATCCAGTGACTAGTGGAATGGGGACATAATGGCTGGTAGCATTTAATGCTACTAAAACAATGCTAGTTTCCTTTAACAATTACAAGAAACCTTTTCAACCACCGATTGCCATCATTCAAACTCTTCGGCCTAACATTCACAGGTAATTGGAACAAATACATAGAAGACATTGCCAACGCTGCTGCAAAGAAAAGTGGGCTCCCTCTACCGAGCTAGAAAACTTCTCACACTTACCAGCATCCTATATCTTTACAAAACCACCATTCACCCATGCATGGAATATTGTTGTCACCTCTTGGCTGGTGCACCAACCACCAACCTCTCCCTCTTATACAGGGTCCAAAAAAGAACCTCTAATCTAATAGGTTCCACACTATCTACTAATCTCCAGCCCCTGTCCCATCGCCGTGATGTTGCATCCCTGTGGTTGTTTTACAAGTATTTTAATGGAACGTGCTCCGATGAAATTGCGACACTGGTGTCCCCATGACCAGTCAGTCAGCAAAATCTCACCTCTTCACTGTAGAGGTTCCCAGATGCTGGAGGGCTTTTGACTCTAACAGCTTTTTTCCTCGAACTGCTAGGCTTTGGAATTCCATCCCTGCTCACTGTTTTCCTGACTGTACCAACATACAGAAGTTTAATTGTAATCTGAACGAAAATCCTGCTGCCCAACTCTCAACTTTGGATGCTCTCGTAGGTATGGACCCCTAATTCACAGTAGCCCCTTACGTTTCAGTGGCAGTGGTCCTTGCTTGGCATGAATCAAAGTAATTTAAAAAAAAAATTTGTTTAATTAAGGTCTATTTTATGGTCGTAAATTTTATAAGTGGTTGTTTGATTCTAACCGTTTGAAAATGCAACTTGGAAGAAACGAAAACAAACAACAAAAAAGAAAACGCTTACTGATGAAGGTACACAACACAAATAAAAAAAAAACTCTTTCAGATGAAGGTGTTAAGTTACCGGGGTCAAAACCTGTGCAGTTACTAGTCGAATAACGTGTTGATCCATATCTTGTAGAATATTGTGGAAGTACACAAAATACAATCTTAAAATTAAGTGACGGAAAAATATAAAACACATTTGGAGTTTTCAACTTTGTTTCTCCAAACATAAAGTTGAAAACTCCAAATGTGTTTTATAAAAAAAAAAACCCAAAAAACTCCAAATGTGTTTTATAAAAAAAAAACCCAAAAAACTCCAAATGTGTTTTATAAAAAAAACCCAAAAAACTCCAAATGTGTTTTATAAAAAAAAAAAAAACTCCAAATGTGTTTTATAAAAAAAAAAAAAACTCCAAATGTGTTTTAAAAAAAAAAAAAAAAAAAAACTCCAAACGTGTTTTATAGAAAAACAAAATATCTGTGCATAAATGCAACAACAAAATTTCTGTGTACACAGCTTCAGCTGATACATTCTTTCTAGCGGTCAAGAAAATCTTACATCTGCCAATATCCTATATCTTTATGAAGCTACTATGCACCTATGTATGGAGTATTGTTGCCACATCTCGGCTGGTGTCATCAACCACTAGTCTCTCTCTCCTGGAAAGGGTACAAAAAAGAGCCTCTAACCTAATAGGTCTCGCACTGTGTACCAAGCTCCAGCCCCTGTCACATCGCCTCATTATTGCTCTTGCTATACAAGTACTTCCACGGATCGTGCTCCAATGAACTTACTGCCCTTTTACTCTCTCAACATAAATATCCCCGATAAACCCGACTAGAAGTAAATTTCTACTCCTTCGCTGTAGAGGTTCCCAGATCCCGGAAAACTTTCCTTGGACCACTTGTCTTTAGAATTCCCTTCCTGCTTACTATTTCCCCCCACTGTACCAACATGCAGAAATTTAAATGTAATGTGAACAAACATCTTGCGGCATAACTCCCCACTTAGGATGCCTCGTATAAATCTGACCTCTAATTCAAAGTAGCCTCTTACATCGCAGTGACAGTAGTCCTCATTTGGGGTGAATAAAATTAAATTAAATTAAAATTAAAAATAAAAATATGATTAACGTAAAATCCGTCCATCTCATTAACTTTTATCCCAAAGTTTTTATTTTTTTATTTTTTAGCCTTGATAAGTGGTGACTCATTCCACTTTCCGGGCCTTCGGGATAGAATCAAAATTTAAATATTTGTCCCATCCAGAATGCCCCTGTTTTAGAAGCTGGATACCCCGTAAATAGGGACTAACTAGTAGAAAGAAAAAAACCGTTGAAAATCAAAACAACTTAACACTGTGATTTTTATTGTTTTTTTTAATAATTTAGTCTATTTTAGTATAACATTATTTAGTTTAAAATATACACAAATTGCAATAGTAATTATTAAAACTATGCTTTAAATAATTTTTTTTTTTTTTTTCACAGTAAATATTCTAGAGTTTACTTACACCTATTCTCTTATCAAACCTTGTGAAATGTTCACATGGTCATCGTGTATATATATCTTCTGAAATAATGTATGTTGTATTGTATTTTTTCGGTTCGAAATTCTTTAAACCTAATGCTTTAAAATTAATTAAATCAATTTTCAATTTATGAAGAATTTGAAAACGTATTACTACTAAACTATCTTGGTTGCAATACATAGAGGGAAAACATTTAGAAGTTTGTCAAATTTCAAAAAGAAATAATGCCCTACATATACCCAACTGAACGCACCTTAAACACACTTATCCAGTTGATTTATTTGAATAATTTTAGAAACAATTCCTAATATTCTGCACGATTGATTTCTATATTTTATCTCCAATTTTCTTATACAGGGTGGGCCAAAATAAGGGTCCTATCTTTAAATTTGAATAACTTGAATTTGAATAACTTCCACAAAATAAAAGTTAAACTCACCAAACTTTATGTGTGTGTAGACTGACCCTTCCGAGATTTTTTGAAATAAACAAAACAAATTTTAGCCGAAAAACACTTCTTAAAACTTACAAAAACTAAAGTATTGTTTTTTACACTGTTTTGAGTTTTTTAAGCAAAAATAATGTTTTCTAAATGAGGGTACATTCCTTAGGGCTAATACGGCTCATGCTTGCTTCGGAAGGGGTCCTTTACTTATTCTAAAAAAATTTTTTTTTTAAATCAATAAATAAAAAAGTTATGAATTTTTAAAAATAGGACCCTTATTTTTGCCCACCCTGTATATGCAATATCATATTAATGGAGTAAATTAAAGGAAATAACTTTTTATTAATGTAATATACACATATATAAATAAATATTAAGTCTATTTTAACAGAAAATACAATAGGTTTTAATTATGTGTTTGTATCAAAGAAAAATTTAGTTAAAGGGAAGTAATTCATTAAGATAAATTACCCTAATTCAGATCGACTGGATTTGTAAGCCGATAATTGTATTTTAAATAAAATATTTTACAGCATTTCATTTTTTTTCTTTACGCTTATTCAATTTATTGAGAACAGTATGAATATTGCCATTTAAAATATCTATTATGAAATGTACTTACTATCTTTATTTCTTTAAGACCCGGTCGTAATTTTTTTACAATTATTTTAATCTTTAAATTCATTTCCTCAAATAACTAGAAAGTTTTGAAGAAAAATATTTCGTGTGATGATTCTTTATTGTAATTTGCAACTTTATGGACACAATATTTGAGGTCAGAGTTGAGCATTTGGACTACCAACTCATCTAGTAATAAAATGGGTGTGTCTTTTTAAATCTGAACAAAATCACGAGAAGGAACTTGATAATCCTGCTGCCACCAAACTAGTTTACTGGGCGGCCACTGCACCTGCTGGTGGTAGTCTCCCTTTAGTTTGATATTAAGTCTTATTTTGCTGAAATTTAACCCTAGTTATGGCTTCACGGAAATTCAAGCGGCACCTGTGGTGTTAAATATAAACACGTGTCTATTTCCATCAAAGAAAAAGTTGGTGGTTTCGAGACATGGTAGGTGCATAATTAGTGGGTTTATGAATTACGAGACATGGTAGGTGCATAATTAGTGGGTTTATGAATTACGAGACATGGTAGGTGCATAATTAGTGGGTTTATGAATTACGAGACATGGTAGGTGCATAATTAGTGGGTTTATGAATTACGAGACATGGTAGGTGCATAATTAGTGGGTTTATGAATTACGAGACATGGTAGGTGCATAATTAGTGGGTTTATGAATTATGAAGCTGAAATCTGATGATCAGCCTAACCCTAACCTCGTTTGAGAAATATCGTCAAATCCTTTGTTGATCAAATAATAAAGATTTCTTTTAAAATAGATTTATGAAAATGTTTTGCTTTGTCCTCAGAGTTTTAGCTGTGAATGGGAAGACATTATGTTTATAAAATTCTTGGATGTAAATAACTTTCGAAACTTTTTCAATCTTTTAACGTGTGAGGATTTGCTAATAATTTTAAAGCCAGACATGACTTTCTATTCAAACTGTTTAAAGTCTTTCAAATTTCAAAATGTCACAAAGTTTTGGGGGTTTTTTTTCCTTTTTTTTCCTTTTTTTTTCTTTTTTTTTCTTTTTTTTTACTATTAACAAAAAATTAACTGATTTGTTTACGAAGAAATAGAAATGAATTATGGTGGATTTAATTTCATAATTAAATTATTTTTTTAAATAGGATTTTTAAAAAATTAAAAAAAAGCTTGCTTTAGTACTTTATAGCATTGCATTTTTTTTTTAATTAATAATAAATCACATAGAGGTAAAACACACACACACACACACACATACACACCACACACGATGTAGTCACACAATTTTATTAATATAGAGATTATATCCTGAAGAAAATAGAATTTGATTTATTTTGTTGAAAAATATTTTCGTTCTAATAAAACAAAAAAATGTTTTTTTTTCTTTTCAGTTCTAGCATTTTAGCTTCTGCTTCCGAAGACTGTAATGTGGTAGTTGGTTGCATTTCTGGTGACAACATAGAACAAATGTAAGTATCGTATGACAGGAGACTCCTTTCCCCTTCTTCCCCCCCCCCCCCCCAACCATTCTTGCATGTGTGTTAACTTTGGAGGCTGACTTGAAATCCAGAAGCTTAAGTGTTCTACTTTATTCTAGGATTTTGCAATGCACATGCACCTTGTTCACACACACCCCCCTCCCTCTCTCTCTTTTTCCCCCTTTTTTCTCTCTCTCTCTATTTCCCCCTTTTTTTTCTCTCTCTCTCTATTTCCCCCTTTTTTCTCTCTCTCTCTTTTTCCCCCTTTTTTCTCTCTCTCTCTTTTCCCCCTTTTTTTCTCTCTCTCTTTTTCCCCCTTTTTTTCTCTCTCTCTTTTTCCCCCTTTTTTCTCTCTCTCTCTTTTTCCCCCTTTTTTTCTCTCTCTCTCTTTTTCCCCCTTTTTTTCTCTCTCTCTCTTTTTCCCCCTTTTTTTTCTCTCTCTCTCTTTTTCCCCCTTTTTTCTCTCTCTCTCTTTTTCCCCCTTTTTTCTCTCTCTCTCTTTTTCCCCCTTTTTTCTCTCTCTCTCTTTTTCCCCCTTTTTTCTCTCTCTCTCTTTTTCCCCCTTTTTTTCTCTCTCTCTCTTTTTCCCCCCTTTTTTCTCTCTCTCTCTTTTTCCCCCCTTTTTTCTCTCTCTCTCTTTTTCCCCCCTTTTTTCTCTCTCTCTTTTTCCCCCCTTTTTTCTCTTTCGTCTGTATTCTGTGAAAAGTGAGTAGAATTATTAACTTTTAATGTGAAATAATCAAGTATTTGTAAAAAAAAAAAAAAAAAAAAAAAAAAAAAAAGGTAATAATAAATAAAATTTTATTTCCTATTTAATGTTTGCCACTTGTTGGCCCTAAAGTAAGGGTCCAATATTTAAGTTGAAAATCTATCAATACCACGATGGGGATCATATTAGTTGTAATTTTGTTTTGCTATAAACCATCCTCAGGGTACAGTGATTTATAATTGGTACGGGTTTTAAGTCTGTATTGGATGAGATAAGCAAACAGACAATTTTCGTTTTTTTATATATAAACACTAGTAGATAAATGTGTGGCCAGAGTGTGCATATATTTGCTAATATTAAATTCTTAATATTCAGAAAATAAAAATGTGAATTATCAAATAATATCTTTTAGAACTTAGTCGTAGTTTTGGTTACAGACATGCAGACACAAAATCTATTATACTTTCCTTATTCATTTTAATAAAAAGAATTATGTAGAAATTTATGTACTTAGAGAATTAAGTTTTCTTTTTAGCGATATGCCAAACATTTACATTTGTAAATATTTGGCAGCTTGCTAAAAAGTAAGGTAAAAAAAAATGAACTGAAAATTTTTATTTAATTTCTAACGGAAAGAATGTTACATTGAGTAAAAATTATTTTATTTACTGCGTAAACTGATGAATATTGAAAGAAAAAAACATTTTTAATTTATTAATAAAATTGAAATAAAACATTTTCCTTCATATTCTTGATTGTTCCTTTGTCTGATTTTCTATTTTCAAATCTCATTTTACTAGCCAATCAGAATAAACGATTTATTTCTCATTCATTGTATTATGTCACATCCATCTGGTGATGGATTAAGAATGTTAATATATAAGTGTGATTCGGATTATGAAATAAAATTTTTAGAATTGTATTTCAGTCTCAATAAATTTATAAATGATAAACTTGCTTTTGAAGAAGAAAAAAAAAAATGAAAACCTGTCGTTTGTCGATTCTCTGCCGGCCCGACGGCAGAAGAATGCAGGATCACATGTGGTCTATTTGGGAATCGATCTGGAACTGAAGAGTAATGTTGATCACATGATCTGGTTTTAGCGCCAAGATGATTCATCGCGTGTGAATCTCGTTACACACAGACGTGCTATACACTCACATGGTGAAGAGGTGATTACATAATTGCAAGTCGAATCACATGTCACTGGTTGTCAGTTAGATCAATACAAAATAGGTCATTAGTGTAACTGCTACATTTGTTTTCTTCTGTTCCCACACTTATGCAGTGATCTGACCCTTTAACCTGCCAGACATTCTGTCCCTGGGCTATTCTAAAAGTGCAACTACTTGGTAAAAAACTGTTATTCAAAACTAGTTAACTTACCTGACACTCAATCGATTACAGATTTATATTTCCTTGTTCACAACATTTGTGTAAACAGAAGACATTTGTTTATTCTCTGAATCTTTTACAAAGATTCTAAGGATTTCATCGAATCTATAATTTTGCTGCTTGGTTCAATTGTGAAACCCTTGTCCCAACAGCAGCAGCAGCAGCAGGGAATGATCTCTGAAATATTCAATGTTTATTTTGTTGAAATACTCAATACTGATTGGTCAATTCTATTATAATACTCAACACTGATTGGTCAATTCTATTATAATACTCAACACTGATTGGTCAATTCTATTATAATACTCAACACTGATTGGTCAATTCTATTATAATACTCAACACTGATTGGTCAATTCTATTATAATACTCAACACTGATTGGTCAATTCTATTATAATACTCAACACTGATTGGTCAATTCTATTATAATACTCAACACTGATTGGTCAATTCTATTATAATACTCAACACTGATTGGTCAATTCTATTATAATACTCAACACTGATTGGTCAATTCTATTATAATACTCAACACTGATTGGTCAATTCTATTATAATACTCAACACTGATTGGTCAATTCTATTATAATACTCAACACTGATTGGTCAATTCTATTATAATACTCAACACTGATTGGTCAATTCTATTATAATACTCAACACTGATTGGTCAATTCTATTATAATACTCAACACTGATTGGTCAATTCTATTATAATACTCAACACTGATTGGTCAATTCTATTATAATACTCAACACTGATTGGTCAATTCTATTATAATACTCAACACTGATTGGTCAATTCTATTATAATACTCAACACTGATTGGTCAATTCTATTATAATACTCAACACTGATTGGTCAATTCTATTATAATACTCAACACTGATTGGTCAATTCTATTATAATACTCAACACTGATTGGTCAATTCTATTATAATACTCAACACTGATTGGTCAATTCTATTATAATACTCAACACTGATTGGTCAATTCTATTATAATACTCAACACTGATTGGTCAATTCTATTATAATACTCAACACTGATTGGTCAATTCTATTATAATACTCAACACTGATTGGTCAATTCTATTATAATACTCAACACTGATTGGTCAATTCTATTATAATACTCAACACTGATTGGTCAATTCTATTATAATACTCAACACTGATTGGTCAATTCTATTATAATACTCAACACTGATTGGTCAATTCTATTATAATACTCAACACTGATTGGTCAATTCTATTATAATACTCAACACTGATTGGTCAATTCTATTATAATACTCAACACTGATTGGTCAATTCTATTATAATACTCAACACTGATTGGTCAATTCTATTATAATACTCAACACTGATTGGTCAATTCTATTATAATACTCAACACTGATTGGTCAATTCTATTATAATACTCAACACTGATTGGTCAATTCTATTATAATACTCAACACTGATTGGTCAATTCTATTATAATACTCAACACTGATTGGTCAATTCTATTATAATACTCAACACTGATTGGTCAATTCTATTATAATACTCAACACTGATTGGTCAATTCTATTATAATACTCAACACTGATTGGTCAATTCTATTATAATACTCAACACTGATTGGTCAATTCTATTATAATACTCAACACTGATTGGTCAATTCTATTATAATACTCAATCTAGATTGGTTGCTGATATCTAACTTTAACCAACACAGACCTCTCGCGGGCAAACAAACTTTGGTCGTAACCCCTTGGCTACTGGCAAGCGACAGCTTAGACTCTGTCTCCTGAACTCACTCACTCCCAAGTTCACACACATATAGACAAAAAAGAGAAATTTTTTCGTCTAGACCCTTTGAACATTTTATAACTCGTTTCTTAACTCGTTACTTTTGATTGTTCAACAAGACATAAATTTGGGTAGGCTTATAGAGAACGCACCGCGTTTCAGTGACTTTGCGTCGTCAACGTTCGGGCAGGTCTCGGAAGCGCCCGAGAGTTGACGAAAGTATTAACCAATCAGGTTGCAGCAGGCATTAGACAATCGGGTTTCAAACAAGCGGACGATAACTTTTGGAAGAAATTAATTTCTACGATCTGTGTCAGCGCGTTGAATCTCCCGAAGGACTCATTGAGTTCTGTCAGCAACGGTCACTTCTAGCGAAAGACTAACCCTTAAACCCTAAACCCGAAAATGTTAAAAAGAAAAAAACATTGGAAAAAAATTTAAAATCAAAACAAACAAGAAATTGGTTAAAAACAGTGGTGTCATTGTTTGCTATATAAAAAAATTATCCTCTGAAACTTTTCGGTGCACAAAACAAAAAAAATATTCTCTTTATCATTTTTTTTTTTTTTTTTTTTTTTTTTTTTTTTTAAACATTTGATTAAAAATGGTTCCTTTGAAAAAAAAATAAACATCTAGTTAATAACAGTTGTTTAGCTATGGTTTGTTTGTTCTCTATTTTTATATATGTATTTTACTTTGATTTTCTTTGTCTGAATTTATCGTCTGCCAGTCTTCAATTTATCGTTTGGCAGTGTTCACCTCGTCAACTGGTGATACCAGATCAGGCTGCCCTGTGGCTCCCTGAGACGAAATTCACCTACATTGACGTTTTTTTTTGTTTTTTTTTTTGTTTTTTTGTAAAACTTAATTATGTTCTACAAAACCAAAAACAAAAACAACAGCCCCTCTCCCTTTCTCCCTCCCCTTTTTTATTTTATTTTTAGAACTTGAAGCATAAATCTTTTACTATAATGACCAGATTCGGCATTAAATAACCCAAAAAGGGTTGATATGCCGTAAAACAAAACTACTAAACCAAAAACGATGATTAAACATTTGAAGATATAAAGAACTTGAAGCATAAAAACTTTTACTATGATAACCAGATTCGGCATTAAATAACCCAAAAAGGGTTGATATGCCGTAAAACAAAACTACCAAACCTCACCTCGTCAACTCTCGGGTGCTTCCGAGACCTGCCCGCACGTTGACGCAAAGTCACGGAAAAGTAGTGCGTTCTCTATAAGAGTACCTAACTTTGATGTATTATGTTTGTATAGACTTTGCCATTACTTTTGATTTTTTTTTTTTTTTTTTTTTTTTTTTTACTACGCAATTTCACTCTAATTCTCGACATTATTCTTCTGGTGAATGTTTGTTTTAAGAATCTTTTCCGAGAAAAATTCACTAAAAAATAAATGCACAACTTTTATCCACTATTTTTTAATATCTTGTATGCAACATTTATTTTTTTTTTTTTTTCCAGCTTCAAAAACACAACGCATCAAGATTTTGTGCAAGGTTTGTGCTGGAGCCGTGGCCACAAACTGTTATCTTGCGGTTGGGACTCTCGCGTATTGACCCACGACCTGAGTGACTTGAAAGAGATGCAATCTGTCGAGAAGGTCACGGTTAAAGTGAACGGTCATCAAATTGAGGGAAACGAAATAAAAGCTGAACGTTTTGAAAAGACATCTTGCAACGACGGAAAGATTTCCATCTCATCAGACCCCATAGAAGCCAAATAAACACATCACTTCTCACCCATGAAGAATACCCACGCGATCCATCCTCGTGCAAATATAAAAATAGAGATAAGACGGGAAGCCAATGTCTTTGTTTTTTTGTATTTTATTTTTATTTTTATTATTGTTTGTTTCTTTTAGCAGATAATGTTTGATGCTTTGGGGGCTTTGAACTCTGCAGGGTAAATGGGGAGGGGGCTGTATAACTTTAAAAAAAGAAGGTTTTATCAGAGTTTGAGTGTCTGGAAACCTGCAAGTCTTTTTTTTTTTTTTTTTTTTTTACCGCCATTCCATGTTAGCGGATCACTCTCCTCCCAACGGCTGCCAGCATTTTTGAATTTAATTTTTTTTTTAGGTTAGCTTATCTTCTTGGTCAGTTACATAATTATAAATTAGCAGATAGATTGCTAGTCCATTGGTATAAGCTGGGGGGTGGGTAACAGTGGGTCACTTGCTTTGTACTCATTTAAGTTATACCCCCCCCCCCTTTAAATTACTTTGAATAACAAAATGTAATGATTTAAAAAAAAAAAAAAAATTTTTTTGTGGTCTTCTCTTTTGAAAAAAGATGGCCGCCTTATTCGTTCCATTTATCCAACTGTCTGCTGCTGCTGCTGTTACAACCTAAATAAATGACACAAACGAGAGAAAAGGTTAGCAAAGTTCCTTTTGGCCAAGATCAAAGTGTAGTATCTGTTCCGATGGATACTGCACCCCATACTGGTATTGTCTGTGCCTTCGGGCCTGGATTTACGCCGGTCAATGGGTCTGTCCTGTGCAGTTCTGGGAAATAACGCTCCCAGGCTTTGCCTCCCCTCTTTGGGGAGGATTAAGTTTAATGCTTAATGTCTGAGGCACTCTGCCCAGGCAATTTTTTAAAAAGCCCCTAGCACTCCTCCTCTGGAGTGCATTCCCACTTTCCGACCTTGTGTCACATTCTACTGTGTGGTATGTAGATACATAGGGCAAAGTTCAAAATTTGATTTATTCTTTCAAAAACTACCATTCATCCTTTATGACATCATCCACTTTCAAGTAAATACTTTCTTGCAAAAACATGATCATCAACAGGAGTTATTAAATTATCGGTTCTTAAATTATCGGTTCTTAAATTATCGGTTCTTAAATTATCGGTTAATCAATTATACTACTACTTATAAGGAGCGGTATGCCAGTCTTAACCCTTATCGGGTTGGCCCATCTCTTTGGGGGTTGCCATCTTGATCTTTCTTGATGAGATTTCTTTACATAGCTGAAGTTTGGCAGTCGGAAAAACAGGCCCAAAACCATGTTAATCTTTATCTTTTTTTTTTTTTTTTTTTTTTTTTTCAGATAACCTTCTTGATAGATCTTATGATATTAAGCATCTTTTTGATATCGGAATTTCTTTGTCTATCCCGCAAAATTGCTCTAAAGATAGTTCTTAAACATTTAATATCAGACATTGAGCTTCCATTTCTGCTCTGTCAGTATAGTCCATGTTTCACTTGCATATACAGCAGTCGAAACTATCATTGTAAAGTCTTAACTTCAGAGGTGTTGATATGTCCTTCTTGTTCCATAGCTTTTCTTTTTAGACGTCCAAATGCAGAAGTTGCTATTTCTATTCTTCTGCTAGTAGCTAGAAGTTCCTGGAACGACTGAACCAAGAAACACAAAATCTTTGTTTTGTTTTTTTCATCCATTTTGTTGTCTATTGAGAAATTATCTCCAGAAGAGGAAAAGATTTTCCATTTGCCTGAGTTCACATTCATCCCCAATTTATCGCAAGCAGCTTCAAGCTCAGAAGTAGAGAGCTTCAACTTATTGAAGACAGCAAGAACGAACATGGTGTCATGAACATAACGGATATTAGTAAAGAGCTCATTGCTAAGCACCAGTGTTGATCACAGACTTTCCAGTTCTTAGAAATGATGTATTTAATAACATCTATAACAAATACTGACTCAACGGATCATGCAACATAAAGTTATCTTGTTGAATTTTCAAAGTCAGACCCAAATAGTATTTAAGCTGACAAATCAAACTTTGCTTCTGACTAACCAATTTTCATTTGTTATTGTTGTACTGTGTTATTGGCAATATAATTATAGAGTATTTTGCTTTTTAAACTTAAAACTAAGCAGCAACGAAATTACTTATACTGACAAAAAATGAGTTTAAAGTTGCTTTAGAACTTTAAATGGAGTTTACGACAATTCCCAGACTTGTTTTGCATCTATTTCATTTTTTTTTCATGGGGTGCGTGAAAGACCTGGTGGGTACCGTTACAAAGTATGGCATCGGATGTGTCGACTTTAAATATCGTGGATCTCTTGTGGTTGTTTATGCACTAATACTGCCGGGAAAGGTATGAACCTGACCCTCCCAGGCTATTGTTAAAATAGCAACTTGTGTTGGAATGATGGATCATTTATAGTTGGTATCATGCTTTGGCCTTAGATGACATAAGGGTTGATATGCCGTAAAACAAGTCGAATCAGTAAATCATTTTCCTTTTCTTGCTTAGCAGAGAATATCAGATGTGAAAATTGTTTTCAGTTATTTTGCAATATCGTAAGGAATTGATAAAAAGAAAATTCTCTTGCTTAAAAGAAAAAAAGAAAAACTGCTACGATTGATAATTGGCTTCTCATTTCATTACTTTTTAATTTGATGGCATTAAACAGTGAAAATAAAAACGTGGGCAGATTGCGTGTGTGTATTTGACTCATTAAAAAAAAAAATGGGAAAGAGAAAAAAAAACATGCTTAAACTGTTTTAACCTCATTATTTTGCAATCAAAGGAATTGTTGCATTCATGAACATGTTTGGAAAAAAGAAGGAAAAAAACAACAAAAAAATAAAAAATAAATCTACAGACTTGAGACATTTTTTTTTTTTTTGTTTCTTTGAAAATAAATCCAGCACAAAATTCAATGAATTTTGGATTACCTCAGAAAAAAGCCAACATCCAATCAGTGGTTTTCTTGAGTTTTTAAATCTTTCAAATTTTATCATTATTCGTTTAACAATTTTTTGAAAAAAAATTATTTATCTTATTTTTTTTTTTTTTTTTAATTTATTTCTTTTAGTCTTTCTAGACTAATTTACATATCTTTTTGAAAATCTTAAAGAACATCAAAAGTAAATTAGAAGGAAAGATATATAATTTTTTTTTTTTTTCTTTTAACAAAAAGGACGTCTAAATTTGTCGATGTTACAAACCTTGATGTCTCTTTTTTACAGACATCCATCCCCCCCCCTATCATTTAGAGTTTCTTTTTCTATTATGGCCCATGCTGAACTACAAACATGAAGGATTTTGTCAATAAAAAATCAAGGAACATATTATTAAATAACAAAACATTTATAAGTTTACATGAATATAAGTCATTTTTAGTGAAGAAATGTTCATTTAAATCTTGGTGTTCTGAGGTGCGGCCGAGTTGGATCTGTGGAGAACTCTGTTTATTTCTCCATCTTTATCAGTTCGCGTCGACTTGTTAGATTTTGCATTCAAAACGATAATCATTGGTTGAAAAATATTGAGTTGATACATTCCTATGAAAACTCTCTTGCTTTTGGAAGTGAAGAGGAAAGCGTATCGAAACAAACCGGAGAAAGAAAGAAGGTAGCTATTTAAGCCATTCGCTTTTAGGTGTTCATTCAAATCGCATCTCTGTTCATTCACCACACAATATCAGATGTCGGTTATACGTACACCATGATGGTACAAAGTGATTTTATCCATAAAATTCTATCGTTTATGTCTGTTTCAATGTATCATTGCTTGCGGTCATTTTGGACTGCGTCACTTTTTCCTTAATTACACTCAACTGAGATGTATGTCCATCCAGAGCTTTGTTCGACATGCCCATGCCACTACAAGCGGTTGCAACACTCCTCCAGCTTCAATGACAAAAAGTCGGAACTAACTCTGTCGTCAAGACTTACACGACAAATCCACCGGACCATAACGCCGTCATTCCTCTGCATCCTCGACAAATGAACGACAGATAGAAATGGGAAGGAGCTCATACGAGGTCAAACTTAATCCACATCCTCCACCAGCCGCAATCACATCACCAAGATAGCAAAATGAGTTCTCAACTTCCAACTTTTGCATTGTATTGATTTACTCCTCTCCAGGAGTTAGGCACAAGGCCAGTTTTTATATTACTCCCACAAGTAAGATGTGACCCAAGGTCGGGTCTGGAAAGTGGGGTTTAAAAATTGCCTGGGCAGCCCCGTCGGCATTCCCCGGTAGTGGCGCCTCAGGCAGTAAGCAATAAACTTACTCCTCCCCAAAGAGGGGAGGCAAAGCCTGGGAGGGTGGACCTCCTAGAACTGCACAGGACAGACCCATAGACCGGCGTAAATCAAGCCCCGAAGGCCAAGACAATACCAGTCTATGGGGTGCAGTATCCATCGGAACAGATACTACACTTTGATCTTAACCAAAAGGCCAAGAACGTTTTGCACTAGTACTGTAACTAAAATCTTCCTCCATACCAGAACCCCAGTGACAAGTTCGCTGTACAAGTGTTTAGACAAATGGAATTTAAGACGACATAAGTTATAAAACTGTTTCACTCGAAACAAATGGTAGCATTGCTCTTTATAACAAGAACAGATATTCTTAAAATGCGTCGTCCATTATGCACAACACGATGCCATTCCAACCTTCAGTGTGATGGACAGAGACTCTTTATAGAGATGCATGGACGCATCCGATACAATTAAATTCATTTAACAATAAAGATGTGATGTCAAACGTCACTTATCAACTGACGGAGATATAGCGTTACAATGGATCAATTCTTCAATCCCAGTCAGATTGTCTGGATAACGGCTAATCACATAAGAATCTGAAGTCATGTTGCATAGATAAAACATAGCAGCCGTTCATTCCCTTTCCTCTTCTTTTTCGTTGTTGTGATGCGTGTTGATTAATAGCAGCGGTTGTAAATAATAACAGTACAAAATCATATGAGGTTTAACAACGCTTTCGGGTTTTTTATTCTTATTATACGTTCATAATGCATTACATGTACGTAATACTTCCAACCCGTCTCCCATACGGGAATGGAAACAGCCGTTACAAACATAATTATCTCTCATGATCCAGAAAGAAAAAAAAGAGAAAGATCTCATCAGCTTATCTACTATGTGTCACTGCCTACTTCCTTTTTGTGATGCAATATGTAGCTCTACCTCTAACTTGATTTCTAGGGGGGGTTTCAGTACATAAAAAAAAATAGGAAGATTTTTTTTTATTATTATTTATTGATTTTTTTTATGTGTCGCTGGTGACTTCCTGTCTATGACGCAATATCTTGACACGTAGCTCAAATTCTGTTGTTTAACTTCGAATGGAATTTTCCACTTCCTTGCTTATTCTAACCTTATGGAAAATACCGTTTTTAGCATTATTTTTACATGGCTATATCCATCTTGTTGCGTAGATGACACATGTTTTTTTTTTCATTGTTCTGTCGTGATGCGTGTTGCTTAAAAGCAGTGGTTGTAAATAATGGCAGAACAAAATCATTCGGGTTTTAACGATTCTTTTCGGGGTTTTTCTTTATAGCATACATGCATAATAATTAGTGAGTCTTCCCCCCAACCCATCCCCTATAGAAGAAAAGAGCAGCTGTACTAAACAAGACTGCTCTCGCATGTGGTTCAGTAAAAAGAGAAAGATTTTATCAGCTTATCCAAGTGTCCCCGGCAATTTCTGTGATGTGATATCTTGTCAAGTATCCCCAATTCTAATCTTTTATTGAATTTTCCACTTCTCTGCTTAATCTAACTTTATGTGGAAAATCCCGTTTTTAACATTATTTTTACACACCCACGTCCAATCTTGCTACAGAGCGAGCCTCTTAAAAAGATGTGTGAATGAATGCATCTAAAAATGAATGACATTATTTTTGGTGGAGTCATTATTACGGTCTTTGGTCAGATCAAATGGATTTCAGACTTCCCCTAAAAAAAGCACTTCTGAAAAGGAAAAAGTAACACCAGTTGCTTTCACTTCCGGTTACTCGTACGCATACATTGAACTTGTAAGAATATGCAAAATACTCAAAACTTTTTAAAAAATTAAAACTATTCTGCTTTTTTGTATTTATTTTAAGAAAAAAAAACGGTATATTAAAAAGAACATCTCAGATTTTTTTTCCTTTAAGCAGAAACGAAATGACATTTAATAAATACATAATTTTATTTACAAAAAAGTATAAACGAACAAAATTGCAGACACTTATTTCTAGTAAAACCCTTTTTTTATTAAAGCTATTCTAAATAAAATATAAATAGGGACACGATCTCTGCAATGTTTTTTTTTTGTTTTGTTTTTGATTGTTTCGTTAGTTTTATTTACAAAACTTTAATAAACAATGTATTTGTAATATTATATTTTATTAGGCTTTATAATGTAAATAAATAAATATTTAATCTAACCCCTCATTTCTTCAAATAAATCTTTCCTTACACTCAAAACCGACCTTGTGTTTAACTTGGTCTTCATGGAGAGTGTCTGTTTAATCAAAACTATTCGTTTAAATTTTGTAAACTTTAGAGAATAAAAAAAAAAAAAAATAAGTTTACAAATTTTTTTCTGTAAGCAAAATATTTTATACATTTTGCTTACAGAAAAAAATTTGTAAACTTATTTTTTTTTTTAAATAACATTTTAAAAAAATAGATAATTTTTTTTTACAAATCTTTTTATAACTTTTATAATTTCTTATTATAAAAAAAAACCAATTTTGCTATTTACTTGCCTCTTCCCCACAAGAGCAAAATTAGACACACGATCAGTTTTTAATGTAAGGAAAAATTTATTTTAAGAAATGGGGGGTTTATATTAACTATTTATTTACAAACCTAATAAAATAAAATCTTTAAAATACATAGTTTTATTTATAAAACCTTTCAATAAACAAACGAAACAAAAATATTAAAAAAAAAAAACAAACCCTTGCATAATCTTGTCCTTTATTTATTTTTTTATTTTTCTCCCACAGCGGTAAGATGTGACACAAGGTCGGGAAAGTGGGATTTGAAAAGCCAGTGCCCGAGAAGATGAGTACTCTGGCCTACAAAAAATGCCTGGGCAGCCCCGTCGGTATTCCCCGGTAGGCACGCCTCAATCGATTAGTAATTAACTAACCCCTTCTCAAAGGGTGAGAAGGCAAAGAACTGCACAGGACAAACCCACAGAATCAAGACCCGAAGGTCAAGACGATACCGGTCTATAGGGTGTAGTATCCATCGGAATAGATACTACACTTTGATCTTAGCACCAAAAGGCCAAGAAGCATTTCATCTAAAATAGTTCTTTTAAACTGATTTTTTTTTTTTGTGCTTTTAAATATTTTTAAATGCTTTTTATTGCATTTTTTTTTTTTTATGTAAAATTAGTGAACACCTGTAAAAAAAAATCGATCATGATGGAAAATACTCGTCTTTGGCTAAGTAAAAGTGACGATAACAAATGCATAGAATGAAAACATTTAAAACATAAACACTAAAAACGTTTAAAAACACATACAAATGCATAGATTAAAACCTCTTAAAAAATTTTTAAAACGCTAAAAACATGTAGAAACTATTTTTTACTTAAAATTACCCCCCCCCCCCAAAAAAAAAAAAAAAAACAAGTAAATAATTCTCCACACGTTTTCAAATTTTATTGTACACATTGTTATTACATATTTTAATGTTATTTTTTCAGCAGAAAAAAAATGACCAAAGTCATAAAATAAATACGAAAAAAAAAACTAGGCAAAATAGTTTTTTTTAAAGTTTGGAGTATTTTCCATCTGATTACACATTCAATATGCATGGTGGACTAAGTGTGCGCAAGGGGCCTACAAATAAGCGAAAGCAACCCGTGTCAACCAAAATCTTTGCTTTTCATATATGCTTTATTTTGGGGTTCCTGAAATCCATTTGGTCTTTGCTATTCAGGGTGTTGATCTGAGAGTATGATGAAAATAGGACCAATCACAGGGGCTGCTTATTCCAGACATCGCCTGACCTATTGCATCCAATGGATTTTGGAGGTCGCCACAATTAAAGAATCTGTAATGTTACGAGTTGTCTCCCTTGTATTAGTCAGTTTTATTATGGAACTCTTCAAGGATGTCAAGTGGAAGCTAAGAGCTTTCTACCTCTTTTTTATTACACCAACAAGAGCGGAGTAATCCAATAAGATCAGGATTTCCAGATACACTGATAAGGCCAATTTTACTTTGCAAAATATTTGTAATTATTATAAATTAAAATGAAAGTTTATAAAAAAAAAAAGAAAATCTGTTACGATTTTAAAAAATTAATATCGCATCTTAAATATGTTTTGAAGGCATTTTGCCTCTTTTCTTATATATATATATATATATGTAAAAGAGTAAGGCTATCAACATTTGTAAAAAGTTCTTTTCAATATTTATTTTTTATTTTATATAACGCGTTTCAAGCGGTGGTCCGCTCTCATCAGATATGTAAATGGATTTACATGTCAGAACGTTGGTCACTCTCTGCTGATGTGCGGCCATTTTTGAATCGGTTGAAGCACTCCTTAATTTGTGTTACACATCACATCTTCTCCAAACACCTGTTGAATCTAATGCGACGGCGGGGATAAACACCATTCCAAAAGAAGACTTCCAGAGGTGTTTCCGGCAGTAAATGGATCGGTGGACTAAGTGTGCGCAAGGGGCCTACTTTGAAGGGGATTAGGATCCCAACCCCGTCATGTATTTGAAATATTTTTTCTGGTCTAAGGTCGGATACTTCTTAGCTTTGTATATAGTATTCTTGCTATCCGCTTAGCCCCCAGATAAATATCCTTATTCACTAAACTTTTTATACAGTGACTCTAACGTTTTCGCTTTTATTTGATGCACTTCTCTACTTCCTCATTCACTACAATGTCATCCTATGCCTTAGGGGTCGCTTCCGTTCACCAACAAGTCTGTTACCTCCAATAGTGTATCCTTCACCTTCTTCCACCGTCCTTCCACATTTCCTGCTGTGGATCTGGTAACCAAACGCTCCATCAGTTGGTCTCTAAACTCCTCTTTCACGTGTTCTTCATTCAACCTCCAAACCCTTTCTCCTGGGGATAAACTTTTTCTTTAACTCATGAGCTTTCTTCAGCATGAAATTTCAAATAACCGGTTTGGGCTGTTTCACAATTTCCTACCAGATGTTACTTTCGAATCACTAAAAAGCTGTCTATCCTTTTTCCTATAGTGTTCTCGCTTGTCAATTGTTATGTGAAGCTATTAATATTCGGCTCACGACATAATAGATACTTATACATACAATGCGAAGCAGAGAACGTGGAATGAATAAGAGAGAGACATGGTTGATGTTTACGCTTCCGAGACCTTCTTCCAAGAGCACGATCTTCGTCAGCATTCGTTTATATATGCAAGAGAAATATTACAAAGGGAGATAATTACACAATGTAAGGGAGGTAACTATGATACAGTGTTGTTGTTTCTAAATGTAAGATACTACATTTGCTAACCAGCAGATAATCTACTTGAGTCTTTGCTGTACTCATTCTATATTACTAATTAAAATGCCTGCCCCCCCCCCCCCCCCCCCCAAAAAAAGGCTGCATGTTTGAAACGTCTCTTTTAAACGTTTGGAATAAGGAATGCATGAAAACATAAACAATGTTTTTTTTTTAAATAATAATAAAAAATGTCTTCTTATATATATAAAGGTAGAAGAAATAAGAGTGATAAACATGTACGAATGTCCAGATTTATTTCAAACTTCGATTGTTCAATGCAAGGTATATTTTTTAATAAACTAATGTTTATTGTTCTTTCCTTAAGCGAAGGCTTTTCAAAGATCGAAATCTTATCAGAGGAGATATACAGATAGATAAGTAGCTGTGGAAAAGCCAAAGTTCAAACATTTGAAAAAATATTATTAAAAATGGAGTGAAAAAGATATGGTATTTGTCCAGATGGTAATTGTCCGTTACTAAAGTGTCCAATGAAAAGGATATTTTGAAGAAGGAGCAAACAATTTTTTTCGTAGAGGCAGTATGGAATCGCTTGAATATTTCACCGCTAAAGTTATCTATATTTTCTACTGTTGGCCCAGGAAGATTTTAGAATGGCCAGATGTCTAGAAAAAGCGTCATGAAGGATGTCTCCCTCTCTCTCTCTGTTTGATACATGACGTCATCTTTTTTCTGATGACATCCACTGTGCACGGTTACCCCATTTCTATTTTAATAGATGACGTCACCAAACAATGATGTCATCCAATGTGCACATGGATAAGATAACAAACAAGAAATCTTTGAGATAACCCCACGGATAAAAGAAAAGCTTATAATCCAGTTAGTGTGAAGCCCATTCAGGATCACTCCTTCTATTGATGAGACAATCACCAAAGTGTCCCTGCATATCATTGAACGGCGGTAAAACAAAGATTGTTGGATATTCATAACTTAAACTTGATGGACAATTCAGGTATAGACTCAAGTTTATTTGTACCAAATATTTTAGGCCGTATCGTTATTAGAACACATCAATGAAGATTAGAATGACCAGCACACCATGTCCTCCACTGACGGCTGTTTCGTTGTATTGGTTGTCTTCAGTGTTGCTAGACTTGACAAGTGTCTTCATGCTGAGGATTCGAAACTCAATCGTAACTTTCAACTTTTTTTTTATGGAAGTCGCTCCAGACAAGGCATGAAGCCACTTGATGTAAGGAGTTAACAAAAAAACTACTTCAAAGTCAAAAACTATAAGTGTTAAATGGATAGATTCCAACCTAGAAAACAGCAATTCTTCCCCCTTTGTCAAAAACATCGCTCATGGAATGTGAGGACGACAGTACAAAATAAAAGAAACGAGAGTTACGAGGCTGGTGAAAGTAAACCTAAGTTAGTCACTTTCTATTCTGATGTGATCATCAATCAGGACTCTTACATCTGCGCCTCTGTAACTTGCCTATAAAGTAAGAGAGATTATTGTGCTTACGTATTGAAAGATGCGTTTGGTTAATTAATTCCTATTTCGGTCATGTAAATCATTTAAAGTTGACAGAAAGCACAGAAACGCCCGCATTCGGTATTCAAAACGGAGTCTGGATCCTTTTTTTCTTCCCTCCTTTTTGCAACTACCGTCACCACGTTGCATGCCAATGTCAGCAGCAGTAGCAGTTCTCGTCTCTTCTCTCCCCGACAATGCGAAATCATTCGCCATCAGCAGCAATGACCACCGTTCCCTTGCAGTGGGCACATGCTAATCATGGACGCTTATCTCTCAGTCTCTCCGCACCGTCACCACATGTATATTTCTGTTGTTCTTCTAAACTCACACTACCAGTTACTTATTGCATATAAAAGAATAATGCTTTATGCTAAGTGGAAACAGTTATTTCCCCTAACAGACGCACACATATTTATATATTAGAAGAATACTCGTCCCAGTGCAAGTAAAATTAATTCCCCCCGAACAGTTTTGCACCACCTTTCTACCTCCTTACAAAGATTAAAATCAAGATATAATGATACTGATCTTTATGTCTAGAATCCTTATTCTAATCAAAATCCATTACATGATTTTGATTCTAGAAAATGTCTAAAATTTAAAGCTTAAGAGGTCTTCAGAAGAAATTCAAATTCAAGGAATCTAATAACTATGAATCAAATTCAATGCAAATCTTATTTTCAAATGGGAGGTTGTGCCCAAATATGGCCTCTAAAAACCATTCCAAAGAAACTGAAATTTGGGGAATATTTATTAATTGATGTCTAATACTGGACAACCATTATCAACAACGATAACAGCCAACGGCCAAGAACTGGAAACCGTAAACCAGTTCAAATACCTTGGCGCTATACTCAGCAACAAAGGATCCAAGACTGAAATCCTGGCAAGAGCAGCACAAACGGCAGCAGCACTTGCAAAACTGAAATCAATCTGGAAAGACGGAAACATTAGTCTCCGTTGCAAACTGAAGCTGCTGCATACACTAGTATTATCCATCTTTTTGTATGCATGCGAGTCATGGACCTTGACAGCCAAGCTCCAAAGAAAAATCCAAACGGTAGAAATGAGATGCTACAGAAGAGTGCTTGGCATCTCGTACTCAGACCGTGTCACAAACGAAGAAGTTCGCGCGCTCATCAACGCAAATCTGAACAACTACGAAGATTTGCTGACAACTGTAAAAAAAAGAAAGCTTGGATGGTATGGTCACGTGACAAGGGGCAGCGGTCTCTCCAAAACCATCCTGCAGGGAGCAGTGCAAGGCAAGAGAAGGAGGGGTAGACAACACAAAAGATGGACGGACAACATCAAAGAATGGACGGGCTACAACTTCGCTACAACCCAGTCCATTGCCCATGACCGTCAGAAGTGGAGACAGCTGGTGTGGAGTTCATTGGTGCAGCGCCGCTACGACCCAGGAGGGGGTTAAGGGACCAAGTCAAGTCAAGTCAAGTCTAATACTTATTGTTAAAATTTCACAAAAATCGGATGCATCTGAATTTTCGCGAATAGCTTCCACCCCTTTTTACCCCCATTGTGTAAAACTAAATATAGCCCACATTTGGACTCCTTCCACCTCGCAACTGTGTTACTGTTCCAAAATTCATAATGATCGGTTAATTAGTTTAGAAGTCAATTCTGTACAAACAAATATATAAACATACTTAACTTTAAAAATAACTTTTAACATGTATGCACTTTGTTTTTTCTTTCAAAAGTGTTGCAATTGTAAATTTCTTTTTCGGAAAGTCATTCTGTATAAAATTTTCAAAACTCAAAATGTTTTCAATGGTCAAGAAAAGCACAATTCATTAACTCGTTATTTTGGTCAAAGGGAAGTCATTCTGTGTAAGGGGAGATAACTAATAGCATTTTTGTTTTTTTACTCGTTCTTTTTTACTCGTTTTTTTTTTTCCTGTGTTTTTATTAAATTATATTTTTTTATAATTTTTTTGAAAATTGAATTTAATTATTACTAAGATAATAATCGTTCAGTCATTAGATTATTAATTGAACAAAATTGTTATAAAACTATAACTAGTTGTTAAGGTAATGTTTTTATAAAATTAAATTCACATTATAAATCGCTCCCAAAGCTTTCAAACTTTTGGTTCTTGTGCATTATGGCAACGAACCAAATTTCTTTCCTTATTTCTAGAAGAGTGAATCGAAAGGGGAGATAATTCGAATTTTTTTTTACGGGGACTCATAACGAAACGATTTGTCAGAAGAAACATTTAAAATCAATATTTTTGTAATAAAATACATTAATAAACGGTATTTAAAAGGAAACAAATTAGATTTATTTGAGTAACTTTGACATCATATAAAATATAAAAACAGAAAGTACATATTTGTAACAAAGTTTCGCACTGGGTAGAATTCAGCTATCTGGTAAAAAATACTTCCCACATTAGCCTGTGCGCTTGCTAAAAATCGACTAACTTCGCCTTATCTCTAGTAAAATATAAATTGTCTTGAAGATTTAACGCATTGACGTCCATTTTCGGAAAATAAAGTAAAGAATTAAGACACTTTGACTTATCCCCCCCCCCTTCCGAAAAATTTCGAATTATCTCCCCTTTCGATTCACTCTTCTAGAAATAAGGGAAGAAATTTGGTTCGTTGCCATAATGCACAAACACCAAACTTTTAATCACATGAGGATTTGCTAATCATTTTAAAAGCATAAATTGACTTTCTATCTGACAGTTTAAATGCTCCCAAATTCCTTTAAAATTTTGAAGCATCTCAAAGTAATTGAACCTTTTTTATTTTCAACTATTAATAAAATATTAAAGTGGTTGACTTGTTTGCAAAGAAACTGAAATGCATTACGGTGAATTTAATTTCGCAATTTTTTTAACTAGCATTTTTAAAAATGTATTTTATTTTGTGCTATGGCTTTTTTGTTTTTAACAAATCATAGTGAATTAAAAAAAAAAAAAGAATGTGTAAGTCATGTAGAGGTGAGAAACAAGTGATCATACAATTTTATTAACATAGAGATTTGATAGTTTTCCTTTTCCTTGATGCCTAAAATGTTTCTTTATGGCCGACTATATGAATTAGAGATATTTGTTAGATTAATATTCCCTTGCTTATGCCTGATAATCTTAAGGAAAGATTAAATCTGGATCATATATAGGGAAACTTCGTTGGTTTGGTCACATTGAAAGAATGGGTGAGAGTTTTTTGGTTAGTAGATGTAGAACAGTTGAGGTATCAGGATCAGTTGACAGGAGAAGGCCAAAGAAGCCATGTGAGGAAGTGATAATGGTAGATTTGAGAGAAAGGGGGGGATGCATAAAGACCTGGCGAAAGATAGGTTAGTTTGGAAGTCAATTTCTAAAAGTCGTCCAACACATGCCAGCATGTAAAACGAGTATGAACCTATTCATCACCATCATCATATTCGGTTTTACATGCTGCCATGTGTTGGATGACTTTTACGTTAGTTTGGAAGTCAATTTCTATCTCTGGCCAGGTCTTTATTTATTCCTATTTCTCTCAATTCATTCTTATTACTTTGCATGTTTTCCTTAGCCTTCCCCTGTGAATTGGCCCTGTTTACTCAACTGTTCTACATCTACTAACCCAAGAACTCTCATTCATTATTTTAATGTGGCCATACCATTAAAGTCTCCTATTCTGCACACATCTCCCTGTATTGTCCAGATATATCATCATTATCATCAACCGGTTTATTTGTTGAATCAGGCCACAATTAATCCTTTGATGAGGGTGGCGCCTGATTGTCTAGTCTTGATCTAACTCTTCCCCTCCATTCTTGTCTTTCGTGAGGCCTGACGGAATCCATGCCCATGGCTTTCCTATCACGTTTGACCATGTCCTCCTAAGACAACTTAGGTCTGCCAGTGGTGGTCTTCTCTGCTGGCACATTTAACTGTCGGACTTCAGCAATCCAGCAATTGCTGCACTCAATGTGCACCAACCAATGCAGTCTGCTCTTCTGCATGATGTCTGCAAGGCTTTTCAAGTTGACTTGTGCAAGTAAAGATTCAGTAGGTATACTTTGTTCAGGCCTCACCAAACACATCCATCTGACCATTGCCTTGTCGTTACGGTGCAGTTTCTTTAGTATGCCGGCAGAGACGGCCCAAGTTTCGGAGCCATACATTAGCACACTTCTAACACGTGAGGAGTATACACGACCTCTCGTAGCTGTTGGCAGGTGTTTGTTTGTTAGAATTGGTAGCAGCTCTTTAAACTGTCTCCAGGCAGACTTGCAACTTGTAGTTGCCACGAGTTCACAGCCTCCACTTAATGACAGCACGTCTCCAAGGTAACAAAATTCCGTCACTATTTCAAGCTTGTCGTCACCAGTATCCACCTCCGTCAGTGGTCTGTCATCTATTGGTCTTGCTGCGCCAGTACAACTGTAGATAAAATAAAGAAATAGTTCGATCCATTCGACTATCGGAAGGTCAGTAATAGTTCCACTAAATTCTGGAATCAGACGAATGTCGAATTGCCTGTTGGTCATGTTAAGACCGAGATAGCTTGTAGATAAAATAAAGAAATGGTATCGGAACAATTAAACAGAAGTGTCGCCACGATCAAGTCCAAATGAAAGTCAATATCTCTCTCCAGTGTAAAAAAAAAAAAAAAACGTTGTTCAGTCCAACATAAAAAAAATCCAGCACTATTCTCCTTCGTTCGCTTTACGATCTCACGTTCAGAACGATCTCCACATCTCTTCCCGAATGTTCATTTTTCCTTCTCTTATTAAAAAAAAATGCATAAATCTCCCTCTCGGCGCCACGGCTTGGATCTTCAAATAAAAACCTTATTTGACTTTCTGATGCCTTTCTCGTCCCACTCCTCTTTCTTTTTTGTCGTCAGCGAGTGTTTTCGGGTTCTCCCCACACACACAGCATACCAGACGCTGCCTCTTTGAACGGCGCCGACAAGTGTCTGCATTTACATTAATCGTCCGCTCTCCATTACAGCAACACAAACACTTAGAGTTAGGATCTATTCTGAGTGAACTCTTCATGCCACTGCACTTTTTGTGGACCCATCCTGAACAGGGGGTGCAGATGATTGAGTTGCTGCTTGTTCCTCTTAGACATATGGCATACGGGTATTTTCCTGTTTTCCATTTGTCTCAGGATGAGTATCGCATCAGTGGTATTTCACTCAGGCATAAAAACGAAACTGCATTTCATCTATGTTTATCTGATTTCTTATTTGCTGCTCAATTATTCTCTCAATCACTTCCAGGATCTGATCCATCAATTTTAAGCCTTTATAATTACTTTGATCCAGAGTTTCTCCTTTATCCTTGTAATAGTTTACAATTGTATTTAGATCCCACTCTTTCAGAACATTCCCTTTATTTATGATCTGATTTGTCAAGCCTGTGATTATCTCAAAGCCGGTTTCATCTATAGCGTTCAACATTTCTGCAACAACACCTGCGGATGCTGCAGCCTTACCCTTCTCCATCTTACAGCTCCCCGTATCATTTCTGTCTCAATTTTCATAGCTGGACCAGAAAATATTTCTGTGACTTCTAGATTTTTCCATGAAAACTCAACAATAACCCCTAATAGCATTTCCAAGCATCCCTCTTGTCCTGTCCATTTGTTGCTAGCACCCCATTGTTATTTCGAATGCACTTTTCTCCAACAGTGCCCTGTTGGCAGGGCTTAGAATTCGCCGACTACAACCCCATGCAAAGAGGTAAGATCTCCCCCAAAACGGGGTCACTTGTAGGCTATGGGTGGTGACCAGTGCTGGCTTAGGACGGGATCATGGTGGCTGAACTGCTCGTCTGTGGAACACAGTGCCGCGAACCTGCTTCCCTGTCGACTACAATATGGTCGTCTTCAAGTCTAATGTAAACAAGTTCATCCCTGTAAATAATCAATTTCTGCCCTGCTACAACCATCGTGCCGCTAAACGCGATGTTGTCTCACCATTCACAAGTCAAACTCTTTAACCTTTATCCTCGAGTGGCCTTTGGGTCTTGATCAGCGGTGAACTTTAATGTAAAAAAACAAAACATTATCTCTTTTCATTATTGAATAATTTCGGCAAACATGACGCCAAAAAATGTTTTTTAAAAACTCGCTAACGGAAACATCCTGGTGCAGGTTGAAAAAAAAAGAAGACACGGCGGATTTTCTGCTGAAAATGAACATTTTTCACAATAAAAAAAAATGACAGCATATCCGCATCAGTATTTAAACATTTCCAAAGGAGTGATAAGAAGCCAAGGGGAAAGAAAAGTAGAGTTAAAATCCCAGGGAGTGATCGAGGTAAAATGAATCTCTATAAAGAGAGAAGACAGGACGATCCAAACTAATGAACACATTTGATATGCCAACCATTCCACCAAAAATGAAGATCAGATACACGATCGAAAAAGGTTGAACAATATGTCCCTGATCTTCTTCGGTGCTACAAATTAAAAACAAATTTTTTTTATCATAGTTCACTCCAAACAAGGCAGGCCGATACTGTAAACGTAAGGGGCTACTGAGAATTAGGGTGAAAGTTTTTTGGGGCGATCATCCTAAGTTGGGAGCTGTGCAGCGAGATGTCTGCTAACATTAGTTTTTAATTTCTGCACGTCGGGGAAACAGGGAGTAGGGAGGGAGTTCCAGAGGCCGGCAACACGAGGAAAGAAGCTATTGGAGTAGAAGGGTTTCTGGCATCTAGAGCCATCCACAGTGAATGGATAGGATCTAGCTGATTGTCGGGTTGGTCGAGTGTATTTACGTTGGGGGGGGGGGGCACCAGAGCAGCAAGTTCATCGGAGCACAATCCATTGAAGTACTTGTAAAACAGGCACAAGGATGCAACATTGCAGCGATGGGACAGGGGCTGGGGCTTGGTGGATAGCGAGGGACCTATTAAGTTGGCGACTCTTTTTTGGACCTTGTCTAAGAGGGAGAGACTAGTGGATGGTACACCATACCAGATGTGGCAACAATACTCCATGCATGAGTGGACGGTGGCTTTGTAAAGATATATGATAATGTTTGGTGTGAGAAGTTTACTAGAACGGTAGAGGGAGCCCACCTTCTTTGCAGCAGCCTCGCCAGGAATATAGACATCACGAAAGTAAATGTAACGTAAGAAATGCTTGTGGAAAGTGTGAGGAAAAAGACCCTGACCATTCTATGGATGAGTGTAAAGGGAATTATACATGTGCAACCTGGTATGATGACCACCCAATTTATGCCAAAATTTGTGAGAGATGAAAGAGAGGGAAAAGAGATACTGACCCTAAAATACACACGAAACATTTCCTTCCAGGAAGCAAGAAGGGTGGTGGAAACCACAAGTAGAGAAATGACATATTCTCGGGTGGTGTTCCCGTTGACCAATAATGAGGGGGATAGCAAATATAAAAAATAATGAGGAGGATAGCAAATATAAAAAATAATGAGGGGGATAGCAAATATAAAAAATAATGAGGAGGATAGCAAATATAAAAAATAATGAGGGGGATAGCAAATATAAAAAATAATGAGGGGGATAGCAAATATAAAAAATAATGAGGGGGATATAGCAAATATAAAAAATAATGAGGAGGATAGCAAATATAAAAAAAAATGAGGGGGATAGCAAATATAAAAAATAATGAGGGGGATAGCAAATATAAAAAATAATGAGGGGGATATAGCAAATATAAAAAATAATGAGGGGGATAGCAAATATTAAAAAAAAATGAGGGGGATAGCAAATATAAAAAATAATGAGGGGGATAGCAAATATAAAAAACTAGTACAAGGGTTGTTGGAGACTGGCCAGAATTTCTAAAAACAAAAACAATTAGAACAGAATACGAGGAACCAAAAACAAAGGTTAGGAAGCAAGAGGAAAGGATGACCATTGTGCCTCCTACTCAACCGGTTGGCCACACCCAAGATGCACCGACACAGTCTAAAGCAACTGAAATGAATAATGTAACTGAATCCACTAGGAAAAAGATAGTGATCTGAAAAGATCCAAGTAAAAAATCTCCAGACGAAGAGTCTCCAGGTTAACATCATGAACGTGAGGGGAAAGAGAGATAACTCCAAAACCCCAAAATCAGAGTGAACTTGACACAGAACCAATTTGAGGCACTGGACATAATGAAAACAGAAGATTAAAACTCTGAAAAAAAAGAAACAAACGAAACAAAAACCATCCCCAATCAAAATATAACCCATGGGACAAAAAATAATCCAATGGAATTGTCGCTGTTTAAAAGCAAATCTTAATGAATTGCTTTTATTACTGACACCGAAATCCCACACAATAATTTGTCTTCAAAAACCTTCCTCAAACAAGAACACAATATCAATATTAAAAATTATCATATATTCAGTCACATTCATAATACTGTATACAGGGCCTCGGGAGGGGTATCAATTCTAATCAGAAATGATATACCCCATAGCAAACTGAATATCCAAACTGCTGCCATCAAAGCCACGTTACATAAAACAATCAATATATGTTCGATATATATTCCACGAAACGAGGACATAAATGAAAGTGAACTTAATTGATCCACATCGTTCATCCTATTGGGGGACTTTAATAGTCACAATACCCAATGGAGGTGCAAAAATATGACACAAAAGGGTAAAACGATGCAAAGCTTTATTAATGAAAATGATCTGTGCATGCTAAACGAAGGAACACAGACATATATGAAATGGAATGGAAATAATTTTGCTATTAACTTGACCATATGCGACCGAACAGTCTATATGGACTTTACTTGGAGAGTCTATGGTGACACTTGTGGCAGTGATCATTTTCCAATCCGCCTCGAAAATATAGAACCTAGTGGTGAAAGTAAACCAAACCGTTGGAAACTAGACAAAGCCAATTCCCAAATTTTTAAACAGAAATCTCAGAAGAAACTGATACGAATCGGAAACAGACTCTGACCATTTCTTGGAGAGGCTGATTGAAATAGCAAAAGACTGCATCCCTACAAATTCTACACCAAACAAACGTGACAGATCCTGGATCAACAGCCAATGCAAAAAAGCCATTAGACTGCCTTAAGGAAATTCCAAAAAGGACCAACTCAAACAAATTTAAAAGAATACAAACAAAGCAGAGCAAGGGCCCCCCCCCCCTTCGCCCCGGGTGATAAAAGCAGCGAAAAAAGAATGTTGGCAAACTTAATTCCTCTTCTAAACCGAAAGCGGTTTTGAAAATGATCGGGAAAATAGCGGGTAAACACTAAACCAAACCAAGCAAACACCTCTCCAAATATAACTGCACAATAACAGATAAAAAAGACATATCAAATCAGCTAGCGGAGACGTTTTCCAAAAACTCATCAAGTCAGGGCAGAAAACAAGAATTTCTAACCATCAAAAGAAATGCAGAAGAGCATGAATTGAATTTTGAAAAAAAGAAATAGTCGATTTACATTGAGTGAGTTAAAGGACTCTTTCGAAAGATCTCATAATACTGCTGTAGGACCGGATGAAGTCCATTATGAGTTCTTAAAGCAACTACCGGGAGAATCACTGAAATTACCCCTAAAAATATACAACAAAATATGGACAGAGGGAAAATTCCTGAATATATGGAGACAAACTATAGTGATACCGATCCCAAAGACAACTCTGATCCACAAAATTACAGACCAATCTCCTTGACCAGTTGTTTATGCAAAACAATGGAGAGAATGATAAACCATAGATTGATTTGGTATTTAGAATCTAATGACCTTATTACCAATCTACGATGTGGATTCCACAATAAACCACTTGGTTCGCTTGTTGAATATTTGGCTCATAATAATAATACGTTTGTATGTCGGAATCTGGCGTAGTACAACAGCTCCTTTGTTGATCCAGCGAACGGCATCGCTTGCTAACGGGACGATATGTCGTTTCTCGATCCTGGGAACATCGAGTGGTCTTGCTAGTCGGTCCCGGCTTCAATCTCTCCCTTTCGGCTGACACAGCAGTAAACCCAATTCGGGAATCATTATATTTCCCTTTCTTCTTTGCTGTCTCTTCTCTTTCTGCTTTTCAATGTCTGCACCCTAGCTACTATTGTTAGCAGCTGACCCGTCGCCGCTACCACTCTCTGCAGACGCTTTGTCATTGTCACAATTTCGTGCCGGCGGTTTCTCTCTGTAACTGAAATCAATCTACACATAACAAAATATAACAAGCCTTCTCTTTAGTTCCGAGCCATTTATTTTCATTTATTAGCTTATCGACATCGAAGCAAGTTCGTTGAAACAGAGAGAGAAGCTTACGCTAGTTAATTAACTAATTACTTAATCACTTGCAAGGGAAGGAGGAGGGGGACATCGTCTGGCTCTCATTTTTGGGGATCTGAATTCCCTTATCTTATTTAATCGCTACATGGCTAAGGCGACTTGACTCGTCGGCTTCCCGCCAAGAACTCAAATCTTTAAAAAAAAAATTTTTTTTTAACATGGTTCACCCCAAACAAGGCAGGCCGCCACTGTAGGCATAAGGGACTACTGAGAAAAAAGAAAAGGGGAGAAGGTTGGGGGGGGGGGGGTCAGCCTAAATTGGGATCTGCGCAGCGAGATGTCTGTTCACATTAGTTTTAAATTTCTGCATGTCAGTACTGTCGGGGAAACAGGGGGAAGGGAGGGAGTTCCACAGGCCAGCAGCACGAGAAAAGAAGCTATTTGAGTAGAAGGCTCTCCGGCATCTGGGGACCTCCACAGTGAATGAATGAGATTTAGTTGATTGTCGAGTTGGTCTAGTGAATTTACGTCGAGGGGGCACCAGAGTAGCCAATTCATCGGAGCATAATCCATTGAAGTATTTGTAAAACAAACATAAGGATGCTACATTGCGGCGATGGGACAGGGACTGGAGCTTGGTTGATAGTGAGGCACCTATTAGGTTGGCGATTCTTTTTTGGACCTTGTCAAGGAGGGAGAGACTAGTAGATGATGCACCAGCCCAGATGTGGCAACAATACTCCATGCATGGGTGGATGGTGGCTTTGTAGAGATACAGGATAATGTCAGGTGTGAAGAGTTTGCTAGCACGGTAGAGGGAGCCAACCTTCTTTGAGGCAGCCTTGGCAATGTCTTCAATGTATTTGTTCCAATTCATGTTACCTGTGAAGGTTAGGCCGAGGAGTTTGAATGATGAACTCTCAGGTAGGGTGTTATTTGCCATGGCAATCGGTCGTTGAAGAGGTTTCTTGTAGTTATTGAAGGAAAGGAGCTTTGTCTTTGCGGCATTAAAAGTTACCAACCATTTATGACCCCAATCCACTACAGCCAGGAGGTCGTTTTCTAAAGATTCAGCCATTGCCTCGGATATGGTCGCGTCAGTTTTACCAACATGGCGAGAGTAAAGCGTGGTGTCGTCAGCAAATAAACCAATCTCTGACTCTATGTCGTCAGGGAGATCGTTTATATAGATCAGGAACAACAAAGGTCCAAGGATAGATCCCTGGGGTACACCTGCATTTATGTCATGTTGCTTAGATGAACGGCCATCGAGGACAACCTGGATTTTTCTTTTGTTTAGGAAGGATCTAATTATATTAAGTAGTTGCCCAGTAATACCATATGAGCGTATTTTCAGGAGTAGCCCTTTATGCCAAACCTTGTCAAAGGCCTTGGATATATCAAGCGCTACTGCCCTAGCTTCACCTGCCTTGTCGAGTGTATGATACATGCGTTCAGAGATGACCGTTAGGATGTCTGCAGTAGATCGTGCTTGTCTAAATCCATACTGACGGTCAGATAGAAGTTTAGCATTAACTAAGTGCCGTACTATCGCTAGATTGATTAAGGATTCAAAGATTTTGGCAAAGATCGGCAGTAGACTGATTGGGCGGTAGTTCTGAGGGTCGGTTCTATTCCCAGAACTCTTGTAGACAGGTACCACAGAGGCAATTTTCCAGCTATTGGGGAAGCAAGATTCAGCTAGGCATTTATTGAAGAGTTTAGAGAGGACAGGGGCCAGTTCAGCAGAACATTTCTTTATTACTATTACAGGTATAAGATCAGGCCCACAAGCTTTAGAGGTGTCAAGGTTTTTTATGATGTCTCTGACCTGGGATGGGGTGATGACTAGGTTATCAAGTGTGACTTCGGTCCGCAAAGGGAATTCAGGGAGGGGGTGGCTGTCTGAGTCTAAAGTAGAGTTAGAAGCAAAACGCTGGGCAAGTAGTTCAGCCTTATCAGTAGCCGTGCAAACGACATCATTGTGGTTTGATAGTGAGGGAATCGTTGATTGACCATTATTCACTACACTATTGTAGATTTTCCAGAAATCGCGAGTACCTAGTTTCTGTGACTGGATGCGTCTTTTTGTTAACTCATTATACCTTCTCTTTGCTTCGCCTATCACGGCCTTGCAATTATTTCTTGACTCTATAAATTTATGTCTATTAGTAGCTGACTTATGGCGGCCAAAATTACGGAATGCTTGTTGCCTCGCAGAAATGGCAGCTGCACATTCTGAAGTGAACCATTGAGGAGAATGGGGCTTGCTAAAGAATTTTCGCATGGGGACATAGGCTTCAATGCCTGCTTTGACCCATTCAATTAATTCGTTTGCACACTGGTTTGCAGGTAGTGGGAAGGTTTCCCTCCATGGGGTGTCACTGATGTGATCTCTGATTGACTCGAAATCAGCCTGCTCGTAGTATCTTGTTGTTTTGAGCAATGGTTCATCAGCTTTTGGATGACTTTTTAGGGTGATATATATCATTAGCACAATGTGATCAGCATTCCCGAGTGGGCTATGAGCTTTCGTTACACAAGCTTCGGGCATTGAGGTCAAGAAGAGGTCTAAAAGTGAGTCTTGCTGGTCTACTCGATCGGGGATGCAGGTCGGAAAATCGACAGTCTGAGAGAGGGAGTGAGCTAGGGAGAAATTATACGTAGAGTTGCCGGCTGCGTCAGTAAGGCTAGAGAATCCCAACCAGTCGCGGTGGTGGGCATTAAAATCCCCAAATACATATGTCTGGGCATTCGAGTCAATTAAGAGTGCTCTATCTATGCTTTCAGCGACAGAGTTTAGCAGAGTACAGTCCTGGGTCGACGGGGAGCGGTATAAGAAATATAAGTAGCTGACGCTGTGATGTAAAGTCAATCTAAAGCACATGTAATCATGGTCATCTGATTCTAACCTATGTTCTCTAGTCAGGGGAAGGGTGTTCCAAACGTAAACTCCTAGCCCGTGCATATGTTTGTCAGAGTCTTTACGGTAGAGTGGGAGGTAGTCAGTCATGTCAAAGTGGTGTGAGGAGATTGAGGATTTAAGGTTAGTTTCACTAAGAGCTAGGATATCCGGGGAGTTTGTCAGGAGAAAGATTTCTACGTCGTTGATGTTGGTTCTAAGACCCCGGATATTTGTGAATGCGAGCCTCAAGGGCGGAGGCGAAAGTGTTTTTTGTTGGGTGTCTGGTTTAGGTTTGCTTTTATTTCTTTGTAATGACATGTTTGGTTTGATTATAGAGTGGGTTGACCAAGGTGGGTACTTGTTTGGTGCCAATAAGCTCACACAACCAGTCTATTAGTCACGACTTGGTCCATGGGGGTTGTGGCCTCGGGAAAGCCCACCGGAGATAATTGCAGGGTCCCTTTCCATGCGCGACATGGCACATACAACTACCCAGGGTATTATGCAACTGATGATGGAGCAGCCGTTCTTGGTGCTACCCAAGAGTTTGTGCTCCTTCCTATCAGTCGGAAACAGCAGCCAGACAAGCTGTCTAACCTGTACCCTCAACCTGTCGGAGCAAGAGAGACCCAGACTGGTCATCTAAGACTTAGTAATGAAAAAACTTTCCCCAAGTTGCCCAGATAGAAAGAGGACGGCGTTCATTGTCCTAGTAAGGAAACAAGGCTAGACACTGAGTGTGTAGAGGCGCCCCAGCGCTGTTACCTCTGCGCCTGACTAATAAACAAAGAAGGAGTGCAAAGGCAGGCGATAGGCAGAACCTATCTACTCCTTAAACAATTATAGGTTTGCAAACCGGATATTTTGTTCGAGATTCCAACTCTAAGAAGGTTGTCGATCAGGACTGAGGAGACCTCCCTACCCAACGGTTTACTGCCATGGCGTAAGTAGCTGGTAGCAGGGTTTTTTTGTCAGAGATTTCCTTCTCTTAGATAGATGGCCTTACGAGGTCTTACGGGTCCAACACTCCGAGAGGGGTAACGATAGCCTGCGCCCGTGTACTAGTCAGGTATTTCATAGCCCCCGCAGGTTAAAAAAATAAAATAAAAAATAATGATAATAATGATAATAATAATTCCATATATAATATATATATATATATATATATATATATGTATCTCACTGCAGTTTTCTCACCGGGAAAACTGTGACGTCACAAAATCTTGTGATCAACGCACAGGTGCGACCCGACCCTCGACCCGAGGTCTCGTCAACTGTCCCCGCGAATCGTGAGAAAACATAGCACCAAAGTTGCACAGGATGACTCCGTTACAAATCGCGCAAGTTAAGCGATCTCTCTGTACGTCCATCATCACATGCATCCCATTATATAACACTCTTGGAAACTACCATAAGAGAAAGCTTCATTAGGAAGGAACATCTCATAGCTATTTTCTTTGACCTCGAGAAAGTGTACGATACGACATGGAAATATGGTATCATGAGAGATTCGAATGATATCGTTTTAAAAGGTAGACCGACAGATATTATTGACGTTTTTTTTTTTCAAATCAAAGATTTCGAGTTCGCATTGGATCTACTCTTTCTGATATAAAACTCAGGAAGAGGGTGTCCCACAAGGCAGTGTAGTGTCTGTGACTCTGTTTAGCATGAAAATAAACGACATAATAAAAAAACTTATCATCCGGAGTGGATGAATCCCTATACGTTGATGACTTCCTAATATACTACAGGTCTAAGCACAAATTGCAACAATGGGCAACAGAAAATGTTTTCTGATTTTCTCAGGCAAAAACAAAATGTGTCCATTTTTGTCAGAAGAGAAAATTGCACAATAACCCAAACCTGAAACTTGAAAGGATGGAAATCCTAATGGTAAATGAATACAAATTTTGGGGAGTAATTTTCGATATAAAATTGACCTTTATTCCACACCTAAAATATATAAAAGTTAAATGTAATAGAACATTACAACTACTACGTGTGGGAGCCCACACTGAGTGGGGTGCGGACTGAAACACTCTACTAAAACTATATAGGTCATTGATTAGATCCAAATTGAACTACGCTATTTTTATATATCGATCAGCCAGAAAGACCTACCTAAAAATACTTGACCTGATCTATCATGGAGGACTATGATTAGTCCTTGGAGCCTTCAGAACATCGTCAGTTGGGTCTCTATGTAGAAGCTGACGAAGCATCCACAGATATCAGAAGGGAGAAATTAGCTCTGCAGTATTTTGTAAAGTTGAAATCATGTTCATCAAATCCTGCACATGATGGTACATTCCATCTAAAATACAGGGAATTATTCCAAAGGAATGAAAGAGCTATAAAACTTTTGGTCTTTGAATAGAAATGATCAACAAAGAAGCAGGATTGGTCCTGACAAATATATATGATACTATAATACCAAAAATCTTACCTTGGACCATAAGGATCTCAAAGATCATACTAGCCTTAAACAGACTCCACAAACAAACAAAAAACATACTCTGATTGGTCCCCCGATTTTATAAATCGGGGGACCTATGTTTTGAGGCATTTCCGTCCGTCCGTCCGTCCGTCCAGATTTTTCTCCGCAACCATCTATTGAATTTCTCTGAAATTTTGCATGAATTTGTAACTTTGGTCAGGTTAGAAAGTGACATTCTCCAATTTTTGAAAAAAATCTGGTTAGCCCCCCAGCGGGTCAAAAGGCCTCGAAATGGCAAAAAATGACATTTTTTGCCCCATAACTTTTCATCCATCCATTCTATTTCTCTGAAACTTGGCCAAAATGTGGAGGCAATTGTTCCTAATAGAAAATAAGTATCGCTGACCTTGGAAAAAATCTGATTCGCGTCCCCAGACGGTCAAAAGCCCCCTAAAATGGCAAAAAAAATAACCCTTTTCTCCCATAACGTTTGATCCATCCATTACATTTTTCTGAAACTTGGCCAAAATGTAGAGGCAATTGTTCTGGATATAAAATGAGCATCCTTGACCTCAGAAAAATTCTGGTTCGCGCCCCCAGGGGGTTAAAAATACCCCAAATTGCCCAAATTTATTGCATTTTACACTCGCCACATCGAGTCACATACAGAGGGGGACCACGCATGCACGGCTTTTTTCCACAAGGAATTAGAGAAAGTCAAAGACAAATATTCAAGACATATGCACATCTTCACAGATGGATCAAAACATAAAGAAGCAATAGTATGTGCTGCAATTTACAACAATAATGTAAATAAGAAGCGTCTCCCAAATGACACTTCCATTTTTAACGCAGAAGCATGTGCAGTGGATATGGTGCTCAATTTTATTTTAAAATCCAAAAATAAAAAATTCATTATCTTTTCAGACTCTTTGTCGGTACTAATATCGCTACAAAACAAGAAATTTGACAATCCATTAATAACCAAATTATTATGTAAAATGGAAAATTTGTCAAAAGATAATGAAATATTACTGTGTTGGATTCCAAGTCATATAGGAATCAGAGTAAATGACCAGGCTGATAGGGCGGCCAGGTTTGTCTTAGGCATGACTCAGGAGACCATTTTTAAGATTTCATATACAGATTTTAAAACGAAGATCAACAAATATATCCAACAACAAAGATAGCAACGTTGGAGTAGCAATACACATAACAAACTCCTAGCGATCGAAACTACAATAGGATAATGGAACAAAAGCTCACGAAAAAGGTGAAGGCAGGAAGTAATGTTATCCAGACTTCACATAGGTTACACAAGGATTACACATTCCTACTTACTTGAAGACAAACAGCTATCCATATACCATGCATACCAGACTACATACATAACCAAGAAACATTCTATAGAGCAGGTACAATGAAGTAACTGTTAAAAAAAAAAAGTTGAGACAACAATGAACTTTTTAAATTTAAAAGCTGTTGATCTATATAAAAAAAAATATAACTATCTAAAGACATAGAAATCCAACTTGATTTGACATTAAATAAACTGAGAAAGGATGATATGCCATAAAAAAAGGTTTAAAGAATGTTTTCAAAGAATAATGTTTTTTTATAATAATGTGTTTCAAAGAATTTTTTAAATAATACAACTTGATTCGACATTAAATTACCTGAAAAGGGTTGATACGCCGTAAAACAAAAAATCTCTCCAACAATATCTATATTTGGTCCCCCGATTTTATAAATCGGGGGACCTATGTTTTGAGGCATTTCCGTCCGTCCGTCCGTCCGTCCGTCCGTCCAGATTTTTCTCCGCATCCATTGAATTTCTCTGAAATTTTGCATGAAGTTGTAACTTTGGTCAGGTTAAAAAGTGACATTCTCCGATTTTTGAAAAAAAATCTGGTTATATCCCCAGGTGGTCAAAAGGCCCCGAAATCGCAAAAAATGACATTTTTTGCCCCATAACTTTTCATCCATCCATTCAATTTCTCTGAAACTTGGCCAAAATGTGGAGGCAATTGTTCCTAATAGAAAATAAGTATTGCTGACCTTGGAAAAAATCTGGTTCACGCCCCCAGACGGTCAAAGCCCCCTAAAATGGCAAAAAATTACCCTTTTCTCCCATAACGTTTGATCCATCCATTCAATTTTTCTGAAACTTGGCCAAAATGTAGAGGCAATTGTTCTGGATATAAAATGAGCATCCTTGACCTCAGAAAAATTCTGGTTCGCGCCCCCAGGGGGTCAAAATTGCCCAAATTTATTGCATTTTACACTCGCCACATCGAGTCACATACAGAGGGGGACCACGCATGCGCGGCTTGTTGTCTTTGCTATCTGTTTAGCAATCCTAAATACTTCATTCTTCTGGTCATCCCTTTGTAATATATATGGAAACCTAGCCTGCTCAGCCTCTATCTTCGCTCTGTATATTGCTATTCTTAATATCCTCTTTGCCACCAGATATATATCCTTATTCACTAAAACAGGGGTTCTCAACCTTTTTTTACCCATGGGCCCCTTTTCCCTTATTTTTCTTTTGGTGGACCCTCTCATAGCTATTCGACAAAAGAAAAGCTTATTCTAGTTTTCACTAATAAAAAGTAAAGGGATTATATCAATAATCAAAGAAATAGTAAATGATTATGATTTATTTTGAAGGAAAACTAATGCAAATAAATTATTTTACAATTAAATTCTATTGAGTATTTATGCACACTGCTAAACAATTCATAAACTATTTTAAAATAAGTGTGTGATTAGAAAAAAAAATGCAGATTTATTCAATGAGTTCCTTGTGGTTGATGCTGCTCAGCAAGTTTTTTTATATCTGGTTCCATCGATGTTAATGATAGTCGAAGATCTCCTGGGTGAGTAGATAGGTCAAAAGGAAATATTAAAGAAAGAATCATTCATATATATTCTCTACTTATTTCAATATGGTGTAAATTACAGTAGAAATTTTATTTTTTAATAATAACCGTTCTGAATAGGAATTGCTCCATGGACCACCAAAATATCACTGTGGATCCCCAATTTGTTATTTTTGCCTGTGGCCCCTAAGGAATATTACGTGGACCCCTAGGGTCCATGTGGACCCCGGTTGAGAAACCATGCACTAAAACGTTTCTCCACTCACTCGATCGTTTCGAGTTTTCTTTAATACACTTCTCAGCTTTCTCATTCCACCACCATTAAACTCTGTCTTGGAGACTCCTTCATCTATCCACAAGTCCAGTCTGTTATCTGTAACAGTTTATTCTTCAAATTCTTCCACCGTTCCCTCGTACCTCTTGAAGTGGATCAGACACCTGAACACTCCTTCACTTGGTCTTCAAACTCGCGCTTCACATGTTCTTAATTCAACCTCCACACTCTTTTCCTGGGGATAAACTCTTTTTACGTCACAAATAACTGGTTCATGCTGCACCATAATTTCTTCTCCAGGTATTAATTTTACATCACTCAAGAGCTTTCTGTCCTTTTTCCCTCTGGTGCTACCAGATCAGGCTGTCTGAAGATATTGGCTTCCTAACATAAAATGCCTCAACACTGATGTTATTGTTTTTTTTTCCTTTCCCTTTTCAAAACTCAATCATGTTCTTCAAAGTCAAAAACAAAACTTTTCCTCTACAAAACAACCAAACAAAACAGCATGAATAAATATTTGAAGATATAAAGAACTTGAAGCATAGAAACTTTTAACAAAATGACCGGATTCGGCATTAAATAATCCGAAAAGGGTTGATATGCTGTAAAACAAAACAACCAAACAAAACAGCATGAATAAATATTTGAAGATATAAAGAACTTGAAGCATAGACACTTTTACCAAAATGACTGGATTCGGCATTAAATAATCCGAAAAGGGTTGATATGCCGTAAAACAAAACAATCAAATCAAACAAGCATTAAATCCTTTTTTTCTAACCGACAGATAATCTATTTGAGTCTTTGCTCTTCCAGATTCATACGTAATGAAATGACTTTCTTTTTTCTTAAAAAACTGTATTTGCAACTAACATGTCTCTAGCAAGACCAAATTCAAAGATTTTTTCTCATTCTGTATTGCTACATTCATTTTAACCATAGACACCTTCAAAAACAATCGGGGGTCTTTCCAACATGACCATTCAAATCTCATTCCACAGCAAACACTTTTCTCACCACCTTTACCAACTACTGTAGCTGTCTGTCTGTAACGACATTCACCCTAGGCGGGTTGAACCGGATTCCTCTGAAGTATGAAGTGTCTAAACAAGGGGCGGGCAACCTCCGGCACGCGCGCCACATCCGGCCCGCGAAGGCTTAACGTCCGGCCCGCCACCCTGCTATGCTTTATTATTGCAATCCGGCCCGCGGACCTCCCAGTAAAACTCATATCATTTTGTGACATAGACGTAAAAGTAGGTTTCAATTAAGATTTACAGTGGGATGAAAATGTATAAATATCAGCTAGCGATGATGCATGTATATTTCATTTTTCTTTAACTATTAATTTCAAATCCTTGGCCTGAGATGAAAATAGAAAAAGAGAAAGAGAGAGGCAAAGAGGAAACGAGAGACGAGGAAAAGGCATGACACAGAGACCCTATGTGAGGTGTGTCAAAACGAATGCTGGATCAACTTGCTACTTCCCCGTCATTATTTTTTATGATTCCAAATTGGTTCTTCGTCGGCGCCTTTTATAACATTACATACAGAAGTCTCTTGAGAAAAAATATCAGATTTGTAGAGTGTTCAATGCAATTTTTGTACAATTCATTCATGTAAACAAAATATAGTAATTCTGAGATTTCGTGTTTCACTCCGGCCCGCGATCTCCTTCCAAAAGTCTCATCTGGCCCTCACTCTGAAAAGGTTGCCCCACCCCTGGTCTAGAGAGTATCAAATCCACAAGCAGTACCCAGTCGCACATATATCCCGGTTAGGGGAGATGACAACGTTAAGTTTTTGCAGTTCTTGAGGGGAGGTGTTGACGTCCTCTTACATACAGCGCCTGGTATTCCCAAATGGTCACCCATCTGGTACTGACCAGGCTCAACGTTGCTTAACTCCGATGATCAAACAAGAACCGGTGTGTCAACGTGATTATGCCTGTCATAAAACTCATCTTTTGCATCATCACTCAAACCACATAAAAGTGGTGCATAAACAGATATTGCTGTGAATATTTTCTCACCAACCATCAACTTTAACAGCACGATTCAAACAGTTTAACTTCTACGATTAACATCAATCACTTTATCGATCTATTTCTCTGCAATAAAAATACCAACCTTTTCCCTTTTCATTGCTAATCCAAAAAAACCTTATAACTGGCATTCTTTCTGATAAATTTACCTCTCCATCATCTTTCTTCGACACAATATAGGTAAAACTCAATAATCTCTCCTGACGTTTCTTCGCAAGCTTCCAATATTCAAACTGCACAGCCTGAAGTTTGACAAATTTTCTTCCAAAGACACTTTATTAACTGAGGCAAAATTTTTATAGGGATCCACAACCAGTACACTCGCACTGAGTACAGTTTTAAGTCGCTGCTAGTTTCAGAATTAGTAGCCCAAAACTAATATTTCGTAACATGAAGCCTTTCGTTTTCTTGGTACAATTGACTCTCAGTCACCACGGTCTGGCATTTAAATTCGACACAAGTAATTTTTTTGTTTGTTTTACTTAAGTTCACCTCAGACAAGGCACAATACCACTGAGACGTAGGGGGGAGAGAGGCTACTGTGAATTAGGGGAATCCTATATGGGAAGTTTTGCAGAGAGATGCTTGTTCACATTACATTTAAATGTCTACATTTTAGTCCGGTCAGGGAAACAAGAAGGGAATTCCAAAGTCTAGCAGTACGAGGGAAGAAACTATTAGAGTAGAAAGCTCTCCGGCATCTGGGGACATCAACAGTGAAGGGGTGCGATCTTGCTGACTGACGAGTTGATCCGGGGTATTTACGTAGAGGGGGCACCAGTGCAGCACATTCGTTGGAGCACATTCCATTGAAGTAATTGCAAAACAAGCACAAGGATGCAATATTGTGGCGATGGGACCGAGGCTGGAACATGCTTGATAGTGAGGGGACCTATTAGATTAGAGACTCTTTTTTCGACCCTGTCCGAGAGGGAGAGGCTAGAGTTTGGTGCACCAGCTCAGATGTGACATCAATACTCTATGCATGGACGGATGGTGGCTTTGTAAAGATATAGGATAATGTCAGGTGTGAGAAGTTTTCTAGCTCGGTACAGGGAGCCCACTTTCTTTGCAGCGGCCTTGGCAATGTCTTCTATGTATTTGTTCCAATTCATGTTACCTGTGATGTTAGGCCGAGTAGTTTGAATGACAAACTCTCGGGTAAATTGCTATTAGTCATGACAATCGGTGGTTGAAAAGGTTTGCGATTCATATACTAAGTGAAAATAAATAGCATCAAACAACCTATATAATATATTATATAATATCTATTTATATAAAGTAGGTATGTGCATATGTTTATATATTTGTGTGTAAAGGATTCATGCCTAAACTAATTAACCGATCATGAGGAATTTTGGAACACAGCTGTGAAGCATAAGGGGTCGTACTGTGGGCTATATTTAGTTTGAGTTTTATGCAAAGAGGGTAAATTCAGATACCTACGATTTTTGTGAAATTTGAACAATAAGTATTATACTGATGTATAATACCTATATTAATATTACAAAATTCTAGTTTCTTTGGAGTATTTTAAAGGGGTTCGAAAATTCAAATATATCAGATTTGCATTGAATTTGATCCATAGTCGTTAGACACCAATTAAGCCAGAGTCTAGAACTTCAATTTCTTCTTAAGACCACTTTAAAGCTTTAAATTTTAGACATTTTCTAGAATAATGGATTTTGATCAAAATTGGAATAAGAATTCTAGACATACAATATCTTAATTCTTAGATTTTAATCTTAGTAAGGGGGCATAAAAGTGGTGCAAAACTGTTCTGTTCGGTGAATTTATTTTACCTGTCCTGGGACGGGTACTCTTCTAGTGCCATAAATAATATAATATATATCATATAATATTATTTCGGGTAATAAGAAGAAATGAAGGCGTTAATTTACAAAAATCCAGTTTTCCTAGATTCTCCCATTACAGATTCACAATTTACGGAGATAGAGGGGAAAAAAAGGGGTGTTTCGCATATTTTAGATTCAAATCCCAGGACCTTAGCAAAAAGTCTATCGTCAAGGCACGCAATTCGTGACGTAAAGCGCATCTTTTTTTCTACCGTGATGTCACACAAACATGTTTTCCAATGGTAGAACGAGAAAGAGAGAGAACCCTCTATCAATGTAGCGGAACGATAGTGCGTGTTGATTCCGAAAAAAAAAATAAAAATAAAAAGATAGACATTCGACACACTCCACCAGATCAACTGTTTGGTTTCCCTCCCCTGTGTGCCGGTGAGTAAAAAAAAAAAGAAGAAGTAAAGGAAAACCGGAATGTTTATTTAGAAACATTTGAAATACAGAAATATTTTTAAAAAATTTATTTTGTTTGTTTTCTTTAAGTTGCTTTCCCAAGAAGGTAGGGGTCTATTTTTATTTTTTTATTTTTTAAAATGGCGTTGCTGTTCCTTCGCCGTTCTAAATATTAAGGCCCGTTTTTTTTTCTCTCCTCGCACCGTTAAAAAAAAGATACAAGATCAGTTTCTTTAAAAGATAATAATTGCAAACTTAATTTAAAAATTACACCTTTTCCAGCTTATTTGGTGTTCGTTTGGAGAATTGAAATGGCAGAGGCCCGTCTCCCTTTTCGGAGCGTTCTGAACTTGGTAACAACAATTATCAAAAAATTAATTTAAAAAATATTCATTTTTATCCACCGAGGAGCGCTCACATCGCAATTATAACACCTTCACTTTAAAGTAGACGGATTTTACAGCCAGTGTAACGAAAATCCCTAATTTCTCCGTTAAAGGCAGCGAAAATAACTTATGATTTCCGTTACACCGGCTATAAAGTCAATCACCAAGATATCATAGCGAAGTAACCCGTCTCTGTGCATAATAAAATTTAAATTTATATTTTGAAAAAAAACAAAAACAAACGAGTCGGGCTCTTTTCCGAACCTCTGCCTTTGAACGCGGCCTCGGTCCTAGCCTTCGAGCTGGGATCATAAAAATGTTTAGTTTTTGTTCGTGAGGCCATCCTCCAAGGCATTGCCTCCTCCTTTCCGGAAGAGGAATAGGTTTATTGTCTGTCGCATGGGGCGCCTTCGTCAGTGAATGTTGACAGGTTCGCTGTTCAAAGCGACCCCTTTTGGTTGGAGCTGGACATCCCACTTTAAAATTGTATATCACATATGTACTGTGGCTGATGCGAGTAAGCGCTGCCTTTGAAACTTAAATTTATTTCAGCTAACATGAGGGATTTAAATATAAATAATAAAAAGGGTCCCTCATTAATTTAATGTGCTTAAATCTATCGATTAGCTACACCTAATAGTGCCCTGTTCTAACGATTGAAGGCGTCTTCCTCATTACTCCCTTCTTGCGTAGAGGGAGCGATTATTTCGCGGCAAGTTAGAAAGCGTTAAACTTCTTGACAAGGGAGAGAATAATGCCTTTAGCCTAAGTATGGAAGACATTTTTAACTTGGAAATAATTTAGTATCGAAAATAAATAAGCCGTTAAATCTTGGTAAACGTTGAACTTATTTGTAGCAGCAACAATTCGACATCTCTAAAAATCTATGAAATGCCGCTAACGGCTTAATCAACGGGCCATTATTCAGCCGGCAAATGCGTGCGCACACCTTGTCTTTTTATATACTCCCGTCACAGACACCTAATTTGCATAAAGCCTCGCTCTTCGACGAAAGCCATTGGTCAGATTTGGGCGCCATCATTGTTTCCCTGCAAACGGTCCGTGAACCTTGAATACTCGCTTCGCCGGCATTATTTTATTAGAAAACGGTAAGAATATGGCAGTTTTTGTTTCCTTTTGCCTCCAACGTTTCCATTACGCGCGATTCGATTCTTATTTTTGTTTTTTATCACCATTTGGAATCGACGACTCGGGTGGCCACCAGCTTTCAGCGAAGTGACGTCAAAGGTCAATTTGCTCATTAATATTCAAAATGGCGGCCCTATTCAAAATGGTCGTCCCTCTCGTTCTCTTTTTCTGGGCTGTTTTATAAAGAAAACTTTCTATTTTCTCTTCTTTTCTGTCATCATATCAGAAAAAATATATTTTGATTATAATTAATTATGTGAGATGTCTACAGTCGTTTCGAACTATTTATTGCACTGTAATTGTCCCTAAAGTAACGAATTACCTGCCTCCCTTTCACAATATTTTTCTGTCATTCGTTTTTAAAAATAGATATTTTCGTTTAATGTGTATGTGTCTATATAACAATATATATTTGTTTATATATTTATATTTATTATATATATACATATGTATATACAAATATATTTTTTTCGGAATTATTTAAGTTAAAACTTTTTAAATTTTTTATTCGATTTACTTTTAATAAAACTTTACTTTTTTTTTAGATTCAGTTGAAATTATATTTCATACGAGTTAACTTTTACTAATTCTTACTATTATTAATAAATGTATTAAATATTTATAAACAATTGAACTTAACTATTATTTATAAACATTTGTCGAATGAATTTTAATAACAAATGTTTTCCATCAACGCACATGACACGTATAAAAACTGTTTAACATCGATTTTTTTTTAATGAATTAAATTTAATATTGTTAGTTTTGATTTTTCTAATATAAGCAAAAATCTTTTAATTTTATTGTTTAATGTGTATTTTTGGATTTTTATGTTGATAATTTAATGTTAGTAAAATGCACATAGGCAACGTATGGTTTGGTTTGTGTAGTAGCTTTTTGGGTTGTTCACCATTTCAGCGTACAAATTCCCTTTTTCAAAAAAGAAGAAAAAGAGCCGATTATGCGATTTGTAATTGTAAAATTACATTGCAATTTTAGATGTTTTTAACAAAAAAATAAAATATTCATAAATATTTAATATCGAATTAAAAAAGAATTTTTTTTTTAGAGAACTTGTTTTGTTTTTGCATATATTTGTTTTTACAAAGTTTTGAATTTCGATCTATCGACCTTCTCCGTACATAAGAGTCCCCTTTTTCTAATATTAAAGTTAGCAAAACAAAATACAAAGTTCTCTTTAAAAAAAAGAAAATGATATGAAATCATGCATTATTTTTTTTTTTTTTACTACATCATAAATTTCAAAGTAATTTTAAAACTACAAATCGAATAGTCGTAGAAAACGGTGTTTTTTTTTTGGGGGGGGGGGAATCAGAGAATTTGTGACGCTGAAAACATACACAACCGTGTCTGTTTAAATTTTTGTGCGAATTTTGTAACGATTTTATTTTAAAAAAAATAATTATCTATTTTTTGAAATATAATTATTAGAAATAGGATGCTTTGAAAAATACTTTAAAGACGTGATTTAAAAAAAGAATCGACCAATTGAAAAATATTTTTTTGTAAAATAAAAATGATTATTCTTGAAAAGTAGAAAAATAACAAATAACATTATTTATTTCCATGGCCTATGTTTATTTGTCTTATTTTGAGCCCAGCAAATTGTAATAGATTACAGTTGTCGACTTCCTTAAAAACAAATAATAATAAGGGTACTTGTACACTCAGCCCCCATGGCTACACATATTGCCTTGATTTAAACCCGGCAACGAGATCAGCAGAAACACGGGTTCCTGAAATAGAAATCGAAAAGCATTTTTACTCATTTATACATTTCGTTACTGATATATTTAGATAATGTTGCATTGTTTTTTGTTTTTTTTTTGCAATTGTTTACTAGTGTGATTTTTTTTTTCATTCACAGACATTTTATTTGTTTTGGGGAAATTGGTTTTTCTTTACTTTTTAAATTTTTTTACACTATACGAAAAATAAATTGTTCTCCGTGACTTAAAAAAAATAAAAGGTACTTCTTTAGATTTCCTTTCTTATGTTCTTTAGTCCTCACATTTCATGTGCGATGTTTCCGACAAAGGGGAAAGAATTGCGTTTTTTGGGGCCGGAATCTATCCATCTAGCACTTATCGTTGGATATATTTTTTTTTAATTTTTTTTTTTTAGTTCCTTACATCAAGTGGCTTCATGCCTTGTCTGGAGCAATTTCCATAAAAATTAAAAAAGGGTCCGAAAACGTAAACGGATTGTCCGAACACAAAAATAAAAATAAATAATGATGAGTCATGGCTAATAATGTTTACATAAAATAAAAATAAAAAATTCTTCCCCCCCCCCCCAAACACATGGCCTTATTTTATTATTTATTTTTTAAAACTTTTTCCATCTGTAATTTTATCAACTATCATCAATTTGCTTTTTCGTTTTGAGTCCCCGTTGATCGTCTTTTCCTATTTAACCCCCCCCCCCCCCCGAAAACTACTCATTTGGCTAGGAGCAAAGTGTAGTATTTCTTCCGATACTACACTTCATCTTTTCTGTCCTCGGTCACTCAGTGAAGGAGAACTCCTTCTAGACTGAGGCAATTTTAGTTCCAGTCCAGAGTGCCCCTTTTGGGAGCTGGATTTTCTCCACATAAAAAAAGGAATCAACCTTATGTCTAACACTGACCTCGTGGAGAAGCAAGCAAGTAGAAACTACATATATTCATCCCCTTTCAGTCTCTAAAGATAATGGGTACCCTTTGTAAGGGTGCCTGTTGTGCCGGGAGTCTATAACGAATCAAAAGGTGTGCGAAATCCAACCGCATCTTTCTTTGAACTGGCTTTGCTTGCGTCCAGTGACAAGGAAACGTTCAGGACAACTGGAAAGGACCGTTTTTATTTCGGAGTTTCCTTCTCCCAAACTAGTTGCACAGACAAGGCTGGCGAGTCTAGTCTACCCTATTATTTAATCCATAGCTGGAGGGAGAATATATGGATGCATATATTTCTCAAACTCAAAGGTACTAGTGAAAGAACGAACCCGGCAGCCAGCGCCTGTAAAAAAAAACACTTGTAAATTTTTAGTACGTTGATGTCATTGCTAATGATGATGATTATGTTACTATGTTATTGCTAATGATGATGATGATGATTATATTGAAATACTATGTTATTGCTAATGATGATGATTATTGTAACTACTATTACTACTACTCTAGATCAAATCTGGAAAAGGTAACATTTAATGTTTTTTTCTCACCCTATCTCTTGCTTTCTTAATACTTATAGTTTGTTTTTATTTATTAATGGTCATAATCTTAAGACTAAAAGCTACATCAACCACAAGCCCCCCCCTCTTTTTTTAAAATAGTTTTTATTGTGGTGTTTTCTTTATATCATTTAACAATATTGGATTTTTAGTCCTCCCCCCCCCTTCCTTTCTCGCTCGGTCTATCTATCTATCTATATATATATATATATGTATATATATATATATATATATATATATAGTTTATACTTCTCAACAATAATACGTTTCATTTTTGGAGATAACGGAGTCTTCTATTAATACATTTTTTTTAATTTAAGAAATTGGAGGGGGGGGGGCAGCCATACACCTAAAATAATAATAAAGTTAACGTTTGTCATATTTTTTTTAGATATTTTAATTTTAGTATTTTTTTTTATCCTTACCACCACTTTTTTTTTTTTTTGCTGTGTGAAAATTGTTGAAATTCTCGTAGTTTACAGAAAAATTGCAGGGCTACCCGGCGTTGCCCAGGAACCTTTTTATTTTTTAACCTTATTGTTATTTTGTCAGGTTTTGAGAGTTAAATTTAATTACTATGGTATCGTTTGATCGTTAAATTATCTTTTATCTACATGATCAATAAATTAATTGAATGGTGCCCTTTTTGGATGGTCCTTCCTTTGCTTTTTAAAATTTTATGGATACATGAGTTTTTCCCGCTGTAAATTAAAAATAAACATTGCATTAATAATTAAGACTGAGAAATAAAAATGGCAAGGCAAATTTTGCGATTTAAAAAAAAAAAAAAAATTTTTTTTTTTTTCGGTTTAGGAAAACTGAAAAGGGACAATGCTAGAATATTAGAATAATAATATTGTTTCGTCTTTATTTTATTAAGTAAGATTTGTTATTTTTGTTTTTGTTAGTGTCTTTGCTAATAACATTTTAATATTGAAGTAGTTTGAATTCAGAATTGAAAAAAAAAAGGATAATCTGTATTTTTTATTAGTTTTTTCTTTTCAATTGTTTTTGTTTTGTTACACCTGCCGCAAGAAAAGGAATGGAAGGTGGAATCCCGTTTTTATACTACTACTAGTAGTAGTAGTAGTAGTATCCCCCTCTCTCTCTAAAAAATGTGTGGGGGGGGGGCTATTGGGGGCAGCCCCTTCCAGAGTGTTTCCTCAGAGCTGCTGCGTAGTAGTATTAGTAAAAGCATGCCTTTTGTACTACTATAACATCGTCGGAGGACTCGTGCTCCCCGCCCCTCTCTTTCAAGGGAAGAAGATGGAAGGGACGAACCCCAACGCTGGAACTTCTTTACATTTTATGTTTTGTTTTTGCTGTGTGTAACCAATCGATCAAGACGATGTCTTTCCATTTGGATGTTGTTATATTACCACTACTATTACTACTGACGCTCATTATTGGGTCATTATCATTTATTTTCTCTCCCTTTTCGTGTTCTTTTCTTGTTGTCACAATAAACACAGACCCCCCCCCATTTTAACTGCAACTACTGTCCCTAACAGTACACACGCAGTGTTTTATATATATATATATATATATATATATATATATATATATATGTATATATGTATATATATATATATATACCTCCACTGCTGTACTTGCTCGAGGTTTGAGAAGTAAGGGTAATCCTTAAATGAACAATCGGATATCTATGTAACTCGTAAAGAAATCAAGTGTTAGCCCCAGGAAAGGGTCCCTTGATCTTTGAGTACTAACTGAATTAAAATTAATATATATATATATATATATATATATTTAGATTAAAAAGTTCATACTTTTTTATTTTTATATATATATATATGTTAGAGCGGTTAGCCTGACGATTTTCATAGCAAAGATTTCTGTGTAGCTTGCTTGCTATAAGTATATTTTCTACTACTACTACTACGCTCTACCCGGGTATTAAGCATCATTGAAGTAAATACCGAAACACGCACACATACAATGTTTGTATGAGAGATTGTAAGGTCATTGACCTCCAGATGTTCGATTAAACTAGCTTTTTCTCGTCTTAATCTTTATATTGATAAAATTATGAGACAACTTCTCGTGTGTGTGTGTGTTTCTTGCATCTACGTGAATTATATACATTATTTTTTTTCACTTAATTTAATCGAGTATTTATGGTAAAAAGGCAATAGCGTGAAATGCTAAAACGAACTTTAACGATTACGAAATTAAATCCCCCAGGATGCATTTTGATTTCTTCGCAAACAAGTCAGTCATTTTAAACTTTTGTCAATAGTTGAAAAAAAAAAGGCATGAATCATTTTGTGACTCTTAAAAAAATTTGAAAGGAATTTGGAAGCATTTAAACTTTCGAATGGAAAGGTTTTAAATTCTTAGCAAATTCTTCTTTAATTAAAAATTTTAGAAACTATTTACGTCCAACAATCTTGTAAATAGAGTTGGAGGGTGAAAGTGACATTAATTAATTTTATGGTCGTTAACCACCTCGTGGCACATCCGGTGTTCCCCACCAATCAACGATCTCGGCATTCCTGCTCTAAGCCCTCAACCCCATATTAACATTTCTATTATTTTTTTAATTTCTGTTATTTTCAAGTTATAAATGAAATACAGATATTTCCTTTTTATGAATGTTAAGCACAAACGCAGACCCAACAATATTATTGTGCCCCCCCCTCCCCTAATTAAACAATACTACTCGTGGCTATAGCGGAAGTGGCCCCTAGAACCCCACAGGCAGCCACATAAGTAAGTAATCAAGTAAACACTTTTTTCTTTTTCTTTTTTAATTACACCCACTGGACACGGTTTAACAAAACTTAGCCGACTTTTAAATATATTAATTAAAATACAGAATGACTCGATCTTAGCAGAACACAAGATCCCAACTACAAAATAACACCATATCGCCTTTATTTATAAAACTTAGATAAACGCAAAATGACCCATAATCAAAACGGAAGTGGTGCGATAATCCCGCAAAAAACTCTTACCCGATAATTATACTTCAATAATTAAATAACCACAATTCTTTGGTTAAAAATAAATTTTAAAAATTACAGGCTCTAAACATATTGAAACAACACAGTCGAAACCCCCGTAAAAGAACAACATATGACCGTCTAATTCGTAGCACATTAATACCCCATGCACATGGGTGACCTTATTTCCGCCCCCCCCTTTTTCTCTCTGATTATTTCCGATGAAGAATGCAGGCCGTTTGAAATATTGAATTCTAATAATAATTTTTTAAAATATTAAAACAACAACGTTTTATTCTTCAAACACCACTCATTATTTTCAACACACACACACACATATATATATGGGAAAAGAAAAATTAAAAAGGATGTGTTTTTTTATGTATTCATCAACGTTTCGTCTTTATTTGTAAGACTTCTTCAGGGTGATAATATTAAGAAAAATGTCATGTAAGTACGTGAGAATATTGGGTTGATGGTGGCCACTACTTCTTCCCATCAACCCAATATTTTCACGTACTTGCATGACATTTTTCTTAATATTATTATCCTGAAGAAGTCTTACAAATAAAGACGAAACGTTGATGAATACATAAAAAACATCCTTTTTGGTTTTTCCTTTTTCATTTCCCATTACGTCGGATTATTTTCATCCTTCCTTTCTCATATATATATATATGTATGTATGTATGTATGTATGTATGTATGGCCGTCATCTACAGACAGCTGTTTTGTTGTTTCACGACTCATTAAATGAAAATCCATAGGCAACAAATTATTAGACTTACAAGTGTACAAATGACATCCTTTATGTTTTTTTATAAAGCTGAATATTAACCCTTTCTTTTTTTGTTTGTTTTAAAAAAATCGCTGGAAAACATGTTTACTAAACAAAGTGTTTATAACCGGAGGGTCTACTATACTACTAAAACTGGATCTTGTATGTTTTTTGTTGTTTTTTTTTACTTTCGTTCGCCCCAAACAAAACATTGCCACTGAAGCATAGGGGCTACTGTGATAAGGGCCAGATTTAATGGAGTCAACTTGGATGAGAAGTTAGCCAACAAAATGTTTGTTTACATTTCAAATTCTGTATGTTGGCGTACTCGAAGGAGTAGGAAGATAAATTCCAAAGGAAAGTAGCTATTAGAGTAGGAAATCTTCTGGCATTTATAGTGAGGAGGTGGGATTTTGCTGCTTGTTGGGTAGGTCGGAGTATTTATGTTATGGTAAGTTCGTCGGAGCACGTTCCGTGAAAGTACTTGTAAAACAAGCAAAGGGATGCAACACTGCGCTGATGCGATAGGAGCTTGACAGACACTGAATGACGTCACAAAGATATAGAAGACACCAAGAAGAGATACTTTATTGCCCTATTTATCTACGTCCTACGGAGCAAAATGTGACACAGGGTCGAAAAGTGGGAGTTGAGAAGTCAGCACTCTAGAGGAAGAGTACTTAGGACCTTAAAAAATTGCTTGGACATTCCTCAGTAGGGGCACCTCAGGCGATTAGCAATAAACTAACCCCTTCTCAAAGGGTGAGAAGGCAAAGCCTGGGAGGGTGGACCTCATAGAACTGCACAGGACAGATCCATAGACCGGCGTAAATCAAGCCTCGAAGGCCAAGACAATACCAGTCTATGGGGTGCAGTATCCATCGGAACAGATACTACACTTTTTATTGCCATAGCTAATAACACCCTACCTGAGAGTACAACGTTCGAACTCCTCGGCCTAACATTAACAGGTAACATGAATTGGAACAAATACATAGAAGACATTGCCAAGGCTGCTGTAACGAAAGTGGGCTCCCTCTACCATGCTAGAAAACTTCTCACACCTAACATTATCCTATATCTCTACAAAGCCGCCATCCGCCCATGCATGGAGTATTGTTGTCACATCTGGGCTGGTGCACCATCCACCAGTCTCTTCCTCTTAGACAAGGTCAAAAAAGAGTCTCTAAATTAATCTAATAGGTCCCTCACTATCCACCAATCTCCAGCCTCTGTCCCATCGCCACAATGTTGCATCCTTGTGCTTGTTTTACAAGTACTTCAATGGAATGTGCTCTGATGAACTTGCTGCTCTGGTGCCCCCCTCGACGTAAATACACTCGACTAACCCATTCACCGTGGAGGTCCCCAGATGCTGGAGAGCCTTTTACTCCAATAGCTTCTTTCCCCGTGTTGCCGGCCTCTGGAACTCCCTCCCTGCTCCCTGATTCCCTGACTGTGCCGACATGAAGAAATTTAAAACTAATGTGAACAAGCATCTCGCTGCACAGCTCCCAATTTAGGACGACACCTTAAACTTTCACCCTAATTCGCAGTAGCCCCTTACATCTATAGTGGCAACTTGCCTTGTTTGCAGTGAACTAAGCCAAAAAAAAACAAAACAAACTTTATGATGTCATAAATGCTTGAGTGGCAATAGTATGACGTCATTAGATGACCCGTGACCCTTTTTCTTTTGATTAAAATTTCGAAAATGGTAATCAGTGTCATAAGAATCGCCGAAAGCGAACAGAATTATTTTTTGTGATTTGCGTGGAAAATACTGAGTAACTTTGCTAGTTTCAATGTGTTTTAGTCCTAGAACCAATTGTAATGACATCCTTCATATCTATTTACCTATATGGTTATACTACTAAAACTCGGTGGATTTTGTTTGTTTGTCTCCATGCACATTTCATGATGTCACAAAAAAATGATGTCATCCACTTAAACAGTTTCAAGACACTGGAAAAAAATCCGATTTTAAATAGACGTTTAAGACATGGGAAAAATCTATCATAATGCCACATAAGGATAATTTATTTATCTCTTAAAATTACAATAAATTATAATTTAAAAAAGATATGGCACAAGGCCAAAAAGGGTTAGGAAGGGGGGTCGGAGGTCGTCCATTTGTCTATTCCCTATGCTAGTTTCTGTCACCATAATACCGCATTCACTCTATGGACTTAATCTATTTAAAATTCCCAGATGTTTCGAAGATTATGTACAACACGTTTTAAACGCAAGTCTTTTTGATGTTTACAAAGAGTCTTTGAAAAAAGGAAAAGTATTTACAAAAGTGATTTTTTTTTTTTTTTTTTTTTTTTTTTTTTTTTTTTTTTTTTTCTCCATTAAGGATGTCATCCATAAAACAGACAATTAGTGATCTGCCCTAAAGGGTCAAAGGTCGTGTATATATATATATATATATATATATATATATATTCTGAAGCGAACCGTCTAAACCCAGAAAATCTAGTAGTAGTATACAGAAAACAATTTTTGAGGTATTTGATGTTTATTTGTTTCTGTGTATACTGGATTAATTCACAAAGGGATGTCACCACTTGAAGAGATCCTTTATGACATCATAAATACTGAAATGACAATTGGCCTTTTGGCTAAGATCACAGAGAAGTATCTGTTCTGATGGATACTGCACCCTATAGACCTGTGTTGTCTTAGCCTTCGGGTCTTGATGACGCCGGTTTGTGGGTTTGTCCTGTACAGTTTTAGGCGGTCCACCCTCCCAGGCTTTGCCTCCCCTCTTTGGGGTGGAGTAAGTTTATCGCTTACTGCCTGAGGCGCCCCTACCGGGGAATTCTGACGGGGCTGTCCAGGTATTTTTTGTAGGCCAGAGTGCTCACCTTCTCGGGCGCTGGCTTTTCAAATCGCACTTTCCCGACCTTGTGCCACATCTTACCGCTGTGGGGGGTGGGGGTAAATAACATCGATTAAAACAGAGCATAGACAACTCATGACTCAAAGGATCACAGGTCATCTATGTTGACAGTGACTATATGTATATATATATTTATATTATATATTTATATTATATATGTATATATATTTATATTTAAGGAAAAGTTTAAGTTCAACAATCGAAACAATTCAAAATATTTTCAGGAGATCAAATAATAAAAAAATGTATTTATTAACAAATTAGATCTTATGAATCACCGGAATATATTAAATACTGCCGATAAAAATAAGCTCAATGGTTAACAGATTATGTTAAACAGCTTTAATATAATAATTATGATAGATTATAAAATTCATCACATAATTAATTAAAATTTTAAATATTATAATCAACACTTAACAATGTTTATCCATATGTACGCACGTTTCAAAAAATCATTTTATTATCACTTTTACGTCAGAGTAAAGCGTATAGTTTTTATCCATTTTAGTTCTGATAATTTCCAGTGGATATATTCGCAATCCGATGTCCGTATGGAAGGACCAAATAAAACATTAGTAGACAAACCATCTTTAACAAAGCTGAATATTGACCTTTTTGTTGTTGTTTTAAAGAACATTATCTATGGAAAATAAATGGACAGAGTTGATTGTGAAGCAGCAGATTTTTGTCTGCAAATATAAAAAATTTCGAAAATGCCGATCAGTGTTATGAGAATGGAACAAAAGACAACAAACGGAACATCGTTTGGCAAACAAAATAAAGTAAGCGACTCAAAGTCAGCAGCAAACGGTGTTCGGTCAGATTTAGTTCCTGATATTAAAGACTTTCTGTTTTGGGGCGCTTACTTTTCTGGTTTGCCAAGTTTTGTACTCATTTTTATTTATTATTTTATGTATTAAATTGTTAGGTAAAAGTACAGAATAGTTAACCCCCTTCCCCTTCCCTATGTTAAGAATGGCTTTCTAAATAATAATGGAAAATATGATAATATTTCTTTGTTTTTTATTTTAAATAATTTCTTTTGCAAAAGTAAGTAATTAGAAAGCCATTATTAACTATTCTGTCCTTTCATCTAAAAAATTTTAATTAATAAATTTGTGAAACAAACTCTCGCCGGAAGTTATATTACAGATGAAGTTTAATATCAGGAACTAAATCTGACAGAACATCGTTTGCTGTTGACTTTGAGTCGTTGCTTACTCTTCTTCTAGTTTGCCGAATGGTTTTATGAATGAGTGGAAAACACTGAGTAACCCGGCTAGTTTCAACGTGTTGTACTACAACTAATCTTAACGTAGTGATTTATAATATGCAATTAGCAGATCATTAGTGATTTATAATATGCAATTAGCAGATTATTAGTGATTTATAATATGCAATTAGCAGATCATTAGTGATTTATAATATGCAATTAGCAGATTATTAGTGATTTATAATATGCAATTAGCAGATCATTAGTGATTTATAATATGCAATTAGCAGATTATTAGTGATTTATAATATGCAATTAGCAGATCATTAGTGATTTATAATATGCAATTAGCAGATTATTAGTGATTTATAATATGCAATTAGCAGATTATTAGTGATTTATAATATGCAATTAGCAGATTATTAGTGATTTATAATATGCAATTAGCAGATTATTAGTGATTTATAATATGCAATTAGCAGATCATTAGTGATTTATAATATGCAATTAGCAGATCATTAGTGATTTATAATATGCAATTAGCAGATCATTAGTGATTTATAATATGCAATTAGCAGATTATTAGTGATTTATTATATGCAATTAGCAGATTATTAGTGATTTATTATATGCAATTAGCAGATTATTAGTGATTTATTATATGCAATTAGCAGATTATTAGTGATTTATAATATGCAATTAGCAGATTATTAGTGATTTATAATATGCAATTAGCAGATTATTAGTGATTTATAATATGCAATTAGCAGATTATTAGTGATTTATAATATGCAATTAGCAGATTATTAGTGATTTATAATATGCAATTAGCAGATTATTAGTGATTTATAATATGCAATTAGCAGATTATTAGTGATTTATAATATGCAATTAGCAGATCATTAGTGATTTATAATATGCAATTAGCAGATCATTAGTGATTTATAATATGCAATTAGCAGATTATTAGTGATTTATAATATGCAATTAGCAGATTATTAGTGATTTATTATATGCAATTAGCAGATTATTAGTGATTTATTATATGCAATTAGCAGATTATTAGTGATTTATTATATGCAATTAGCAGATTATTAGTGATTTATTATATGCAATTAGCAGATTATTAGTGATTTATTATATGCAATTAGCAGATTATTATCTACAGAGAAATATGAAAAGTGTAGGGACTGAAAAATGTTGTATTATATACAATTATTTATAAATAAATATTTTTTTCAAATTGACTCGTATACACGTGTTTCATGTTACCCTGCAATCATCAGTATGGGAGGAGACAATCCCTGCCGGTCACACGATTCGAACCCCAATACCAAATTCACCCATGACACAGTAGTCAGAGCGCTAACCGATGTAGCCATTACACATTTCCATGGAAATGGAGAGTAAATTAACGTCTAAATGCCAAATTCAGCAGGCATATTAGCAAGCTGTCAACAGAACTCAATAGGCGGGGCCTAGAGTATTGCATTTACGCTATAAATGACTGCTCGTTGTCAACTTACTTAAAGTGCTACATCAAGCGAGAGCTTCGAACAATTATTTATAAATAAATATTACTTTCAAATTGACCCATATACACGTATTTCATGCTACCCTGCAATCATCAGTATGGGGGGAGACACACGATTCGAACCTCAATACCAAAGTTACCCTTGACTCAGTAGTCGTAGCGTTAACTGATGCGGCTATCAAACATTGCCGTGGAAATATATATATTTAGGGTTTTACTATTTGTGTATGACCAAATAAAGCACGACCAGACCAGGCAAGACCACTAGAGCTGCTGCTGCTGCTGCTTTTCTAGAAACATAGGCAGTCAGTGGAGAAACCGTTTCATCATATTCAAGGCAATTTCTGGCCGTCAGATCGAATTGAACTGAAATATCGTCTTGCAGTATTATTTTAAATAAAAAATGAAACGGATTTAGTCACAACTTTCAGCCATAACGATTATATGAAATCAAAGGTTTATTTTTGTCAAACTCTCGATTTTTTTTAAAAAAATTTTTTATTAATATTCCTTCTTAAGCTTGAAAAAAAATTGTTTGTTTACTTAGAAAAATGTTTGGACTAAATTTTAAATAAAAACAAATAACTGTTTTCTAAAAATAGAAAATAAAAAAATGAACTGTCCCCCTTATGTTTGAAGAAAAGAGGTTGTTTACTTTTTGGTACACCAGTTTAATTTGTTAAATAGTAAAGAAAGTATTAAATTGGTAAAAAAAACAAGTAGCAGTCGATAATGAATTACGGGTGTTCCTATATACTTACCTCCCCACGAGGGCAGAGTTAGACACGAGATCGGTTTCTACTGTGGAGAAAATCCAGCTCCCAAAAAGGATAAAAGTTGACTCAGTTTATAAGAATTTCTCCTCCACTGACCGAGTACAGAAAAGATGAAATGTAGTATCAGAACACATATTACACTTTTCTTTCTTTTTTTGTCTTTAAAAAATTAATATTGAATAAAGTTCAGTCTTAATTTGAATCGGATCGTGTTTCTTTCTTTTAAAAACAAAAATGCAATTTTTAAAGTTTCTAAAACTTATTTTTAAGCTAGCATTCATTTTTGACTACTGCATGTGTTTATTTTTTGTTTTTTTGGCGAATTTATACTAATGTCATTTACTATTTAAAAAATTAAACTGCCATACCAAAAAGTAAAACTTTTTTCTTCAAACTTAAGGGGACAGTTTCTTTTTTAAAAATTTTGACTGGCGTACCAAAAAGTAAAACTTTTTTCTTCAAACTTAAGGGGACAGTTTCTTTTTTAAAAATTTTGACTGGCGTACCAAAAAGTAAAACTTTTTTCTTCAAACTTAAGGGGACAGTTTCTTTTTTAAAAATTTTGACTGGCGTACCAAAAAGTAAAACTTTTTTCTTCAAACTTAAGGGGACAGTTTCTTTTTTAAAAATTTTGACTGGCGTACCAAAAAGTAAAACTTTTTTCTTCAAACTTAAGGGGACAGTTTCTTTTTTAAAAAATTTGACTGGCGTACCAAAAAGTAAAACTTTTTTCTTCAAACTTAAGGGGACAGTTTCTTTTTTAAAAAATTTGACTGGCGTACCAAAAAGTAAAACTTTTTTCTTCAAACTTAAGGGGACAGTTTCTTTTTTAAAAAATTTGACTGGCGTACCATAAAGTAAAACTTTTTTCTTCAAACTTAAGGGGACAGTTTCTTTTTTAAAAATTTTGACTGGCGTACCATAAAGTAAAACTTTTTTCTTCAAACTTAAGGGGACAGTTTCTTTTTTAAAAATTTGACTGGCGTACCAAAAAGTAAAACTTTTTTCTTCAAACTTAAGGGGACAGTTTCTTTTTTAAAAAATTTGACTGGTATTTTTGTTTTTTTATTACTATTGTACTTTTATGCCTGAAAAAAATGTTTTCTTTTACTTTTTACGAATATTTTCTAATTATCGGTCTACTTATGTAAATTTGTTATTGTGTTAAAAAATTCAAAATTTAAATAAAACTCATTTGTTTTTATTTAAAATTTAGTCCGTACATTTTTGTAAGAAGTAAATAAACAATTTTTTTCATACTTAAGAAAGAAATATTAAAACAAAAATCGAGAATTCCCAAAAATAAACTTTTGATTTTATATAATCGTTATTGCTGAAAGTTGTGACTAAATCCGTTTCATTTTTTATTTAAAATAATACCGCAAGACGATATCTCAGTTCATTTCAATCTGACGGACAGAGATTGCCTTGAATATGACGAAAAGGTTGCTCCGCTGACGTGCCTATGTTTCTAGAAAAGCAGCCACTAGTGGTCGTGCCTTATTTAGTTGTACACAAATTGTATAACCATATATATTTATATATAATAAACTTTGTATAAACATTAAAACAGTCTACACAAATTAATTTATGTTTCTATGTAAGCGCATATCATCAGGACTGATTACAGAAGCAATGAAATTGTACAAAGATAATCAAAAGTACAAATTATTAGGAGCAGCGAGCGACAATGCTCTTCTCAAAGTTAGAACTGTAAGGGTGTGCATAGAGACATTGTATACCAAATTTTATTTTTCAAAATCGCCTAGCATAATTCAAGTTGCCCCATCCCTTTATAATATTTACACATTGAAAACTAAATGCCTAAACAGAATATATGTTTACACATTCAAGTCATAACACACAAATAAGTGCATATATTTATCGCCATTTACAAAACTCACATACAAACACGCCGAAAACATTGCATGGCTAGCTATTCACATATATGTACAAGCAAAGCATATATTTATACACACACAAATCAGAACACATGCGCGTAAGCACATTCATTTATCACCATTTAGAGATCTCACAACATACACACGCACGTCCATATGGTATTGTTAAAATCGCAATCCAAATACACACGTCACCATATATTTAATATTACTTACACAAATTACATGGAAGATCATTACCATATATTAATATATTCTACATATGCCGCTAACCTAATTACAGGCAGTTCTCAGGAGTTTTATTAATTTATATTAAAACCATTTAAATAGTGTTTATTAAAACTATTAAATTTATACTTAAGTTTACCTGATAATAAGTTGCCAACATCTTCATGTAAAATCATACATCGTGATAACACCATTTTATTTGTGTAAACAAAATTCTATGAAAATAAAATATGTAAAGTATATATATATATATATATATATATATATATATAACGTTTTTTGTTTGAACAAAATCTAAAGTATTATAACTTTTATTAAAGAAAAATTGATACATGATGAAAAACAAGGCTGTGCAATTGGTAACCTAAATGGGCGACTCCGACTTGTTAAAATTTCAAAGCTCAGACTCCACAACCAGTTTTCAACAATTTTTATTTAAATCTCTATTTATATAAAGCTAGGTATGTGTATATCTTTTATATTTCTATGTATAGGATTCACACCTAAACTAATTAACCAATCATTATAAATTTTGGAACACAGCTGCTAGGTGTAAGGGTGAGTAATGTGGCCTATATTTAATTTTATGTAAAGAGGGTATTGAGGAATTGTGAAAATTCAAATACCTCCACTTGTTGTGAAATTTTGACAATAGGTATTTCATTTCAGTAATAATTGGTGTGGGATTTGCCTTGGACGGGTATCCTGCTTCTACTGAAAGAGGAAGTTTCTAGGGAATATTAAATTCACATGTAGTCCCCAGCAACATGTATATCGCAGTCAGGGGAGATGACATACAGCACCTAGTATTCCCAAATGGTGATCTCATGAGAACTAGTGTGTCGATGTGATTATGCCGTATACAGAATACGTATTAGATACCAATTAAATAAATATTCCCAAAATTTCAGTTTCTTTTGAGGATTTTAAAGTGATTTGAAAATTCAAATATTTCAGGTTTGCATTGAATTTGAGCCATAGTCATTACACACCAATTAAGCAAAATTTCCTGAATTTCTTAAGTTTCCTTAAGCTTTACATTTTAGACATTTTCTAGAATCAAAATAATGTAATGGATTTTGATCAAAATTTTAATAAGGATTCTAGACATAAGGTTTACTCACATTATGTCTTGATTTTAATCTTTATAAGTGGACATAAAAGTGGTTTTGTATCACTTTTATGTCCCCTTAAAATGATTAAAATCAAGATATAATGATGTTAAACATTATATCTAGAATCCTTTTTCTAATTTTGATCTAAATCCACTACATGATTTTTATTCTAGAAAATGTCTAAAATCTAAGGAGGTGGGGGTGAGAAGAAATTGAAATTTAGGGAATCTTGTTTAATTGGTGTCTGCTGAGGATGGATACAAATTCAATGCAAATCTGAAATATTTAAATTTTCACATTGCAGGTTGTGCCCATATTCTGTCCCCTAAAAAACACTTTAAAATAATACTCCAAAGAAATTGAAATGTAATAATTGATGTCTAATACCTATTAAAATTTCACAGAAATCGGAGATATCTGAATTTTCAGAAAGAACCTCCACCTCCTTTGCATTAAACTAAATATAGCCCACATTTAGACCGCTTATGCCTAGCAGCTGTGTTCCAAAATTAAGAATGATCAAGTAATTAGTTTAGGAGTGAATCCTATACATACTTAGATATAAACATACCTAATTATATATATATATATATATATATATATATATATATATATTATACTTCTTTGTAATATAGCAGGAAAAATCCCAGCAGAGTGCTCGATTAATTAAGAATTAAAGTTAAAAATTTAAAGCGTAATATTTATTTATTTTGGTACAGAAAAATTAGTACAACATTCGTACCGTCGGTTTCAAGCACAGAAAGACCTAGCCATCCGGCTCTCTTCAACTTCTGTTGTCATCTGTTTAGGAAATATGAAGTCGCGTGTTACTCTCGTTTGGATGCGTTATTTGCTTAGAGTGTTGTGTATGTTTGTTTAAATTTAGTGTAAGGAAGGTTTAAACGAAAGTGACACGTGACTTCACATTTCCGAAACAGATGACAACAGAAGCTGAAGAGAGCCGGACGGCTAAGTCCTTCCGTGCTTGAAACCAACGGTACGAATGTTGTACTAATTTTTCTGTACCAGACTAATTTTTATTTTACCTTTTCTTTGAATATATAGATGAATTGCATCTGTAGATGATCTGTCATGGTTGAATTGTTATAAACAAATTTGCAAGATACTTTAAAGAAGCCATGTTTTGCTTTTTTTGCCCGTTTAATTTTTTTTGGTTCATATTGACTCCCTTCCAAATTGTCACCATTTTTTAATGACAAGTTTTCGTCGTTTCTTGGTTATTTCTTATTTTTTGAGCTATATGTGACTTCTTAGATCTCACCACCTACCTTTATATAGGTTGGGTGCCTGCTGAATGATGAAATAATAAAAGCCTGAATCGGAGTTTCTTGTAAAAGTCTCACTCCACAAAGACGTACCTGGTGAAATGGCTTCCAAGATCATGCCCACAAATATTGATCTTTGCTCTTCTTTTCTAGGATTGCCTCACGGGTTTTTTTTCTCTCCGCTACGGATTAAAATATCACGTTATAATATATCACGTTATAATCCATTCGTTTGAATTGTGGCATGTCTACCACTTGACAGCTGTTCTTTCGCAATCGCGTAAATGTTCGACTTGTTTCTTAATTTTTGGTACTGATATAGAATAGGACCCAATTTACGCCAACTTTGCGTCAGCATCTTCCGGCAGTTTATGTAAGCCGCCAGAAAAAGCCGACGCGAAGACTGACAGACGCTAGGACAAGATTAGCCAATCAGATGTCAGACGACCAATTTTCAAGAAATCTTGATATTGAGTAAATCAAGAAAAATTTGTCAAATCAGAAAATGAATTTTAACTATCTCGCTGAGCAAATTCAATCTTCCGAAGAAGTTATCTTCTTCTGCAAGAAAGACGTTTAATAGCTGAGAAAAAAAATACAGAAACTGTGAATATATGTGCAGGTTAACTGCAAGGAGCAAGCTGATGGAGAATGCACAAATCCTAACTACAGAGCGCGGACGTCTGTAAGGAAGGACACATTCGCATTGACCGGGAACTAATTAATATTCTTCTTTCTAATTTCTTCGGTGTATGTACATTGTACCTATCTTTTCTTTTCTTTTTTATGTTCAATTTTTCAGTATAGAAATTGACCTTCAAGAATTTGTCCGCGGACAGAAAAACCGTCTAGGATGTGGGTACTCTGCTTTTTTCACCGGAAGCCAGCGTTCCTCCATCTCCTTCCCGTCTGCCGCTTTGTTTTTCTAAGAAATTTCAACAAGTGTCTTTACCTCCCGTTTTTCTTTTTTATTGCCTCACCATTTGAAGCTAACCGTAAAACTAGTCAACCCGACCGATTCATCGTTTTCTTTGTAACTGAACGATTAATTCTGTGATAAGGATCAGTGAAATACATTCCAGTGTTTTCTTAAAAACGAATTACACTAGATGGAGTACAAGTTGGGTGTTAGATGTTTTAATTTGTTTCAAAGAAAGCTTTCTCGTCGCTTCAGCTTCCCCAACATTTGTAATGTCTATGTAAATTTGCACTGTGTTATCTTCAGAACAAAACTCGTCATGTTCAGAGACAGTGTATTCTTCGAAAGTGAATTTATTTGTCAGCCATTTTTTTTTTTTATTATTATTTATTAGATTTTTTCATTTTCAATCAATTGTTATGCATCGTTCCATTAACGGGAATCATAACATAAATATTCCGGAGACCCATCAAAATCAAATCCGTGATTCACAAGGCTCACTAAATTAAAAAGCTATCAACATCACTGTGTATGTATGTATGTATGTATGTATGTATGTATGTATGTATGTATGTATGTATGTATGTATGTATGTATAAGAAAACGGTTTGGATAAAATCCGACACAATGTAGATGAAATGAAAAAGTGCTTAATTTTTGTTATTCGAACGACTTTATTTATTTTTTAAAATATTTACGCTCGTCTCTCATAAGTGTGAAGCGGACGCGCACATATCCGTGGTAATGGCTGAATCCTTAGAAAGTGACTTCCACTCTGTAGTGGAATGGGGTTATAAATGGATGGTAACATTTAATGCTGAAAAGATAAATCTCCTTTCCTTCAATAACTATAAGAAACCTCTTCAACCACCGATTGTCATGGCAAATAACACCCTACCTGGGAGTTCAACATTCAAACTACTCAGCCTAACCTTCATATGTAACATGAATTGGAACAAATACATTGAAGACATTGCCAAGGTTGCAGCAAAGAAGGTGGACTCCCTCTGCCGTGATAGTAAACTTCTCACACCTGACATTATCCTATATCTCTACAAAGCCACCATCCGCCCATGCACGGAGTATTGTTGCCACATCTGAGCTGGTGCATCATCCACTAGTCTGTCCCTCTTGGACAAGATTTAAAAAAAGAGTAGCTAATCTAATAGGTCCCTCACTGTCCTCCAAGCTTTAGCCTCTGTCTCATCGCCACAATGTTGCATCCTCGTACTTGTTTTACAAGTACTTCAATGGACTGTGCTCCGATGAACTTGCTGCTCTGGTGCTCCCTAGACGTAAATACACTAAACCAACCTGATAATCAGCTAAATCCCATCCATTTACTGTGGAGGTCCCCAGATGCCGGAGAACCTTACTTCCTCGTGCTGCCGGCCTCTGGAACTCCCTCTCTGTTTCCTGACTGTACCGACATGCAGAAATTTAAAACTAATGTGAACATAAATCTCGCTGCACAGCTCTAAATTTAGGAGGACCCCCCCAAAACGTTCACCCTAATTCTCAGTAGCCCCTTACGTCTACAGTGGCGGCCTGCCTTGTTTGGGATGAACTATGATTAAAAAAAATATTTTAAATTGAAAACATAGATGAGAGATAAAAAGAGAAGAAAACTGAAGAGGAGGAAGGAGCAAAATGAGGGAGAATTTTAACAACTTTTGAAAAGTGTTTGATGATTAAGAACAAAAATAAAGCGAGAAAAGAGAAAGGAAAGTTTGTCACAGGCATGGTGGGGGGGGGGGGTATGAAAATATGATAGAATTGTAAAAAAAACAAAATCTGTGGGAGAGAAAATAAATTTTAACCATTGTCAAATATTGCTGTTTTCTAGCATAATTTTATCTAAAATAGGTGTACTGTGGTAAAACCCCATTCGTTGTTTGATATTGTGTTTAGAGTTGGATATATATTAAGTGCTCTCGTTGATGGTTGTTACATGTGCTTTTCATAGAAAAAAATATTCTCTTTTCTATCTGCATCCTTTTATTTTATAAAGTGTCTTAAATCGATCATTGTTTTGTGTTGATTTTAGCGTCTTTGTTTATTTTTATTTTTAGCTATCCTAAAGCAACATCATGCCAGCCATAAAGTTTAAGAGAGTCACGGCAGAATACTTAGCCGAGAAGACGGCTCAGCAGACCAAGGCGGCTCCAGCAACTAAAGGGGATACAGGTCCTCCGGCATCAACCCCTGCCTCTGCAGCTGATGAACAGCCTGGCAGCCGAACCGAAAACCCGCCTACATCTGCCAGTAAGACAGAATCCAAAAACAAAAAAGGGACTCCCGCAGAGTCTGATAAATCCAGCACTGGTTCCAAGAACCCGCCCAAAATAGACAACATGGTGCTCACAGAAAAACGCAAGAGAAATATTCCTGCTGCTGATCTGAAACTTATGGAATGGTAAGTGCTTTCTTTTTACAAACTGGTATATCACGTCACTCATTTTGAATAAATATAAATATATATATATATATATATATATATATATATATATATATATATATATATATATATATATAGTGTGTCAGGTTGTATATGAAAAGAAATCAAATAAAGTGCTCAATCATATAAGAGAGCTAATATAATTTATTTAGATACTGTATATTACATATTTCAGCAATGTACCGCGGTTTCATCCAAAAGGGCAGATTTAGACATCTTTAGTAAATCTCTGAGATTTACTAAAGATGTCTAAATCTACCCTTTTGGATGAAACCGCGGTACATTGCTGAAATATGTAATGTATGATATCTAAATAAATTATATATATATTTATTTATTTGATGTGTCGATGTGGGGCTTACGATAGTGCGGATGTCTGCGATCTGATTGGGCTTTTTATCTTATACTACCTCCAAACTAAGTTCCCTAACGAAGAGTTTGACCGTTACAATGACGATGGACTATGCCTCTCCCGCAAGAAAAACTGCCAAGAACTCAACAAATTTAGAAAGCAACTGACAGAATTCCTTAAAGAGCTGGGATTCGAGATCACCATCAATACCAATCTCACTAGCGTGGACCTAACTTACAACTTCACTAAACCATGCCATAAACCCACTCACAGTGGGCTGGGGGGTGGACATTAGGCAAAAAAGAATGTCGGAGGAATTGCTGATGTTTGGTGTTTTTATAAACTACTTTATATTCCTGATTCAACAAAAAAAAAAGTAAGTCAAATCGTTAAACGGTTGAAAAAATATGCAACATTGAATTCGCGATATTTCGCATTTTTCTCCGGCTCACGCGAAACATCCACGATTTTTCCCCCCAAAATTATAATTTTCAGATTTCCATGATTAAATTGCAAAAATCAGTGTGGAATTACTTATTATTGCATGTTTTTTTGTTTTATTGATAACCATTTGTGAAAATGCAAAAATAGACAACTTTGGGACCCAATTTGTCGATTTTTAACTCTTTTTATGAAAGAAATTAGGAAAATTTGAGCTAAATTTCCCTCTTTTTTGGCTCAAATTAGCGATAAAATTCTATATTCATCAGAAAATAACTTGTAAACCGGGATAGGGCACATACCAAACCATATATGTTTCTGAAAGCTATGGAGGTATAGATTATGATAAACCAAGCAGATCTATGTGCCCTATCCCGGATTTTTCAAAAAACAAGCATGCATAGTCCCCCTCCACAAGTACACTGAAAACGAAAAAAAACTGAAAATGTGATCTACAATTGATAAAAATGAATTAGGGGGCAAAAGTTTGTTTTTTTCCCAAAATTTTTTTTTGGTGAAAATTCAAGAACACAACGATGCAAACAATGTATCTTCTTCATTCTCGACGCTGAAATGCACTTTCTCTGGGCAGTACCGTGTGTGGTGTCCTCTTAATTCGCACAGTTTACAAAACGGTTTGGCTTTCAGTCGTTCAGCATTCACTACTGGATCAGATGCCAACCACAACCGATTCAGAGTGTCCGTCAGGTTTGCATCTTGGGAAATCTTCTGCGACAATGTTTTTCTGATGTTACAAAGAATTTTGTTGCACGCCTCGAGACCTGATTCATCCAAATTTCCAAGTCCATCATTATGCTGAATCAACTCCCAAGAATGAGCCAACACTTTATGTATCGATGGTGTAATACTGATCCATGGTCCTGGAAGATTCTTATAGATAACGCGAGGAAATTGAGTCAGGAGAAAGACATTTGTATCAATACAGTATTGTTTATACTTCTCGACATCAACTTTTCTTTTCGACGACAGCACTCGGAGGATAATGGAGAAACGCTGATCAAGGACTTCCATTTTAGATCGATTTGCCTCAGGTACTGAATCCGTCACCAATTTCCGAACAGCAACATCGTGGAGGAGTCGTCGGCAGTTGTTTCCGGTAGTTGTTGTCCCAGTTTGACCAGTCGCATCAGCATAATCCCATTTGATTCCAGTGGCATCTTTGATTTTCTGCTGAAGATCTGTTCGAGCCTTTTCCAAAAATCGATGATTATGGCTGGCCTTTGACCAGTCAAACACACAAGCGACAAGATGAACGATAATTTTCATAAACATGTCAACTGAACGCATGAGACCATGGAGTACTTGGATGGAAACAACTTGGTTGTTTGCAATGGGTCGAGCAGTGACACCAGCACGTACATCATAATCGTCAGTGCGTTTCAGGAGAGAACCATCTTTTTGTTCCAGATCATTGAAGATTGCATGCAGGGAAGTGATGTCACGTGTGATATTGATGCCGTTCTGAATGAACTCGATGTCTAGGCAATCCTCTTTCGAGTGGTGACACAGATCACAATATGCACCTCCCAGACCAAGATATATGTTGGAAGCTTTTCTGTCCAGGCAGTATGAAACGTTGGTCGACTTAACATTCACGGCTCTGTTTTCCGGCATCTCAACAACAAAACCTTCACTTTCAACTTTGGAGATGTCGTTGTTGAACAATTGAAGGGACTGCAGTGTTTCAGATGATTCTTTGCCGGTGTGGATCATTATTGGTCTTTGAGATCTGGGTGAATTCGGAGAGGGCTCGGTCCAAACAACTTCGCCATGCTGGTCTTTCAGCTCAAGTGGGCACACAACAGTCAATATCAAATTGTTCGTTTCATCATTGTTGACCTGGTTGAAAATACTGTGTCCTCCACTTCCATCAAACCCAAATTTACATTTTAGGGCAAGATGCTCCTCTTTGATTGGAGGAATGGTTTGCAACACTCTCGCGATGGTAGACTTCAAAGCATCCACATAGTTGAAATATACACCGTGCTAAAACACTCCAGTATAATATTGAGGTATGGGAATCACCACTGGTGTCACCTCTCTTTGTCTCGTTCGCAAGTGTATCCAAGCTGGGAGGATGTCATGCCCAGCTGATTTCAGAACATTCTTTTGGGTGGTGTAGGCGTTTCTCCCCAAATTGCAGTCCGTATACAGAACCAATGCCGTATCAACAGGAAGTTTCTCGCTTGTGTCACATGTGGATTTGCTCCAAAGAGCATTACCAAAATCTCTCGACTCCCGATCAGGGCAACGAGTAAGGAATAACCCCATCAATTGGGAAGAAGTCACTTTCTCCTCTGCAGCCACTGCCTGAATTTTCGCCCAGATATCATCGGTTCTTCTCAACAACTGTTTTAGGCTGCCCAACTCTTCAAGGGGCCTTTTCCTGGATGCAGTTTGCGTCGAGGGTTTCTTGTAATAGCGGAGCACAACATTTTCAGCTTCACCTAGTGAGCTCAGCTCATCCCAGTTAACAGCAATCCGTTTATCTGTATATCGTCGTTTCTTCAGCGAATGGTATCTTTTGAGCGACTTCTTGACCTCGTCTTTCTGCTCCTCTGTTAACTGGATGAGATACTTTTGCTCCAGCAATCGAACACATGCGGTGATGGATAGAGGATCTCTAGTTTTTGCATCTTCTACAGTAAACACTTGGAAAAGTGCGTTATCGCTGACTGCTTCCATTTTTGATAGTAACTCCATCTAAATAAACAAAACAAAAATTTGAAGATTCTGTAGTGATTTCCTGTAAAATGCTTTGACAGGAAATTAAAGTGTGTAAAAAGGTGTGCAAATGAAAGAAAAGAAGTGTGTCAAATACTACTTCATGTCACATGTTACCAGATTTTTTTGGATTTTTTAGAAAGGCCCTCAGATTTCGCTTCTAACGAGCCCTCACTGAGCTTCTATGATCAATTTTGTGCCAAGATATGGCCAAAAATGTGATTTTGGGCCGTTATGCCCAAATATGGAAATTCGGCCCCAGACCCCCCAAAAATGGATTTTATGAATTTTTTTGATTTTTCCGAAAAGCTCTTGAAATTTCGCTTCTAACGAGCCCTCAAACAGCTTATATGGACAAGTAAAACTAAAGTTATGCCCAAATGTCCTCCAAAAACCTGTTTTGGCCCACTGTGCCACTGAGCAATCAATCCTGTCCCCCCACTCGTCTTTAAAAACCTTATACCCAATATAAGCAGAAGAATTTCCCAGCTTTCATCCAGCCCTGAAATTTTCCAACAAGCCCCCCCCCCCCCCATGTTACAATAAAGTCTTCGGTGAAAGCGGCTGTAGAGAAACAATTACTTACACACCCACCCAACCTACCAGACAACACATACATTAATAGATAAACTCTTTCTTACATCTAATAATCTTCACAAACTGTTCAAGAGAAATACGGTCAAAACAAGTTATTCATGTAGGCCCCTCCGTAGGATCCCTACTAGCCTCACAACTCCAATCAATTCCTCAAACCCCCACTGCTTATGCAGAAAAGGTGAAGTGTAAAAGTACTGAAGCGGTTAGCCAATCAAATTGCGAGAAAATAAGCAGAGGACATGTCAACATTTAAACTGATTGAAACGCGAAAGTACTGCAATAAATTTTCACAGGCTATTACTGGCTGTTGCGTCTCCTGAAGGAGTGATTAACTTTTGTCAGGAAGAAAAACTGATCGGAAAAGAAAAGAAATGTTCAGGCAAAAAAAAAACTTAACCCTAACCCTTAACGAAACCAAAAATAATTTTCGGTAAAAAATAACCAAAAGAAACCTTACCCTAAATCCCAACGACGCCATTTTTACCTGATTACAAACCAAAAATAATTTTTTATTTTTTATTTTATTCATTTAATAATTAAATAAAACATATATATATAAAATAATGTTTCTTGGTTTTTCTAAAGTCTATAAATAAAGTTCAAAAAAACGTTTTCTTAAAGATGTGTAATCTATCTTCTATATGTGATGTAGGCAAAACGGATGCGCACATATCCGAGGCAATGGCTGAATCCTTAGAAAATGACCTCCAGGCTGCAGTGGATTGGGGTCATAAATGGATGGTAACTTTTAATGTGCCCCTTTGACGTAAATTCGCTAGATCAACCCGACAGAAATTTAAAACTAATGTAAACAGACATCTTGCTGCACAGCTCCCAACTTAGGATGAAAACCTACACACTATTAATTTTACCCGTCCTGGGACAGGTATTCTTTTTCTTCTTCTTTAACATATTTCACCCCAAACAAGTCAGGCCACGACTTACGTCTACAGTGGCAGCCTGCCCTGTTTGGGGTGAACTATGTTAAAAAAAATACCATTTTGATATGGAAAAAAAAAGGTGTCTTTTTCAAGACTGTGAATTCAACATTTTTTTTTTTTAAAAAGATCCTACAAAAAAAGAAAAATGATACATGATAAAAAATATCCATCTTGTAAAATCAAAAAAATAAGATGGCCATCACTCGATCACAATGATTTTGATATTTCTTTTTTATAATTTTATTTTAACCATTGTCTCATATTTATTTTTATTTATTTTTTTTTTTTTAGTTGGAATTGGTCAACTTTCACTAATTTTTATTCTTTAAGTAATGGATTTTGACTCCCAACTCCATATCCCGTTATTTCTTTATAGATTTTTCCCTTTTGGAATTTGCAACAGTTTTTCCATGAAACTTGTGGTGTATATATAATACTAGCGGGAAAACCTGGTGTTGCTCGTGGTAGTGTGTCATCCTATGTCCTCCTGCCCCATTCATAACACCCTATTATATTGTTTTATGTTTATATTTTACATATTATAATTGTTTTATGTTTATATTTTACATATTATAATCAATTTTGGGGTGGAGCTCAAGAATTTACTCAGCATTGATTGAATGAGAAAGAGTAAATAAAATGATGTTAACTGAAATAATTCTTAGTAAATTGTGGCCAAGTATCATAATTTTTACGAAGGAATTCAACCTCCTTTTTACCCCATTTACATAAAATTAAATTAAATATAGCCCACATTATGAACCCTTATGCCAAACATGCTCCAAAATTCATAATGGTTGGTTAATTAGTTTAGGAATGAATCCTGTACATACAAATATATAAACGTATACACATACCTAACTTTATATAAATACTAGTAGAATCAGCCTACTCCTGATCTTTGCTAAAAAATCTTTGAATCCTTAATCAATCTAGCGATAGTCCGGCACTTAGTTAATGCTAAACTTCTTTTTGACCACCAGTATCAATTTAGACAAGCACGATCTACTGCAGACATTCTAACGGTCATCTCTGAACGCATATATCATACACTGGATAAGGCAGGTGAAGCTAGGACAGTAGCGCTTGATATATCCAAGGCCTTTGACAAAGTCTAGCATAAAGGGCTTCTCCTAAAAATAC
>OY744538.1:14861325-15078825 GCA_963556195.1 Sepiola atlantica
AATTACGAGGTTATCAAAGTTTTAATAAATCTGTTAACGTTTCTGAATAGTTCATCCATTATTTACAAGTTATTATTTATTATACCTAAATTACGAGGTTAACCAAATACGAGGGTATTACCATTTATTACAAGGTTATCAAAGTTTTAATAATCTTTAAACGTTTCTCTTGATAGTTCATCCATTATTTACAAGTTATTATTTATTATAACCTAAATTACAGGTTATCAAAGTTTTAATAAATCTGTTAAACGTTTCTCTTGATAGTTCAATAAACTGATCCATTTATTTACATGTTATTATTTATTATTAACCTAAATTACGAGGTTATCAAAGGTTTTAATAAATCTGTTAAACGTTTCTCTTGATAGTTTCATCCATTTATTTACAAGTTATTATTTATTATAACCTAAATTACGAGGTTATCAAAGTTTTAATAAATCTGTTAAACGTTTCTCTTGATAGTTCATCCATTTATTTACAAGTTATTATTTATTATAACCTAAATTACGAGGTTATCAAAGTTTTAATAAATCTGTTAAACGTTTCTCTTGATAGTTCATCCATTTATTTACAAGTTATTATTTATTATAACCTAAATTACGAGGTTATCAAAGTTTTAATAAATCTGTTAAACGTTTCTCTTGATAGTTCATCCATTTATTTACAAGTTATTATTTATTATAACCTAAATTACGAGGTTATCAAAGTTTTAATAAATCTGTTAAACGTTTCTCTTGATAGTTCATCCATTTATTTACAAGTTATTATTTATTATAACCTAAATTACGAGGTTATCAAAGTTTTAATAAATCTGTTAAACGTTTCTCTTGATAGTTCATCCATTTATTTACAAGTTATTATTTATTATAACCTAAATTACGAGGTTATCAAAGTTTTAATAAATCTGTTAAACGTTTCTCTTGATAGTTCATCCATTTATTTACAAGTTATTATTTATTATAACCTAAATTACGAGGTTATCAAAGTTTTAATAAATCTGTTAAACGTTTCTCTTGATAGTTCATCCATTTATTTACAAGTTATTATTTATTATAACCTAAATTACGAGGTTATCAAAGTTTTAATAAATCTGTTAAACGTTTCTCTTGATAGTTCATCCATTTATTTACAAGTTATTATTTATTATAACCTAAATTACGAGGTTATCAAAGTTTTAATAAATCTGTTAAACGTTTCTCTTGATAGTTCATCCATTTATTTACAAGTTATTATTTATTATAACCTAAATTACGAGGTTATCAAAGTTTTAATAAATCTGTTAAACGTTTCTCTTGATAGTTCATCCATTTATTTACAAGTTATTATTTATTATAACCTAAATTACGAGGTTATCAAAGTTTTAATAAATCTGTTAAACGTTTCTCTTGATAGTTCATCCATTTATTTACAAGTTATTATTTATTATAACCTAAATTACGAGGTTATCAAAGTTTTAATAAATCTGTTAAACGTTTCTCTTGATAGTTCATCCATTTATTTACAAGTTATTATTTATTATAACCTAAATTACGAGGTTATCAAAGTTTTAATAAATCTGTTAAACGTTTCTCTTGATAGTTCATCCATTTATTTACAAGTTATTATTTATTATAACCTAAATTACGAGGTTATCAAAGTTTTAATAAATCTGTTAAACGTTTCTCTTGATAGTTCATCCATTTATTTACAAGTTATTATTTATTATAACCTAAATTACGAGGTTATCAAAGTTTTAATAAATCTGTTAAACGTTTCTCTTGATAGTTCATCCATTTATTTACAAGTTATTATTTATTATAACCTAAATTACGAGGTTATCAAAGTTTTAATAAATCTGTTAAACGTTTCTCTTGATAGTTCATCCATTTATTTACAAGTTATTATTTATTATAACCTAAATTACGAGGTTATCAAAGTTTTAATAAATCTGTTAAACGTTTCTCTTGATAGTTCATCCATTTATTTACAAGTTATTATTTATTATAACCTAAATTACGAGGTTATCAAAGTTTTAATAAATCTGTTAAACGTTTCTCTTGATAGTTCATCCATTTATTTACAAGTTATTATTTATTATAACCTAAATTACGAGGTTATCAAAGTTTTAATAAATCTGTTAAACGTTTCTCTTGATAGTTCATCCATTTATTTACAAGTTATTATTTATTATAACCTAAATTACGAGGTTATCAAAGTTTTAATAAATCTGTTAAACGTTTCTCTTGATAGTTCATCCATTTATTTACAAGTTATTATTTATTATAACCTAAATTACGAGGTTATCAAAGTTTTAATAAATCTGTTAAACGTTTCTCTTGATAGTTCATCCATTTATTTACAAGTTATTATTTATTATAACCTAAATTACGAGGTTATCAAAGTTTTAATAAATCTGTTAAACGTTTCTCTTGATAGTTCATCCATTTATTTACAAGTTATTATTTATTATAACCTAAATTACGAGGTTATCAAAGTTTTAATAAGTCTGTTAAACGTTTCTCTTGATAGTTCATCCATTTATTTACAAGTTATTATTTATTATAACCTAAATTACGAGGTTATCAAAGTTTTAATAAATCTGTTAAACGTTTCTCTTGATAGTTCATCCATTTATTTACAAGTTATTATTTATTATAACCTAAATTACGAGGTTATCAAAGTTTTAATAAATCTGTTAAACGTTTCTCTTGATAGTTCATCCATTTATTTACAAGTTATTATTTATTATAACCTAAATTACGAGGTTATCAAAGTTTTAATAAATCTGTTAAACGTTTCTCTTGATAGTTCATCCATTTATTTACAAGTTATTATTTATTATAACCTAAATTACGAGGTTATCAAAGTTTTAATAAATCTGTTAAACGTTTCTCTTGATAGTTCATCCATTTATTTACAAGTTATTATTTATTATAACCTAAATTACGAGGTTATCAAAGTTTTAATAAATCTGTTAAACGTTTCTCTTGATAGTTCATCCATTTATTTACAAGTTATTATTTATTATAACCTAAATTACGAGGTTATCAAAGTTTTAATAAGTCTGTTAAACGTTTCTCTTGATAGTTCATCCATTTATTTACAAGTTATTATTTATTATAACCTAAATTACGAGGTTATCAAAGTTTTAATAAATCTGTTAAACGTTTCTCTTGATAGTTCATCCATTTATTTACAAGTTATTATTTATTATAACCTAAATTACGAGGTTATCAAAGTTTTAATAAATCTGTTAAACGTTTCTCTTGATAGTTCATCCATTTATTTACAAGTTATTATTTATTATAACCTAAATTACGAGGTTATCAAAGTTTTAATAAATCTGTTAAACGTTTCTCTTGATAGTTCATCCATTTATTTACAAGTTATTATTTATTATAACCTAAATTACGAGGTTATCAAAGTTTTAATAAGTCTGTTAAACGTTTCTCTTGATAGTTCATCCATTTATTTACAAGTTATTATTTATTATAACCTAAATTACGAGGTTATCAAAGTTTTAATAAATCTGTTAAACGTTTCTCTTGATAGTTCATCCATTTATTTACAAGTTATTATTTATTATAACCTAAATTACGAGGTTATCAAAGTTTTAATAAATCTGTTAAACGTTTCTCTTGATAGTTCATCCATTTATTTACAAGTTATTATTTATTATAACCTAAATTACGAGGTTATCAAAGTTTTAATAAATCTGTTAAACGTTTCTCTTGATAGTTCATCCATTTATTTACAAGTTATTATTTATTATAACCTAAATTACGAGGTTATCAAAGTTTTAATAAATCTGTTAAACGTTTCTCTTGATAGTTCATCCATTTATTTACAAGTTATTATTTATTATAACCTAAATTACGAGGTTATCAAAGTTTTAATAAATCTGTTAAACGTTTCTCTTGATAGTTCATCCATTTATTTACAAGTTATTATTTATTATAACCTAAATTACGAGGTTATCAAAGTTTTAATAAATCTGTTAAACGTTTCTCTTGATAGTTCATCCATTTATTTACAAGTTATTATTTATTATAACCTAAATTACGAGGTTATCAAAGTTTTAATAAATCTGTTAAACGTTTCTCTTGATAGTTCATCCATTTATTTACAAGTTATTATTTATTATAACCTAAATTACGAGGTTATCAAAGTTTTAATAAATCTGTTAAACGTTTCTCTTGATAGTTCATCCATTTATTTACAAGTTATTATTTATTATAACCTAAATTACGAGGTTATCAAAGTTTTAATAAATCTGTTAAACGTTTCTCTTGATAGTTCATCCATTTATTTACAAGTTATTATTTATTATAACCTAAATTACGAGGTTATCAAAGTTTTAATAAATCTGTTAAACGTTTCTCTTGATAGTTCATCCATTTATTTACAAGTTATTATTTATTATAACCTAAATTACGAGGTTATCAAAGTTTTAATAAATCTGTTAAACGTTTCTCTTGATAGTTCATCCATTTATTTACAAGTTATTATTTATTATAACCTAAATTACGAGGTTATCAAAGTTTTAATAAATCTGTTAAACGTTTCTCTTGATAGTTCATCTATTTATTTACAAGTTATTATTTATTATAACCTAAATTACGAGGTTATCAAAGTTTTAATAAATCTGTTAAACGTTTCTCTTGATAGTTCATCCATTTATTTACAAGTTATTATTTATTATAACCTAAATTACGAGGTTATCAAAGTTTTAATAAATCTGTTAAACGTTTCTCTTGATAGTTCATCCATTTTATTTACAAGTTATTATTTATTATAACCTAAATTACGAGGTTATCAAAGTTTTAATAAATCTGTTAAACGTTTCTCTTGATAGTTCATCCATTTTATTTACAAGTTATTATTTATTATAATCCATTTTATTTACAAGTTATTATTTATTATAACCTAAATTACGAGGTTATCAAAGTTTTAATAAATCTGTTAAACGTTTCTCCTGATAGTTCATCCATTTATTTACAAGTTATTATTTATTATAACCTAAATTACGAGGTTATCAAAGTTTTAATAAATCTGTTAAACGTTTCTCTTGATAGTTCATCCATTTATTTACAAGTTATTATTTATTATAACCTAAATTACGAGGTTATCAAAGTTTTAATAAATCTGTTAAACGTTTCTCTTGATAGTTCATCCATTTATTTACAAGTTATTATTTATTATAACCTAAATTACGAGGTTATCAAAGTTTTAATAAATCTGTTAAACGTTTCTCTTGATAGTTCATCCATTTATTTACAAGTTATTATTTATTATAACCTAAATTACGAGGTTATCAAAGTTTTAATAAATCTGTTAAACGTTTCTCTTGATAGTTCATCCATTTATTTACAAGTTATTATTTATTATAACCTAAATTACGAGGTTATCAAAGTTTTAATAAATCTGTTAAACGTTTCTCTTGATAGTTCATCCATTTATTTACAAGTTATTATTTATTATAACCTAAATTACGAGGTTATCAAAGTTTTAATAAATCTGTTAAACGTTTCTCTTGATAGTTCATCCATTTATTTACAAGTTATTATTTATTATAACCTAAATTACGAGGTTATCAAAGTTTTAATAAATCTGTTAAACGTTTCTCTTGATAGTTCATCCATTTATTTACAAGTTATTATTTATTATAACCTAAATTACGAGGTTATCAAAGTTTTAATAAATCTGTTAAACGTTTCTCTTGATAGTTCATCCATTTATTTACAAGTTATTATTTATTATAACCTAAATTACGAGGTTATCAAAGTTTTAATAAATCTGTTAAACGTTTCTCTTGATAGTTCATCTATTTATTTACAAGTTATTATTTATTATAACCTAAATTACGAGGTTATCAAAGTTTTAATAAATCTGTTAAACGTTTCTCTTGATAGTTCATCCATTTATTTACAAGTTATTATTTATTATAACCTAAATTACGAGGTTATCAAAGTTTTAATAAATCTGTTAAACGTTTCTCTTGATAGTTCATCCATTTTATTTACAAGTTATTATTTATTATAACCTAAATTACGAGGTTATCAAAGTTTTAATAAATCTGTTAAACGTTTCTCTTGATAGTTCATCCATTTTATTTACAAGTTATTATTTATTATAACCTAAATTACGAGGTTATCAAAGTTTTAATAAATCTGTTAAACGTTTCTCTTGATAGTTCATCCATTTATTTACAAGTTATTATTTATTATAACCTAAATTACGAGGTTATCAAAGGTAACAAGTGACCGCATTGGTGTCACAAATGCACCTCGATAGAACTAGCTCGATGAGGAGACGACTGACGACAGGTCACAGGGCTAATCTGGACAAAATAGGAGCAGTGGACATCGAATGTTGTCGCTTCAGTGTTTTAAATCAAAAAGGGGAGGGGGTTTGGCAAACATCTTGCCTCTTTTAGAGCGGTCAGCCCAAAAGGGCAGGAAAGAGGAAGCGAACATGTGAGTTATACCATTTTTACATTGGTGACCACGTTGCTAAATCAATCAATGGTGATCGCTCCATTGTCGTGTGATCTGAGATTTCTATGCATCAGGGAAAAAAAAACCCACCAATTTTTTATACAAAGTCATTTCTTTTTATCCTTATTAATCAGCTTGAAAATCTTGATATAGATGGGGAGAGGGTAGGAATTTTTAAAACTTGTTTTTTCACAAAGGAAAATTTTGCTGATTTTAATCTCTTTTTTTTTTGTTTGTTTGTTTCTCTTTTATCAGATTGTGCGTCAGAAATTTGGCAAAGGCATCGGCATCAAAGAAACTTCAGCTTACAAAGGTTTACTAAAAGAGAAGAAGCCCAAAAAGAAACCCACCGTTCAAGCTGAATCGCTTCGTTTAAAAATGAAAGACATAGTTGACGAAGCATTGAAAGAATCTGGAAATCCTGTATCCTTTTTAGTTTGCATGTAATTTACGTAATTACCGAAAAAAAGCGAACGTGTGTGTAAATAATCGATCCAAAAATACATTTTCTAGATGCATCAACAGAATTCATCGGTGATGCACTGACCTCATAGCCGATTTTTGAGTATGTTCGCATCATCATCATCATCGGTTGAGATAGCTACCCAGACCTGAAACCCGCAGATTCAGGTCTCCTCCTTGAAAGTGAGGTGCTACACTTTTTAACATAACAATTATTTTTGGAATGAAATGAACGTGTCTGTGTAGCTGACTTGCCATAAGTATATAATTTTATACTATTACTAAACTCTACTCATTTATTGAGCATTGGTGAAGTAAATACTGAAACAAAAAATATATTTGTAATATATTATCTTATAAGTGTATGTATATATACAGAGTGATTCATAAGTCACTTCACTTAGCTATTTAAAATGATTACCATATGAAGCACAAACATACTATGAACTTTTGATAATTGTTATCTTACTCTCTAATTACTGCTTTTTGTTATTTTAAATTTGTTCGTTTATATATTTGTTTCTATATATATTTATTTCATAATCAATCAAATATGCTACAAAGAGTCGTAAATTCCTTACAAAAAAGAATGGAGCTATGCATGGAGAACGAAGGTGGAAATTTTGAAAATTTGCTGTAATTTTAAACTCCCATAAATGAATTTGTTGAATAAACTTTCTGTTTTGTATTACCATATTGTTTAACTTTAGAATTTCAAAAATAAATAGCTAAGTGACTTATGAATCACCCTGTATATATAAACAGTAATATGTATATAAAATATAGCCATCTACAGACACCTGTTTCTTCGTATCATGACTCTTCAGTGTGGCTGGATGTTGCGAGTGCATTCCCGGCAAGCCCTGTCAGGTGTCTTACCCCTGCGCCAACATATTTACTGCTGGAAGTAGACAAAATTATAGCCCTTATGTATTTTCTTTGTTTACATATTTTCTATCCTAAAAGATCTCTCTCTCTCACTCTTTCTCTCTCACTCTTTCTCTCTCACTCTTTCTCTCTCACTCTTTCTCTCTCACTCTTTCTCTCTCCACTCTTTCTCTCTCTCACTCTTTCTCTCTCTCACTCTTTCTCTCTCTCACTCTTTCTCTCTCTCACTCTTTCTCTCTCTCACTCTTTCTCTCTCTCACTCTTTCTTTCTCTCTTTCTTTCTCTCTCTCTTTCTCTCTCTTCTTTCTCTCTCTCTTTCTCTCTCTCTCTTTCTCTCTCTCTTTCTTTCTCTATCTCTCTTTCTCTCTCTCTCTCTTTCTCTCTCTCTTTCTCTCTCTCATAATGAAACAAACATTTCTGTGGAGCTCGTTTGCAACAAGTATATTTTATACAACTATTACTGAGCTCTACTCATGTATTGAGCACTGTTGAAGTAAATACTGAAATATATATTATTTTATAAATATATAATATACATACTAAAATATAATTATATTATTTAAAATTCATTTAGAAAAAAAATTTTCATAAGGAGATTCCAAAATTGAATTCAGTTTGCAACTACTGGATTCGGAGTTAAATAATTTTGAAGGGATTGTAAACTGCTATGAAGTTTTTCTTTTGGAATTAGCTTAAAAGCTATTTTAAAACGTGCATAATATCTCTCTCTGTATAATATATATATATATATATATATATACATATATATATATATATTACTAGTAGGAAGATCTGGTGTTGCCAGATACTGTAAATGATTTGACTAACGACTTGGACAATGTTTGTAGTTTATTATAAATTTTCATAAAATACTCAACACAAAAGTAATTTTTTATTAAACGTGTTATGCGGAGTAAAAAGAACCAGTAGCTTTGAATGTTTTTATATTTTTGTCTCCATAAACCGCAAAATGTCTGTTTATAAATTGGGCTGACAATTTTGTTGCTAATATTGCTTAACATATTCTCAGAAGAAAGGCGTCCGTTTTCATTGGTTGAAACAATACATTGGAGCGAAATATCCCGCATTAAGAGTAGATCTGAAACCTGGCCTTTTAAAAGTTGCTCTTGAACGCAGAGTGCGATTTGGAACAGTTCAACTGGTAAGTCTGCTTTGTCTTATTAATACATCAAAAAAAATTATCGTTTTTCTCTCTCAAATATTGCTCCCACATGAAATTCATCCCCCCCCCCCCCATGCTCCCTGTTTCCTATTTTTTTTTTTTTTTTCCCTGCTCCCTGTTTCTTTTTCTTCGGACCGCTTGCACTTTTTGAATTCCCTTCCTGCTCCCTGTTTCCCCAACAGTACCAAGATGAATTTTTGAAATTACATCTCATATTTCTTCAGACATAAGTGGCAATGGTACTCCAGAGGAAGATTAAATCTGGACAGTATAGAGAGATGTGGCTTTCATGGTATGGCCATGTTGAAAGAATGAATGAGAGCTCCTGGGTTAGTAGATGTAGAAGTAACAGGGTCAGCCCATGGGGGAAGACCAAGGAAAACATGGGAGGAAGTGATAAGGATAGACTTGAGAGATAAATGGGTAAATCAAGACCTGGTCAGAGATAGGTTAGCTTGGAAGTCAATTTTTAAAAGCCATTCAACACATACCAGCATGTAAAATGGAATTTAAACTAAATATGACGATGATGATGATGATGCCAACCTGTTTTGTTTGTTTTAGCATCTTACATTAGAAATTGTCAGTCAAATTTTATAATTTGATCCATTTTCTTTTCCTTTTTTTTTTTTTTTTTTTTTTACCTTTTCTCCAAATATATATTTTCTTCTGTCTTTTTATATCTTATCTACCCAATTATGAACCCCACCGCCATGCCGATCGTTGTGGCAATAACAAAAATAGATCTAAGTTCCTTTAAGCCGGAATGGCGAAGATGATGATTATGATGTCGCCGATCTGGTCGTCTCGTCCAGCTACAAACACACTCCCACGTTGAAACTGTTTATAGCAGCGAGTGATCACTGGGCGAACAGCAATGGGTTGGCTCTGTGGGGCGAAGGATCATTCAAAGTAGAACAAAAGGAAAAAAACAATGTTCAACAACTCGGTCTGGGTTTTTTTTGTTTTTTTTTGTATAGAAGAGTAATTATTAATAAAATAAAAGTATTGATTTTACATTGTTCAATGATAGGATTAATGTCTACCGTGCTCGTAAATGTCTTTAGCAAGGGTTGTTTTTTTTTTTCCCTGTTAAGTTATTTCATTAGTTCTCTGTGTGTGCGAATTCTTTACACAAGCGGTTGTCTAAGTCACAAGCTTAACAGGCGAAGGCGGTGGCTAGAATTTCGTCCGGTTTGGTTCTTCGGCGCATACCACTTCGGCGCACGCCCGGATGTCAGTTTAACTCTTCCGGGCGTCAGTCTAACTCTGGCTCGTGCGCGAAAAAACCACATTCTTTTATTGAAGATGTCTATGGTCTTACACCCCCTTCTCCGCCATTTTACTTCCTGCCTGTCTTCCTTTCTCAAGGAGGGTGGGGACGGGCGCCTTACTCTTTTTTTCTTAAAATAAATGGGATTTTCTCCTACCCCACCGTTATCGCCAAAAACAAACACGACAACCGTGGTCTTTCTCGTTCTGTCACACAGCTGGATGTGCTCTGTCTTGTAATTAACGATGACAGGCTCAAATAAATCTCCATCAAGTGGATTCGTTTTTCCCAGGTCGTGACGTCTTTAAAACAACCGTAACAGAATCGTGGTTCTAAAACGCGCCATTCATCCAAACAATAATATCGCTTTATTGATATTTCAGAATTAAATTTGCAATATGGCATTCTCTAATCTCCACCTCCCATCTGCCAACTGTCTCCTCGCCTCTAGTGGTAATTGATTTTGAATATCTTACACGATTCTGTGAGACTAGCTGGTGTCTCGTTCTGTCGTCCGAATAAGTTCATTTCTACGTCAAATATATACTAGTTTTATATCTCCACTTCGTCTCGTCGTAGGGCTCTCAGTCGGCGTAGCATCACCACCAAGATTCATAATATCACGTCACCAGAGTACTCGATCCCCATTGGGCCCCCGGATACTTTGTCACACAATCTCCCGGATGTTTCTTTCTTTTGTCATCTTTGTTCAAATCATTATTTGTAGAATTTTGATTAAGACTGTGTTTGTTTTCGTCCACTTGTAGGTCCGTGGAATTGGCTATTGTGGTTTTTATCGTCTTCCTCTGCCAGACACAGCAGAGGAACCTAAAGCAGTAAAACCTAAAAAGAAAGACGCGGATGACAAAAGTGACGGCACTGCTGAGGATGGAAACAAAAATGAGGTAAGAATTGATCTTTCAAATGAAATGGCGTAGACTTTTTTCTTAACAATCTGAAGGCGGAGCAAAGTATTTCAATTGATATATATATATATATATAGATATATATATATATATTAATAAACTGGGTCAGTATTATAAAATTGAAAATAAAAGCCTTTATCAATGCAAGATTAATCATTTTTTTTATTTTTTATTTTTTTTTACTTTAATCTTATTAATTTCGGAATAAAATCCATCATCAGAGTTGATCAGTATTGTGTCATTTTAAAAAAAAAAATTTATTTCATCAAAAAAAACCAAAAATAAACAAACTTTTTTTTTCTTTTGTTTCTTTGATAAATGTCTTTGGTGTGATGTATTCACGCCGATGACGTTGGCGGTTATGAATTCAAATTCTGGTTGTAGAACGAAGAAAGCATTGACATGCTAGAGTTTAATAAAATGGGTCGTTCATTTAAAGCATTGCTGAATCTGTATTATAAAATTGAAATAGAAGCCTTTATCAATGCAAGATTAATAATTTTTATTTTATTTTTTTACTTTAATCTTATTAATTTCGGAATAAAATACATCATCAGAGTTGACCAGTTCCTAACCTATACATTACTTTGTAAATGCTTTAGATTAAATTAAATTTGGCTCCAATTCATGAGTAGCATACAAAGATTCGGAAGGTCGTTGCTTTTGATGTAAGCGTGACACAAAATAACACACGCTATCGTATTAATATGTGTCTTCTTGGTCGCCCCCTTCTACCCCCCTCCCTTCCTTCAATGTAGAAAAAAAAAATCTTAGAGGTTGGTTGGGATCGAACTATAAACCAGTCGGGCCGACGTCAAAATCCTACGTCGCTAACCGTGGCGCTAAAGGGAAATATTACGAAAATTAGGTGACTTGAATGCTTTTCCAAATCTAGGTGCGATGCGCAGAGCTTTTGATGTAAGCGTGACACACGAACACACATGCTATCGTATTAATATATAGATATTTTTAATATCCATAGACATATGTTTCGTGTTTTTAAGCTCGTCAGTATGGAGTTGCGTAACCGTATCGCCGGACGGCCGATTTAAACCTCGGATCCAAGTATTATAAACCCTGGCTTCATAACTGTTTGTCCAGCTTGACGATCGCGCTTTAAAATGTGAGAGAAATACATCTTGTATCTTTCAATGGAAATACAAGTACTGAGATTCTAAAGAGAGAGTTACGATCTAAGCGAAAGAACCATTTTGGAATCATCAATTTATTATCGTAAAAGGGCTCAACTTTAAAGTAGCTTAATAATTATTTGTCAATAAATATTTTTAATATCTATAAACATATGTTTCATGTTTTTACGCTTGTCAGTATGGAATTATGTAACCGTACCATTGGTCAGATAATTCAAACTGTGGATCGAAGTATAATGAACCCTAGTAGAATACCATTCCCAGGATGGATATAAGCAATAAATATAGCATTTAATGTTTTTTCTTTCTTTGCGTACGATTTCGGTGACACCCCCCCCCCCTCACTCCAAATGGTAAAGTTAACAAAAAGGTGCAATTTTAGTTAAAGGCCGATGCAGTTAATTATTTTCATGTAAAAGCATTATTTTGTACTTACTCGGTCATATTTTATCTCTCACGCTACGAAAAAGAATTTAAAAATATCAAGCAGAAATTTAATTAGAACGATTTTTCCATTTCGATGTACAACCTTCATTTGTGCCCGAGCCGACATTTTGGGCTGTGAGCGGTCGGTAGAATAGACAAGGGCATTAACTCCGTTTTTATTGTTAGAATTATAAAAAGAAAGAAACACATAAGCAATAGTAATAAAATATATATTTATTAAATAAAAAAAATAGAAAATTAAATAATATTTTTACTTTGTTCACCGGGATACTTTCCACGATATAATTTTCTTGGTTTTTTTTTTTTGTGCCTACCTAGGGGACCCAATTTCGCGACACTTATCTGCCCTTAGTTAGCTAACCGGCCACTAACCGGCCACTCCGAAAATGACAGACTCGACATTTCATATCGCCCTCATGAAAATGGAAAAATCGTTCTAATTAAAGTTCTGCTTGATATTTTTTAATTCTTTTTCGTGGCGTGAGAGATAAAATATGACTGAGTAAGTACAAAATAATGCTTTTACATGAAAATAATTAACTGCATCGGCCTTTAACTAAAATTGCCCCAACAAAAATAAATATAATACGCTCATATTACACATTCTGTTGCCTAGAACATATTTGTGTATTGGCATTAAATAACCCTCAAAATGGTTGATATGAAATGGATAAACTAGACTAGCTTATATAATGGTATATACTTATATAATATCTTTAATTTCTATATTATTAATAAAATTGTGTGACCACTTCTCGCATGTCCGTGTGTGTATTTCTCGTGCCAATGTAACTTTGATAGTTACTCATTTAATTATTCATTTTCTTTTTTACTATTAATCAAATATTTATTGAATTCAAAAACCCAATCGTATAAATTAAACAAAATTAATTGTACTGCAAAATTAAATCTACCAAAATGAATTTCGGTTTTATTCGTAAATAAGTCAGCCATTTTAATATTTTGTTAATAGTTTAAAAAAAAAAAAAAAAGAAAAAAAGAATTACTCCTCAACTCTTTCAAATTTGAAAGGGATTTGGAAAACTTTAAACTGTCGAATAGAAAGTCATTTAAACTGGCTTTGAAATTCTTAGCAAATTCTCATTCAATTAAGATTGAAAATTTTGGAAGATTTTTACATCCAATAATTTAGACATTGAAACCACATACCATATAGTTTTATAACAATTTGTTTTAATTAATAATTTAATCACCAAACAATACCATAATAATTAAATTTAACTTCAAAATCCTATTTAAAAAAATAGTAATTTGGTAAAACAAACAAAATAGTTAATAAATCAATAAAAAAATTAAATAATAATAAAAAAAGCAAAACAATGCACGTTGCTATTTTTTGCCAAATAAACTTAAATTGATTTGATTTTAAAAATGAAAGTAGAAAGGCTCCCAGGCAACACCGGATAAGTGCAGAGTATTCTATAAAGACACAGTAACCTTGGATAAAACAATAAAAAACTTTTTTAAAAAAACTAATCTCTATTGTGAAGAATCCTAATAAATTTCTTAAATGCATTTGCTATTCTTAATCGAATTTCACTTTTTTTTTTCTTTTTTTTTTTTGTGAATGTTATCCAGAAGGATGCTGGGGAAAATGGCAGTGATGCTAAAAAAGAAGATGGCGAAAAGGCGGAAGAAACTGAAAAAAAGACTCGGAAACGGAAAAGTACCAAGGAAGATTCAGCCAGCACGGAAGTTAAAAAATCAAAAAAATCAAAGAAAGGTGAATTTCCGTTCCCCAAAAGATATTCGTGGAAACAACGGTTCTTTTTTACAATCACACTGAAAAGTATTTTTGGTGCTTATATAGATCAGGGCACATATGAAAAACGCAGTTCCAAATAAATTAACCGGAATACTCTTTGATATATTTATTATGTATCAGGCGAAAATAGTTATCTACACCAAAAATTATCAAGTAGAATTTTAATTAAAAATCAAAATCAGTATTTTGCCGAATTGCAATTGATACGAGCGGAATCAGGGATGCATAACTCAGTCTGCCATTTAAACAAGTAATAAATGAATAGCGGTCGGCAAAATACGATGAAACTGGTTTTTATTTTTAATTAAAATTCTACTTGATAGTTTTTCCTAATTTCTGGTGAGAATACTTATTTTTGGCCTGATACGTAGGTGTAAACAATAGTTTTTATTTGTAAATGCGTTTTTCACGTGTGCTCTTATCTATGTAAGCACTGCATTTTTAAAATTATTTTTTAAATAAGATAATTTATCGCATAGGTGATCCAATAGTCATAAACTGAGAATCTTGATGCATTTTGATTACGAACAAATGTTTTTTAATTAGAAGTTTTCATATGTAGTCGTATTACAGATGTCAGCCATGTTGTTTTCCTCTGTTTTAGACTACAGCAGCACCAAATGCTCACTATTTTTTATGATTGTGTGCTTTGTCAACTTAATTTTCACTGTTATTGGTCCCCCGATTTATAAAATCGGGGGACTTATGTTTTGAGGCATGTCCGTCCGTCTGGATTTTTCTCCGCAACCATCCATTGAATTTCTCCGAAATTTTGCATGAAGTTGTAACTTTGGTCAGGTTAGAAAGTGACACTCTCCGATTGTTGGAAAAAAATCTGGTTAGCCCCCAGACGGTCAAAGCCCCCTAAAATGGCAAAAAATTACCCTTTTCTCCCATAACGTTTGATCCATCCATTACATTTTTCTGAAACTTGGCCAAAATGTAGAGGCAATTGTTCTGGATATAAAATGAGAATCCTTAACCTCAGAAAAATTCTGGTTCGCGTCCCCAGGGGGTCAAAGGGGGGGTCAAAAATGCCCCAAATTGCCCAAATTTATTGCATTTTACACTCGCCACATCGAGTCACATACAGAGGGGGACCACGCATGCGCGGCTTGTTTTCACTGTTATTGTTTTTGTTTGTGCTGTAGTCATTGTAACAACACAGAAGCGGTTGAAAAAGACAGCTGACAGAATGCTTTGTATCATTTTGATTATTCTCATCTTCGTCGTTATTTTCACAATGTTCCGGCCGATGTAACCTCCAACCATCTTCAGGTGCATCTTTTCGAACTTGGGAATCTTTATATCAAAAAAACATCCAGAAGACGGTCACTTAGACCTGATTGTTAATCAACGCCTTTATCCATTGCGTAACGTGTCCGTATGGACTGGAGGTTACTGGTTCAATCCTTACTACAGGCAATAATAACTAAGAATGATATAATGATTAATCAAAACTTCTACGCGGTCATGGCTGACAGAACAAGAACAATCTGCCCGTGTGAATTAAATAAATGGTTCAATTCAAAATTATGTATAGTTTCCCGAATTTGGATATAAAGATTCCCAAGTTCAAAAAGATACGCCCAAAGAAGGTTGGAGGTTACATCGGCCGAAACGTTTTGAAAATAACAATCAAGATAGTCATAATACAAATTATCAATCTTCATCGAATAAATTCCGAAACGTCACAAAAATGTCTAGGGGTCAACATAAAAGTAGGCTAAATCTGTTCTTGGCTGCTTCTATGTTTTTACAATGATTACAGCACAGCCCAAAACAATAATAATCTTCTCTATTTCTATGGTGCTACCATCTACTTAGATGATGACCATTTGGGAATGTCAGGTGCTGTATGTAAAACCAACTGCTTGGTGTATTACAAGCTGAGGGCCCAATCTGCAAATACAATGAAGAGAGCAGACAGGTCCTCAAGCATTTGTTGTGATCTGCGCCAACCTGACACTGGCTGGTGATGACAGATTGACTTAAATAAATAACTAAAAAATAAACGTTACTTTTACTTTGAGAATGCCGGGTGGTGTATGTAAAACCCGGTCTTAAGGGTCAGTACCAGTCAGCAAATACAACGAACATAACAGACAGTCACCGGCCGTTTGTTGTGATCTGCGCCAACCTGACACTGGCTGGTGATGACAGATCAAAATTAGAATTTTCGCTGGTTTGCAAACAGTTTGAGTGCACCCACTAATTTTGAAAATGAGAAAATTAAACCTCATTTATGTTTAAACAAGTTATTTTAAAGTTTGATTTTATCATTTTATTTTCCTCATTTTCTCAATTGTAATTTCTGAAATTAGAGAATCCCCCCCCCTCTCCCCCATTATGATCTTGAAGCAGCGAAAAATCTGTTCACGAAACGTCCAAACGTCGAAATAGTGTTTTATGCTGGTGTAGCTTAATACATGTCTCACACCTGCATCATATCATGTATTTAAGTTTTTAAAAAAAAATTTATGCACAAAGATTCTAATAGTCTATAACTCTTCTCAGAGGAGCCAAACCCCAAATTGAATCATCATCACGTCCGTTTTTACATGTGAACAATTACGAAAATAGCAAGAACCTAAGTCAATCGTGAAATTGTATATGTCCGCCTGATAATGTAAGGATGAGCCAAAAAGTCTTATCTGTACCTTCTCGATATTGTATGAAGTATTCTTGAAATTATGCCATGGAAATGTGGATAACTCAAACCTATTTATCTGATTTGACATGTTGGTTACTGTTATCAAAGAGAATCAGATCCATACATCAAATTTTGAAAAATCGGAAGTTGAAATTCCGTCAAAATTTCAACCATGATGAGACTTTTCAAGGTCATATAAGATGCTGGACTTCATTGGTTACAATATGGACCAAGTAGTGATGATGAACAGAACCAAAGTTATCGCCAACAGTGTGACTTTCGCCTTCTGCATAACCGTGACCTTTGACCTACATATCCCTAAATTAAATCAGTTCTAAGTTAAACCATGACCGATATTTTGACCAAGTTTGGTGACGATTGGCCCAGCGATGTGGATGCTAAGCTGTACACAAACTAACTCGACCGAAAACATAACCTCCTTGGCGGAGGTAATAAACTTTTTCTTCTTTTTTTTTTTTTATTTTTGATGTTGTTATTGTAAAAAAAAAAAAAAATGCTTAAACAGTTTTTAATTAATTTTTATTTCTTTTTCATTTAAAACTAATTTCCGCTTATTGTTATCTTAAACAACCGACTGCAGTTTTAAAGCAATTTATTCAAGTGTGTTAAGTTAAATGTTTAATACTCTTTTTCTTCTTCCCTTTCTATAGGTAAAAAGAAGAAGAAGAAGCCAAGAAACATTGGTGAACTAAAAATTGAGGATACTTTCTCCTTGGCTATCACCTTTATGTCTGAGCCTAAGGAAGCTTCTGTATCGAGAATCCGGCGTTACATCCAAGATTATTATCCTGAAGTCAATGCAGAAATGAGGCAAGCAACTTTTACATCTATACAACAGGGATTCGAGTTCTCTGTTAGTTGACAGAAATATTTCCCTTTGGAAATAGGAAAATCCTGATTTCCATCAAACATTGTTTTTTTTGTATTTGGCTCAAATCTGATTTTTTTTTTTTTTTTTTTTTTTCCCCCCTCTCTTTTGCCCTCCACCTGCCTTGTCATGCCTCCCCCCGCCTTGTCATGCCTCCCCCTCGCCAATTGTAAACACTTTTTAATATCATAGATGACAGTTGTCGGTGCTTATGCTGTTCAGCGGCCGTATGAAAAAATTATTTTTTTATAAAAACAATATTATATACCTATTCAGCGTTATATTCTTACTCACTGTACAAAAAAGTAGAAAAAATTATCCACTAGAACTTTAATTACAAGTATTTTTCCATTCTGCGTATCATAACAGCGATTCGTTCACTAAGCCTCCATCTTCTTTCTTAAGAAGATTTCGAATTATCTGCCCTTGAAATTTTCTTAAGAAAGAAGATGAAGGCTTAGTGAATGAATTGCTGTTATGATACGCAGAATGGAAAAAGACTTGTAATTAAAGTTCTAGTGGATAATTTTTTCTACTTTTTTGTACAGTGAGTAAGAATATAACGCCGAATAAGTATATAATATTGTTTTTATAAAAAAATAATTTTTTCATACGGCCGCTGAACAGCATAAGCACCAAGTTGTCTGCTTTCTTAGGACCTAAACAATTTAATTTTGAGATAAAAGGGGTGAGTAAGTTATCTATTGCTCAGACTTTGACTTCAAATGATTTTCGATGTTTTTGTAAGAGTAGAAGTCAGGAGTTATACGACTTTAACCGTTTCGTCAAATAACGCTTGCTCATCCTAAAGAAGTTTCGTGCATCAAGAATCCGGTGTTACATCGAAGATTATTAGCGTGAAATCAATGCAGAAATGAGGCAAGCAACTTTTACATCAATACAATCGATTCACACCTGTCTAAAAAGTACTCCGCAGAATTGATTTCATCTCCACCGATGCCATAGTCTGGCTAACCGTCGGGGCACCACAGAATACCTGGATATCAGCCCTCTCTATCCTCCGACTTTCTCCAAGTGTTGCTAAGCTTTAAGTATCTCCATTTCGAGATACTCCGTCGTCCCCCATTTTTTATACTTCTCCTTCCTTGTCCTCTGCCTGGCTCGATTGTCTTCTCAAGTCTTGTCCATGTGTAACATGATCATTCCACTTCCGCTTGCATCTTCACACCATGGTCAAGAGGTTTTTGTGGGCTTAATTGCTTGCCCTATCCTGTTCCTTATTTCCTCGTTAGTAACATGATCTATGTATAAGATGTTGATGTGTTTTCGAAAGTAACGCGTATCCATGACCTGCATTGGTCGGTTATCCTACTAACGGTGCTCCAACTTTTAGTAAAATAAGTTTATATATATATATATATATAGAGAGAGAGAGATTTTGAAAAAAAAAATTTATATTGTGATAGTAGGAAGTTCTTTTAAGTAAAATGAATGTACTATTTAATTAATAGAAAAGAAGACGTGTTAAAAGACTTATCGCCTTGGGGGAGAAAAAAATCTCTGACGATGCGATAGAAAAACAGAATTGTTGACCTGGAGAAACGAAACGAAGCAAAGCCGTGTGTAATTAGGAATATATATTATTAAATATATATATATATTATATAAAAATGATTTAGTGTTAACGAATATTTTTTTATTAACACTTCTTGTAAACTTTATTGCTTTCTGTGAAGGGTTCGTTTTTTGTTCAACACATTCCGGTCGATCTAAAACATGACACTTGGCGGCCATATTGGACGAACTTGGGATTATTTACGAATGTCTTCGATAGTTCATAGATTTCAAATGTGCTTTTCGCGCGTTTTCGTGCGTAATACTACTTGGATTTTAACTCGGAATGATTCCTCGGTTAATATTATGTAACAAAACCAACAACATAATACTATTCTTAATGCTTAATATACGTAATTTATCGCATTTTGTGTGGGAGCACCGTTAGTAGGATAACCCATTGGTCTTGTTTTGCTTGTAGTTATGATTCACAGTTCATAGGCATATGCGAAGATGAAGATGACCAGATTGCGCATCAGTCGTATCTTTGATGCAGCAAGTGCGATATTCTTGTTATTCTGTGTCCTGCGTATGAATTGAGACTACATCTGGTGGTGCGGCCCAAAGTTTGCAGTTTCGAATAATGTGGAGCTCTTAGTTGCTATTACTCGCAGATCTGAGGTCGTAGTAGCTGTCAAAGGTCAATCTATGGATTAAGTAGAAACTTTCCTGGCTATGACATATTACATCCAATCGTTCAGTCTCGTGTTGTTGGAAATCGGTTGAGAAGGCAACATTGATAATCCCACTGGGAATAACATAAACAGGAAATGCAACTGTTGGCTAAGAATAACACCAGACGCGACTGCCTAAATTGGAAGGAGGTATCCCCACTAGAAGTTGCGTCGGCAACTTGCCAGAAAAGGCATGGATGGCCACATTAGGTTGCATGCTGGAAGCGGTGTGGTAGCATGAGGACGTGTGCCTGCCTAAAATGTTATTTAATATTTGGTCGGGATTTTGTTTCCCACTGCGGGGATTTGTGCACTAATACTTTTAGGAAATGGTACGAAATCGCAAATACCAACAACTTGTGTTCAGTTAATCGTATATGGTGAATCATTTATAATCAGTATTGTGTTTTGGCATTAAATAACCCCAAATGTGTTGATGTGCCATAAAACAGACAAACCAAATCGGAATTGACTCGCATTTGCATGAAAACGTGTTAATATTTTGGTACGGCAAGTTTTAAAACAGTTGCATTTCCTTTGTGACTCTGTTTCTAAATCTTCCTATTTTAGTTTTGCTTAAAACCCCTTCAGTTCGCTGGTCTTATTTATTGGGCACCCTTTAAAATGCTTCTAAATAGTAAAGTTAACACATGTGAGTGCGAGTTGAGATTATTATTATTATTATTATTATTATTATTATTATTATTATTATTCACTTTTCATCTGCAATATTTGATAAAATTTCTGAAAATGCTGAATAAATAAAAAATGTTTTCTTTATGAAATGCATATCTATGATACTCTACTTTTTACATTAAATCTAAGAAATGTTAACTATTTTTAACTAGCATGGCTACCTGGCATTCCCTGGGAGAGTAGTAATTTATTTTTTATTAATAACAATTGATTTCTTACTGTTGTCACATGCAAAGTAAATCTTACTGTAAAAACCGGAACAATTAATCAAGGTAAAACTTAACACAAAAAAAAAAAAAAAATGACACGCAAGTAAAGTTTTAACAAAAAAAAAAAAAAATGACATGCAAGTAAAGTTTTAACAAAAAAAAAAAAAAATGACATGCAAGTAAAGTTTTAACAAAAAAAAAAAAAAATGACATGCAAGTAAAGTTTTAACAAAAAAAAAAAAAAATGACATGCAAGTAAAGTTTTAACAAAAAAAAAAAAAAATGACATGCAAGTAAAGTTTTAACAAAAAAAAAAAAAATGACACGCAAGTAAAGTTTTACAAAAAAAAAGCAAAATACACAAAGTAGGTTTTACTTCAAAATATAAATTAATCTGTTCTTTCTTTCTCTCCTGAATCTGTAAACAAATCATTTTGTGCCCATGAATTAATTCCTATTTTAGTCACAAGGTAATTTCTTTTTTGTGTCTATTAAAAGTGAGAAAAACTATTTCCTTTATTTTTTACCTTTGGCCGGGGAAAAGCTGTAACAATCTCTCTCTTCCCTGGCCCCCCCCCCCCTCCCCCCCTAACAGTCGCCCGGGGCAAAAGCGTAACATATTTCTATTATTAAAAGTACTATTTCTATCTTGTCCGGTCGTCCCGTTTATACCCCCATCCCATCCTACTCCTCGACATATCTAAGTCATCATTTAAAAAAAAAAAAAGAAAGATTCTTGGGGTCAGTGGAGATCGAACTGTCGACCTCTCCGTCTTGGTTCTCCTACGCTAACCATTGCACTGAACGGATACAGTATGAGATCTGACGAAAAATAGGTCACTTGAATGCTTTTAGAATGTGGGATTTCTTTTTCACGGCGCGCATGTGCAAAGCGTACGGGCTACAAAAAAACAAACAAATTCGAACACCCTCATCACAGATTTTGTGTCCGTTCTACACAAAAAGATTGATGTTTTTTCCAATATTTCGATAATATGAGTCCAAAAGGTAGGTGATTCAGAAAATGTCAACTTTACGAGTCTTTCGTATATCTCCGGAGCCTTTTGCAGACATACAAACACACAAATCTCCTTTATATAATAGATTATCAGTTATTAAGATCAAGCTTCCTCTTCTTTGCTCATAAAATTAAATTTGCCTACATGATTATTCTTTCATTTTATTATTATTAGTTATTATTAAGATTAAGCCTCTTCTTCTTTGCTCATAAAAATGAATTTGCATATGTGATTATTGAAATAAGCCGGACACACATACATTCCCTTTCATTACAAAGATTACTCTTTCTCTCACTCTCTCTCTTTCTATCTCTTCATTTTTTGATAAAATCAAAATCTCTCTCTTGATTTAAAAAAGAAATTTTATAATAAATCCCAAATCGAATCTTAAGTGATATTGAATTTAAACAATAAGAACAACATAAACTAACTGTAAACAAACAGATGTAGTAAGACACATACGATGTCAGTCGATGTGATATATGACATCATAAAACTTCAGGTGAGACATACAAGTTTACACCTGGCAACTTTTTACATAAAATGACGAAATGGTTAAATTTTTTCCTGCTGGTTGTCGCCGCAACCGCATTCTTTTTCTTTTCCAACAAGTTTGAACCTTTCTAAGAATCTCCTTCTGAAATGGTTTTCTTGTCATTTTGATAGGCTGAAGAAAGCATTGGAAAAAGGCATTGAACGGGGATTGTGGGATCAAGTGACTGGAACAGGAGCCTCTGGAACGTTCCGACTTTTAATCGATGAATTCAACCCGGGCAAATGTAAGTAGTAAAAAAAAAATAAGTTTCTTTTTCTTCCTATGTTGAAAATGTAGTTTGGCTAAAATTGGGACAGTTGAAATTTAATTAATACTGATTCATATTTAAAATTCCGGCCAGCAACTAATCTAGCTGTAAACTTTGCAGAAAAACAAAAACAAAAAAAAAGTTTTCATTTCACACAATTACCTCCCTTGAAAATTAATGAAAATCTAACAAAGTTTTTGAAAGATTATCCTTTTCTTTTCTTTTTTTTTTCATTAAATTGCTTTAGCTAATAATAATGACAAAACTATTGCGTATATATGAGGAAAAAGAACAATTATTTATGAATTCATCAACTTTCGTCTTTATTTCAAGACTAGTCTGGATGATTGATTTGAAGAAATAAAATACAAGTGCAATATTTGAAAATATTTTGTGTGATGTGAAAAGAATGTTTTTGTTCTTTTTTCAAACGAACCATAGTCGTTAGAACTCAAAACATGTAATGCGTTTATGACATGGAATGAGTGTTTTTTCTTTCTTTAATTTATTTAGTAAAAACAACAAAATATATATTCCATAATTCATAATGATCGGTTCATTACTTTACGAGTTAATCCTATACATAGAAATATATATATATATATCTTCCCTCCAGCTATAGATTAAACAGTAAGGTAGACTAGACTCTCAAACCTTGGTTGTGCAACTCGTCTAGGAGAAGGAAAACTCTGAAATGACGCCAGTTGTTCTATTTTCTTTGCTTATCTCGGTATTGTTGCCAGTCTTCCTGGACTCAAGGAATGTTTGTTCAGGAGAGGTGCAGTTGGGGATTGCGCAACTTTTTCTTCGTAATAGACTTCTCACACGGGCAGTTCTATCAAGTTTTTATTTTTTATTTTAACGTAGTTCACCCCAAACAATACTGCTAATGGTACTGCAACAGGCTAACTCATTCCAAATTTTCTGTAGCATGCCTACAGATATGGAAGTTTGTGCCGATGAATGTCCATGCTGACACGTCTGCATTTTAACGGTAACTTGTTTCTGGTGGTTGCCATCTGTTGCAGAGGTCACCGCCACCATTATTTTGCACGTGGTTTACCAATTAGAGACAACTTTCTAAATAATTTGTCATGTGAAAGCGAATCAGAAATGTAAATGATTGAATTATTTTACTGAGATAAATAATAGTTTTTGTTTAAATCAAATAATTATAAGAATTTCCCTACAAAATATGAGCAAAATGGACCTTGTTGGGTATTATTTTAGACTTCATCAACGAAGTTGGACTGTTCCAAAAAATCTGATTGCCAGCTCTTCATTTTACTTTTCATTGTCTCTCAATGTGAAAAAATTGAATTGTATTTGAAAACTTTATTCGGCATTACATAACCCATAGTTGGTTGCTATACTGTAAAACAAACCAAACCAAACCATTAAATTATCTAAGTAACTAAAGGTAGTCGTAATTTTACAAAAAGTTATACACAGTCTCAGATAATTTCATGTTATTGAATAATCCATCAGTAAATACCGCAAAAGAAATAATAGTATAGCAGCAGTTTAATCGTCACAATTATGAAGATTTTTTGTCAGTACATCCAAATAAGAAAGAATTATATACAGATGCTTTTTTAAGAAACCACTTAAAATTCATTTTATTTTTACAGTAATCTAGATGGAGTGCCGTCACTGGTGACGATTGGCCATCACTCCCTGTATTTAGTGAGGACTTTGCCTTTTTTTAGAAGATTCTAGAATGTTGTTTTTGTATAATCTCTGCAACAATTATTGTTTTACCGAAAGGCATTCCAGAACATTAATATTATGTTATGGATCATCATAAGGAAATATTATGTTAGGGTCATCGTAACGACTTGGTCAAAAAATTTTTTTGAAAATCAGATATTATTGATTTAGAGAAAAAAAAAAAGGGAGAACCAGTTAAATGTTTTTCTCCCCCTTTGCAGGTGAAACAATGGAAGATATGGTGTGTCTGGCGATTGTAGCAACCCACGAACCCAAACAGGCATCCGCTATGTTGATTAAACGTTACGTGCAGGAATTTCATCAAGACTTCAACATTGAAGCTCGACCGCATCTGTTTAAGAATGCCATTTCCAGGGGGATCAAGAAAAACATTGTCAGGTAAGGGGAAATTATGACTTCAATTTAAAAAAAAAAAATTTTTTTCATTCTTTCTGGGGTTTTTTTTTGGGGGGGGGGGTATTTGTTTTTTACAAACATAAGCAAACAAACAAATTTTATTTTAATTTTTGTTTGCCTCAAACAAGGCATATTGCAAGTGAAGCGTAAGGGGCTACTGAGATAGAGGCCAGTTTTATGGTGGGGAGTTGGGCAGCAAGATGTTTGTTCACATTACATTTAAATTTCTGCATCTTAGTACGATCAGGGGAGCAGGCAGGAATTATAAAGGCAAGCAGTCTGAGGAAAAAAGCTATCAAGGGACCTCTACAGTGAAGGGGTGGGATTTTGCTGCTAGTCGTGTGTGCCCGGAGTATTTATATTGAGAGGTAAAAGTGCACTAATTTTTATCGGAGCACATTTTGTGAAAGCAGCATTGCGACAGGAGCTGGAGCTTGGCAAACAGTACATGACCTATTAGGTTCAAACCAGACCCCCTCCTCCTCCCCCCCCCCCCCAGCCCCCCTAAAATAATAAAATAGCTCATGGTTGGGTTTGAACCTCTGAAAAAAGATACATTTTAATCAAATCATTCCTTGTACAAACGGATAAAGCGCTTCTTTTCTAGGTGACATTGACGTGCTGGTTCAATTGATTCTGACGTGGCCTATATAGAATGTGTGATGCCAAGTTCAAATCCCAGCCGATCTATCATTATTTGCATACTAAGACTGTCAGGAAAATTTAGGAACTCCTATTTTAACCCCAGTTATTGATGAAATAGCAAATTGTGTTTAATTAAATGTACACAACTGAACCATTAAGAGTAGGTTTTTATTGTTTTTCCATTAAATAACTCAAAAAAAAAAAAAAAAAAAGGTGCTATGCCATAAAAAGTACCAAACCAAACGGAAGTTACATGAATAATGCATTCAGATTCATCAACTTTGTTCACAATCATGTGATGCTTTCTTTAAACCTTGAACGATCAGAAAACAGGGTTATGATCAGAAAATATGGTTGAGGTTAGGATCAGAAAACAGGGTTAGGGTCAGAAAATTTTTGTTTTGTCTTTCTTTTAAAAATCACATGTTTTTCACTATCCATAAATTTGGCTCACTTCACTTGACACACTGTGCCCTGACGAATGTCTCATTGATCGAAACATCTAGTGCTACCAGATCAGGCTGTCTGAAGATGTCTGCTTCCTCACCTGAAATGCACCAAACATTGATGTTTTATTGTTTTTTTTTTCTCTTTGCAAAACTCAATCATGTTCTGCAAAACCCAAAACAAAAAACAATCTCCCTCCCTTCATCCCCCTTTCTCCCCCCTTTCTCCCCTTTCCCTTCTCCCTCCCTTTCACTGAACCAAACATCATGAATAAATCTTTGAACATTTAAAGAACTTGAAGCATAAAAACTTTCACTAAAATGACTGGATTTTGCATTAAATAACCCGAGGAGGGTTGATATGCCGTAAAACAAAACCACCAAACCAAACCTTGATCGAAACGTAATCTATGAGCCATAAAAGATGCTACAGAATATTCTGATTTATTTTTAATAATATTTATAAAATGTTATATATTAGATGAAATGTAGATGGATATTTATCCATCTACGTAATTAAAGAAAACATTTTTTTTTTATCTATTTATATCTTAATATGTGTGTTTGTTTTGTTTTAAAGGCAACTTTCTGGCATTGGAGCCACTGGCACATTCCAGCTAATTCAGCAGTACATACCGTCCCCTGCAATGTTGGCTGGCGAACGTGTAACTGCGGAAGATGGCCAGGACAGCAGTGGTGACGAAGATCCAGCTGAGCAGTATTATGTCCGGCCTACAAAGTCTCGCGGACGGGGACGTGGCGTGAAAATGATAATTGGCAAGAAGGCCAAGCGATGAGAATTGGTGAATCGTGAAGTGAAGAACTCTTGTGTCCTTGCCCTTTTGCCAGGCGGCACGTGTGAAGCGTATAAATAAAATCCATATTTTCCATCTTCGGCCCATTAGACATTCTCACATTATCTCATTCTGCATCTCACGTCTGACTCCACTTGCATGAGCTTTTCTTTTTCTTGTTCCTGTTGTCAGCATCCTCGCCCATCCTCAGTGGCTTCTATCCCACATCTTTTTTGACAGCAGATCAACCGCATTACTAGACGACAGCTCATTAGCATTTATACACGTACGTACATCCATACAAACAGCATTTATACACGTACGTACATCCATACAAACAGCAACAATAGTCACATTGGTTTTAGCCTCCATTATTAGTTTCATTTTTTTTTTTTTTTTTTCCCCCCCATCACACAGTTTCTAGTGTTTATTTACAAGCACTCCACCATGAAGAAGGCGTCTTATTTTTTTTAAAATAGGTTTTTGGAGTGAATAGTTCAATAGTTATAAACTCTTAGACTATCGGTACATTTTGATAACAAGAAAGTTTGTTTTTTTTGTTTTTTTTTAACATGAGAAACACGAGTGTTGTCATGTCGCTTGTCTCCGTATTAAACTTGCCGTTAGTGTGCTTCGCGCACCTAAACGTTGAATATGATGAATGTTTTTTTCTGCAGAGACAAAGGACATGGCGACACCTGTTATCGTGTAATATTTTGAAACAAAAACAAAAAAAATATACAATTATTATTTATCAAAATGCACCCAGATCGAAAGAGTTTACGACTTTTGAGATATTCAATCTGAAATGGTGTTGTATTTGTAAAGAATCACACATTTTTTTTTTCTTCTCTCTCTCTTTTCCCATCATTTGAAAAAAAAAATATACCTTTGTCTCAACCTTGAGTAAGGTATATAGTACATATTGTACATGATATGATGGTGCGCATATATATATGTATGTATATATACACACACCCACTGGTGTCAGATTGGCAGCAAGGACTACAATCTTACGCTTTCTTTCACCATTTTGTTCCGCGACATGATCAGCTGATGGGATCTTTGAAACTCGGCCAAATTATTTCTTGGGGAGGGTAGGGCAACCTGACCCCTTCTCCCTCACCTTTAAACTGTTTTTGAACATTCAACAAAACAAAACGAGTCAAAATATTCAATAACTGTAATTATTTTGTAACTTTTTATTCGTAGAGAAACTTTATTGTGCTGACTTTATTATTTTTCGTTTTAAGATTATGAATTTTATTTTGCCTTTTGTGATTGTATAAAGTCCTGCCTCTTATATAGACGTTTTTTTTTTTTGTTTTTTGTTTATTTACAGAAAATAATAAATGTAAAATCTTTTTCTAGTTTCCAACAATTTTATTCTTCAACCGACTGCTGAAGAAAGCATTATTTAATTTTTGCCACAGACGTGTACGATACACTCCTCCTCCCTCTGTCTGTCACGCCTCTCGAAAAAAGATTTTACTGATTTTTTTTTTTTCTCTTTTTTTTTCTCATCCCCTTTGGAATACTATAGATTTAGCACAATATTTTCAGATTATAAAATAAAATTTGACATAATCTTGGATTTTGTGTTCGATCAATGCAGTAGTTAGAGGACTTTTTTTCATTTCTTTTTTTTTCAAAATAACAAATAATGAAATCTTTAAAGAGTGGTGAAGAAATCCTTTAAAAATATCAACTACAGAGGGATTTTTTGATTTTTTTTTTTTTACGTTAAACTTACATAGCAAGATGAAGAACCGCCTTGCTAAAATTGTTGAACATGTCATTTTGTCATCATTTTTTTTTTTTTTTTACATAATTTTAAAATTTGGTGTGTAATTACTAGTATTGAAAGAATTAAAAAGTAAGATTCAGTACAGAGTTTTTTGGAGGCAGGGAGCCGACACGTCTACCCTATTTTGTTTCAGTGGTGCTTATTAAAAATACTTTTTGTTTCCGCACAGACTTCTCCGATGCACTCTCTTTCTCTCTCTCCTCCCCTACCCCCTCTATCTTCATAACAACATCAAATCCAGTTCCGCTCACTTCCATTGATATTTTCACCTCATAACAAATCCTAAACACAAAAATGGATTCCATAGAGAAAGTAATGTTGCGTGAATGCTGTATCGAGTGTTAGTTTATTAGCGTGTAGTATTGTAAAGATACAGCGGATAATCTGTGTGTGTATATATTTATCTATATCTACGTATTGTGTGTCTGTGTGCGTGCATGTGTGTGATTGTCTTTGGGAATATTTTTTAATTTTTTAAATGTTTCAAAAAACAATTGGTTCCCATTGACCATTCATATGTCCTTTTAGATTTTAGCCTTTTCTTTTTGATTTTTATAGAGACTTATTTTTAAATAAAGCTGCTGACTAACCTTGTCTTTGCAAAATGTGTTTTTTTTTATATCCAAACAATCCAGAATAGAATTTCTCACATTTAAATGCAAATATATGTACACACACACACATATTTATATATAGATATATATGCACAACTACACATGCATATATATACATGTATTTATAAAAAAAAATATATGTACATACATATATTTATTTACAAATATAAGCATAAACACGCATATATATATATATATATATATATATATATAAACATATACCATGTATCTGTGTTTGTATACATGTGTGTATATTATATACAAATGTGTGTGTCACTTTCACTCTGATTTTTATTCAACAACAATAGTAAAAAAAAAATGGAAGAGCTTGTCTCATATAAAACCACATTTTCTTGTGTCATCTCTTGTAAGAGGCCCATCAGGTTTAATTGCTTGCACAACTCTGGGTGACGTTAACAAATGACGATACTGCATTGTGACAAACACTGAATCTCCATAGACTTTTGATACGATAAGGGCTCATTAAAAAAATTCAACTTTTCCTTTCTAGTCTAGGAACATACATGAACCATAATACTAGACGTTTCTCTTTAAACTTTATAATTCAACCCATAAATTACTTGGTAATTAACATCACGTTAAATCACTTTTGAACTTCGGACGGTTACAAAGTAAATAGATTCCGAGCATTTTTCATGGGTTAAAATGGCCGACCTGTTTATTACTGTTATTGTGAAGGTGGTTTTGAAGCCTTTAAAGTAGGTCAAGCAAGACATTTCTTTCTAATCATCAAAGTTTAAAGATGAAATGTGAGTATTATGTTTCATTTGTGTTCCGAAATCAAAGAAAAACACATAATTTTTTTTAATGTACACCTGTTGTATAAAAGAACCCTCTTCTTTGTGTGACGCAATAGTTTCCAATATGGCGGTCCTTAAGACTTTCTTTATATGCTGAGTATTTTTTTTTCCTTACAAAATGAATAAACTCTTCATAACTTTAAATTTCTGAAATTTATTAGGTAATAAACTATAAACTAATAATTGTATCTTATTAATGTTTGATTTTCTGTTGAGAAAGCATTCTCATTACTTAGTACCATCTGAAATACGTGCCCCAAAAAGTTTTCATAATATTGAAACACCTTTGGAGTGCAAGAGGTTGGACCTCCAAATACGTGAAAGCCATCAAAAACATTGACTGCTATGGTAAAAACTGTGCCAAAATCGAGCTTACACCACTGAAGTTATGGGCTTAGTAAGTTTTTGGGGGGGTTTTTTGTGTGTGGAGTTGGAGATTCTAAAAATGATTGAACTTTGCTCAAATTCTTAGAATCTATTTGAGTTTGTGTCATTTAGTGATGATTTAAGTCTTATTAAAGAATTTTAATCGAGGTCCCCCTTTTATAAGAAAAAAAAAATATATATATTTATTAGCAAGAAGGATTTTAAGAACTAAATCTATCATGCAATGAGATTTTTTTTTTTTTTTTTTAATAGAGTAATATACTTTTGAAACAGTGCCTAATCAAGTTAAAATAGCTCTGATGTAGCTCATTTTAAGAATATACTATGAATTCAGAAATAATACTCGAATAAATCTTTATGGGTGTATTCATTTATATTCTGAGATTTTTTGAATTTGAACTGAGATTATTGTTAAAATATAAAATGTCTAAAAAGGAAATAATAAATTAGTACACACATATATATATATAGTGTAATTCAATGTTATAGGAGAAATAACAAGAGTGCTCAATTATTTGTGCAAGAGCCTATATGTTTTTATTTTCTAGTTTGATTTCCCATTGGTACCTTCGGTTGCACGGAAACACTTAAAATTCAACTCATAGGGTTAAAGATACCAAATGTGACCAATTCATAAGTCAACAGTTACATTTGGTATTTTTAAGCTTGCAGGTTGAGTTTCCAGTGTTTCCGTGAAACCGAAGGTACTGATGGAAGATCAAATTAATGTATAGTGTTAATTGAATAAAAAATATATATATATTTATTGACTATCCCTCTTTGAGCATCTTTTACTTTAATTTTATAATCTCATGTGAACTTGAAAAGAAAATTTTTTTTTTTTTTTAATTTAATCAAAAAAATTTTAGTGATTAAAATAACATATACCCAAAATCACAGAATAAATAAATACTTCCTCTGTTTCACAATTTCCAGAATAAATGGTCATTATAGGAGTTTTTTCATTTTTGTTTGGCCTTTTTAAATATACTGTTTTTTTGTTTTTTTCTTTTTCCCCCTCCCAAATTATTATTTATTTTATTTTTTTTGTTAATAGGATTTTGAAACTTAAATTGCCATTCAATGACATGCCCCCAAATGTGAACCTCTGTGTTGCAAGCACATTTGGGTACGACTGATTTGGGCTGTGATGTCTCTCTTCAGTTCAGGAAATGTCTATGAAATTTTATTTTATTTTTTTTTTACATTTTCATCTGAATTTTCAATTAAAAAAAAATATTTTATCCCCTTTTCATAAAATATCATTTTTTTTTCATTTCTTAAACAAAATGCAAAAGTCTTCAATTTAAAAATCCCATCAAATAATCAAAGAAGAAAAATGTTTTGTTAATTTGACGTTTCAAATTTATTAGAGTTTCTTAAGTTAGTATCAGACGAACACATTCTCCTGTTAAAATAATAATGGTTTACTGTTTTAAAAATATTTTTTAATTTCTTTCAATTGATTCAGACATGGGGTAGGGGGTAGGTTATTGCTGCCAATTGTGGAATCGGTAAGCCAAAGTCTCATCAAAGTCTGTTACGTCCACTTTTCCACCAATGTTCGTGAGGAAGATATGAACCAAGGTCATACCTAAGACAGGCCTGGCAGCCAAGCAGCTAGGATCCATGACTGAGGCAGGCATGCGGGAACCTGAATTACCACTAAACAATTACTGAGAATATTTTTATCAATGAAACATGTTAATAATATCTAGTAATTGGTTAATTAACTACTATGCCGATTATTAAGAAGCTCCTTTTGACGATAACAGTTATTGCCTCGTGCCTAAAGAATAAGATCCTCTATCATAAAATAACTAAATGCACAAAAATCATTTCATTCAACACAAATTAGGAAAATTATTGATTTATTTTTTCTGCAATTTAATCGGATTTACTTATCCTGACTAATTCATTGAAAGCATAGAAAATACAATGATGTCATCCAATCAGAAATCAAGTTGAACATTTTCCAAAATTGTGTAGCAACAAACTCCAAAAATACTTTCAGAAAAACAAATTTTCTTGAAAAGAATCATTTCGATAATCTTTGTAAATCTTCTGCGCTTTTTTTTTTTTTTTTTTTTTTCAATATGTCCAAATGTTTGCATTTGTTTCAAAGAAGATGAAGAAAGTGTGAACTTTACGCTGATACAATAATCATGTCCGTGGTGGACATTGTTGCCAGACCTTTTATAGGCATCACCTTGCTCTGAACCCTTTTTGTCTATAATGAATCTGTTCTTATATTAACTGAAGAAATCATTGTATTTATATATTTGATTTTAAAAAGAACTCTCAAATTGATTGATATGCCATAAAACAGTTTCACGCATCTAGGTTAGCCATATTGCCTCTTAAGACAAATGTTAAGACAGAACGATACTTTTCATCTAAGCTGTCTTTTACTCCCAAACTTTACCTCCCTCCCCTTCTTCATAATTATCCAGACAAATTATTTCTTTGTGAAAGTGATTTTCTTCATTGTGTTAAAAAAAAAAACGACTCTTTTTTTTTTTTTTTCTTTTTCTTTTTTTTTTTTTTTTTAATCGTGTGTCCAGATTTTAATATGTGGGGACACTTTGCTGTTTTGTAGGTTTCTCCTCGGAAATAAAAATCAATTTTTCTCACCAAAAGCCCAGTGTTATTTCTGTCCGTCGCCATTAGCTCAAAACTCTCTCTTAAATGTCGTCTCGTGTTAAATCGACAAGGTATGAAAAGGCCTAACCTAACCATGAAACTGCTTATTAAAGCTAGTTTCAACTAGGAACTCTAAGATCTCTAAAACCGGTTGTTAAGTTGATTATTAATAGAAACATGTCTTGCAAAACTTGGAATTTTAGATCTAAATTTTCCGGGCCTGGAAAGAAGGTTTTCTTTTTTTTTTTTTTTTTTAATTATCCTGGCCAAAAAATATATCTTAAAAATGTTAATTATCCCCCATTTAATAGATGTTATTCTAGATTATTTTAAACATGATAAATTAATATTTAAAAATCTATTTAGATATTATGTGTTCTTCAGAATTGTGTGATCTATTCCCTGCTTCTTTTGTTTCAGCTCGTTTGACTCGGTGGTCTAGTGGTCTCCATCAATTCGCTGTTTTAATACCTCATTGTAATACCACTTCCTATTTCAATAACTTCTTTCCAAGAACCGTAGGCTTATGGAACTCTTTTCCTCCTACCTATAGCCTTGGTCTTTTCAAGACTAAGACCAAGAGGCATATCCTGTATTTGCGATAATCATATTTCGTTCTTGTTAGCTCCTTACATCAAGTGACTTCATGCCTTGTCTGGAGCGATATCCATTAAAAAAAAAAAAAAAAATCAGAAAAACTACTCTATCAAAGAGAATTGTAAAACTAGTTATTTTTATAAGGGAGGTAACTTTGCTCAACTGGAAATGAAATCTTAACCTCGAACACCTGCACGAATCTTGTAATATTTCACATGAATATCAGCAGTTCCCAACCTTTTCCATGCCATGGCTCCCTTAGAAAATTTATAATGCCCCCCCCCCCTCCTCCTCCTCATCCTACATACACACACAGAATAGTAATGTATGATTTTAGTAACAAGTTTATTTAAGCTAATATTTGAATTACATCGAGAGTCCCTATTTACTTGCCTCCCCATGAGGGCAGAGTTAGACACAAAGTCGGGTTTTAATCTGAATAAATGGCCGGTTGAGGTATACAGGTTTGGAAATTTTAAAATTACTAAGTTTTTCTATTTCCTGTCATTCACCCTCATTTTGGACTCACTGACTTCGATATTTCAACAATTTTAAGATTACTAAGTTTTTCTATTTCCTGTCATTCACCCTCATTTTGGACTCACTGACTTCGATATTTCAACAATTTTAAAATTACTAAGTTTTTCTATTTCCTGTCATTCACCCTCATTTTGGACTCACTGACTTCGATATTTCAACAATTTTAAAATTACTAAGTTTTTCTATTTCCTGTCATTCACCCTCATTTTGGACTCACTGACTTCGATATTTCAACAATTTTAAGATTACTAAGTTTTTCTATTTCCTGTCATTCACCCTCATTTTGGACTCACTGACTTCGATATTTCAACAATTTTAAAATTACTAAGTTTTTCTATTTCCTGTCATTCACCCTCATTTTGGACTCACTGACTTCGATATTTCAACAATTTTAAAATTACTAAGTTTTTCTATTTCCTGTCATTCACCCTCATTTTGGACTCACTGACTTCGATATTTCAACAATTTTAAGATTACTAAGTTTTTCTATTTCCTGTCATTCACCCTCATTTTGGACTCACTGACTTCGATATTTCAACAATTTTAAAATTACTAAGTTTTTCTATTTCCTGTCATTCACCCTCATTTTGGACTCACTGACTTCGATATTTCAACAATTTTAAAATTACTAAGTTTTTCTATTTCCTGTCATTCACCCTCATTTTGGACTCACTGACTTCGATATTTCAACAATTTTAAGATTACTAAGTTTTTCTATTTCCTGTCATTCACCCTCATTTTGGACTCACTGACTTCGATATTTCAACAATCGCATCTTCCAATTCAACATTATCAACATTAGCGTTTTCTGATCAAGTCAATTAATTTTGCTTATGTTACCTGATTAAATTTTTTAAGTTTTCGTTAGATCAACATTTCTTGATACGTAGATCTGACATTTGAAATTAATTAATGAATTTAAAAAAAAAAAACAACCGCATGCAATTTATTTATGACCGTAAATACCTGTTTTTGTCACTTTTTTGAAAGAAGGGATAGTAATACGATTCTGAATAGGACAGATGCACCATGCCCTTGCACCTCCTAAATGAAGAGGGGGCTCCAATCTGCACAGCATAACAAGAACTATATTCAATCTATCTACTTATAATATCATGGCCATTTTCTCTGTGGTTGTGTGTGTTTGTCTATCTATTCGTCGGTCAGAATTTTTGTAAACGTTAAGAAATACATTGCGAAATTTATCTCATTTCGAAATATTGGATAACTTCTTTTAGAAATGGAAAATATTGCATTAATAGTAAATAATAAATTCCGAACAAATAAATCAGATGCCATGACCGGAAATCGAAACCGAAACCTTGAGATCTTCAGTCTGACGTTCTACCAACTTAGCTATTTGCACTTCCTTATAAATAGAGCTTAAAACATTACCTTAAGAAAATAATTATAGCTTTGACGTGACATCATAGATTTATGATTTACGTCATGTTTCGAAACATGAATTCAGACATAAACGATAATAAAAAAAATAAATGGGTAAACATCAATAGCGTGGAACATTATTTTAATAGTCCTAAACAATTTATTTTGCTTAAACTACATATTAGTTCTTTCACTATTATATAATTCTCCCAGCCTAGCAAAAAAATGCAACCGGATATCTTATTTCCTTCTGTCTGTTTGACTAAAACTCAAACTATTGTAGATACACTTAAAACCTTTTCATTTTCTGATTTGGTATGACCTCGAGTTGGCTATGTTAAAAAGAAATACTCTCATTTTCGTTCATTTGGGGTTACCAAGGACCAAATTAAAAAAAAAGAAAGTTCTTTATAATTACTGATCAATGTTCGAAAAAGAACACTGAAATTAGATCAGTCAGTTTGTGATGACTTTTTCTTTCTTTCTATCAATTACCAAAGTTTGTGCTAGATTGAGAGAAAAAGAGAGAGAGAGAGTGTTTAAAAAGTAAAAGTGGGTGTGCAGAATGAGAGAGAGAGAGAGAGAGAGCAAGCAACTGTTTAACTCTTAGCCAAGACGTTGGGCAACACTGGATTGGATATCTGAGCCTAGTGCAAATATAAAAAAAAAAAAGATTTTTTTTAATTTACACAAACCATTAGTTCGAAAGAAATATTTGACATACGGTCTTTGGTTTTCTAATAAAAAGGTTTTCTATATCGAAAAGTATATATCTCCCCTGAATTATATTGAGCAATGAGAGCATGCACTCTCCTATTTCCGGAAATCAAAAATGTCTAATTCCACTCACGCGATTAATATAGAAACCAGATTCTTTCTCTTTCGGGCTCGAATGCTCAAGCAATCAACCACGGTTTGACCAGCTGCCATCTTAGTATGCCTACCACACACCTTGGTCGCAGTCATCTTCAGACTCCTCCTTCTGGTCACAGCTGTAGGCTCCCAGAACATTATCAACAAAATGTAAGTCGCATTTATACATTCATTGACCCTGGCAATACATGTTCTTTATCAATTGTGTTGAGACATTAATGTAGTCTTACCTTTAGTAATTACATCTGTGGTTTTCACCCCTTTATGTATTATGTTTCATATATCCCCCCCTACGTTTGTCTTCGACAAACTGTCTCTGAGAATAAAAGTATTTATATGTAAACCCAACTGTTTCTTACTTATTACTGTTTTTCCTTTGTTTCATGTGCTAAGGATAGTTACTCATAACACAACATACAAAATGACGAATTTAACTTGGAAAGAAACGCTAAAGAGTCGCTAAAAATGTTAAAGCTAGAATGTCCCATAATCTTTTATCTTCACAGAAGGATTGAACTCGGTAATCTTGGGTAACAAAAGATTTTCAATTCCATTGCCCAATTTGTTCATGCTAAATTAGGCTGACCTTTTCCATAAAAGATTCTAATGATTTTTTTCACAGGAGAAAAATCCATTTGTCTCTGGAATTTTCAGCTGGAAAATTTTAATATTTAAAATAATTTTTAAGAAATTGTCGAGAAAATTTGGCTGAAAACTGAAATCATTTCGAGCAAAACAAAGAAGAGGAATTTTTTTCTTTGTCTTTGAATTTTTGCTGGTCTTCCTGATTTATCTTCTGGAAGAAATTACGTTGTTAGATGCATCGTTGCGTAACTATTAGATGCGCCTGTGTGTCTGCCAATCTTAAGTTTGAAATAGCATTTTCTTTGTATTTGTATATTTCGGGCTATTGCTTGGGTGTTGTTCTCACAACGTTTCGGCCGATATAACCTCCGACCTTCTTCAGGTGTATTTTGACAATTGGTGAATAGTGGAAAAAATGTTGTTTTTTTTTTCGCATGCACCATCGTCGGTGGTTATATCAGCCAAAACGTTGTGAGAACAACACACAAGATGAGAGCAATGGTCCGAACAATCCAAATACAAATTATCAGTATTTTCTTTGTTCTGTTAAGCTGAAGTCTGAAATAAAATTTTCTCGCACAGATTGAACGGATGTATCTAATTTTAAGAACGTGTTCTTGTTGTTTACTTAAAACCGGCCACAAAGAAGTGTGCAATTTTCTCCGCACTTCCGGCTGACTGTCTTATGCCAAATGCATGTGCCATAGTTCTTCTTTATCTTATGGACCATGTCGAGATTTACAAATTTTAAATTTTCTTTTTGGTCCCCCGATTTATAAAATCGGGAGAACTATGTTTTTGAGGCATTTCCGTCCATCCGTCTGTCCGTCCGGATTTTTCTCCGCAACCATCCATTGAATTTCTCTGAAATTTTGCATGAAGTTGTAACTTTGGTCAGGTTAGAAAGTGACATTCTCCGATTTTTGAAAACAAATCTGGTTAGCCCCCCAGAGGGTCAAAATGGCAAAAAATGTAATTTTTTGCCCCATCCATTCAATTTCTCTGAAACTTGGCCAAAATATGGAGGCAATTGTTCCTAATAGAAAATAAGTATCGCTGACCTTGGAAAAAATCTGGTTTGCGCCCCCAGGGGTTCAAAAGCCCCCAAAATGGCAAAAAATGACCCTTTTCTCCCATAACGTTTGATCCATCCATTCAATTTTTCTGAAACTTAGCCAAAATGTAGAGGCAATTGTTCTGGATATAAAATGAGCATCCTTGCCCTCAGAAAAATTTTAAGAACGTGTTCTTGTTGTTTACTTAAAACCGGCCAAGAAGAAGTGTGCAATTTTCTCTGCACTTCCGACTGACTGTCTTATGCCAAATGCATGTGCCATGGTTCTTCTTTATCTTATGGGCCATGTCGAGATTTCCAAATTTTAAATTTTCTTTTTTCCTTTCTTTTCTTATTCTCCCCCATTTCATTCTTCCCAAATATGATCTGAGGTAAGGATCAGATTTTAATTCTGCCTGATGATACCATCCTACCAGGCATTTCCTTCCTCCTTTGGGGGGTCAGTGTAGTATATGTTAGGTCACCATCATACCATCCTCCCAGACGAACACAAATATGTGACCGGAGGAAGCATATTTTTGTTAGTATTTAAATACCATTTGATTGGTTTTTAAAACATTTAGAGTGTTTAATGTTATAAATTTATATACAAGCAAAAAACTATTCGCCGAGTTCTAAGTATTCTTTTTAAATGTATTACTTACATAACATATCTTTAATATAAATCTATTGTAATTCTATGAAAAATGCCAGTATACTGAAATCATATGCTCTAAATAGGGTTAAGATGAAAATTCATATACACTAAATGTACAAAAGCAAGGAAATTCCCACATTTTAAAATTTTTATTGTCATTAAGGGTATGACTACATATCAACCAAACCATTTCATTAGCACATCACTACAGTATAAATCTCTATGTATGAGTCGATGAAGTGTGTGAGGTGCGCTGAAGAAAAATTCCTACCAGTAAAATGCATAGCTCTGTTGTGCTCGCATACCCTTAATGACAATAAAAGTGTAAAACTTTGGGAATTTCCATGCTTTTGTACATTTAGTGTATATGAATTTATCTTAACCCTATTAAGGGCATATGATTTCAGTATACTGGCATTTTTCATGGAATGTCACTACTTTTGTAAAGGCTATGCCTCAATACAATGGTCATTTTTAAGGTTTTTTGGAATTTTCTGGAAAACTAAGGTATATGGTAAACTGAAATTAAAATACCATCAACTAGACCCTAGAACCTCTATATCTGCCAAAAATCAGCTGAATCCATCAAATAGTTGATGAGATACAGGGTGGCACATACGTACGTACGCACACACGGATAACAAAATCATGCCTGACCTTTCTGGATTTCTGGGTTGCCTTGACTAATGATGCTGAAATTCTACACACTTAGAGAACCTATCAAAAACAAATTTTGTGCAAAGTTTTAACTAATTTGGTTTATTGGTTTTTGAGTTATGATTGATCAAAGAAATGAGATTTCTAGCATAGGCCGTTTTTGAAGTCTATTAAGGGATAGAGCGCTCTCGTGCCTCCTTGATTTTAAAAACTAATAGTTTTTATTTAAATTACCTCCCTTGAAAATTAATGAACGCAATATTTTAAGAAAGGTTTTGGTAATTTTTTTTTTTATTAACATAGTTCACCCCAGACAAGGCATGCTGCCACTGTAGACGTAAGGGGCTACTGAGAATTAGTGAAAGTTTTTAAATGTATACCAACACTCCAGTGAGTCATTTGAAAAATCTACATTAAAAAAAAAAATTTAAAAAATGGACAAAAAAAGTAGAGCTCTGGATAAATAGTTCTTACAAAGGGTGGCTGCGACGCAAAAAGAAGGCTATGACACAGTTTAAGCTCTCTCTCCCTCTCCCTCCCCATCTCTCTCTCTCTATTCTACCAACAGTGGCAGAATGTAAAAACTATATATGTTTACAGCATAGAATAAAAAGAAAAAGTCTCATTCAAACATTTATATCAACTTTAAAAAAAAATTATTTTTTTTTAACATAGTTCACCCCAAACAAGGCAAGCCGCCACTGTAGACGTAAGGGGCTACTGAGAAAAGAAAGGGGGGGGGGGGGTCAACCTAACTTGGGATCTGCGCAGCGAGATGTCTGTTTACATTAGTTGTAAACTTCTGCATGCTGTTCTGTCGGGGAAACAGGGGGCAGGGAGAGAGTTCCAGAGGCCAGCAGTACGAGGACAGAAGCTATTTGAGTAGAAGGCTCTCCAACATCTGGGGACCTCCACAGTGAATGAATGAGATTTAGTTGATTGTCGAGTTAGTCTAGGGAATTTACGTCGAGGGGGCACCAGAGTAGCCAATTCATCGGAGCATAATCCATTGAAGTATTTGTAAAACAAGCACAAGGATGCCACATTGCGGCGATGGGACAGACGCTGAAGCTTGGTTGACAGGGAGGGTCCAATTAGGTTGGCGATTCTTTTTTGGACCTTGTCAAGGAGGGAGAGACTAGTAGATGATGCACCAGCTCAGATGTGACAACAATACTCCATGCATGGGCGAATGGTGACTTTGTAGAGATACAGGATAATGTCAGGTGTGAGGAGTTTACTAGCACGGTAGAGGGAGCCAACCTTCTTTGCGGCAGCCTTGACAATGTCTTCAATGTATTTGTTCCAATTCATGTTACCTGTGAAGGTTAGGCCGAGGAGTTTGAATGATGAACTCTCAGGTAGGGTGTTATTTGCCATGACAATCGGTGGTTGAATAGGTTCCTTGTAGTTATTGAAGGAAAGGAGTTTTGTCTTTGCGGCATTAAAAGTTACCAACTATTTATGACCCCAATCCACTACAGCCTGGAGGTAATTTTCTAAAGATTCAGCCATTGCCTCGGATATGATCACGTTTGTTTTGCCCATATAATGAGAGTAAAGCGTGGTGTCGTCAGCAAATATTCCTATCTCAGACTCAATGTCATCAGGGAGGTCATTTATGAAGATCAGGAACAGTAAAGGTCCGAGGATAGATCCCTGGGGTACACCAAGATTTATGTCATGTTGCTTAGATGAACGGCCATCGACGACAACCTGGATCTTTCTTTTGGTTAGGAAGGATCTAATTATATTAAGTAATTGCCCATTAATACCATTTAAGCGTATTTTCAGAAGAAACCCTTTATGCCATACCTTGTCAAAGGCCTTGGATATATCAAGCGCTACCACCCTAGCTTCACTTGCCTTGTCGAGTGTATGATACATACGTTCAGAGATGACCGTTAGGATATCTGCAGTAGATCGTGCTTGTCTAAATCCATACTGGCGGTCAGAAAGAAGTTTAGCATTAACTAAGTGCCGGACTATCGCTAGATTAATTAAGGATTCAAAGATTTTAGCAAAGATCGAGAGTAGACTTATTGGGCGGTAGTTCTGAGGATCGGTTCTATTCCCAGAATTCTTGTAGACTGGTACCAGAGGCAATTTTCCAAGTATCGGGGAAGCAAGATTCAGCTAGGCATTTATTGTAGAGTTGAATATGCATCAACAATATCTACGACAAATGGAGATGAATTTCTACTGCTATTTCATTCGTAACTGGAAGGGTAACTAAGTGGGTTAATACCTGTCCTCACCGGGTATTTTCTTTTTATACTAATGAGTCATCACTTACCAAAGCAGGAAGCCACTCAAGGATAAGGGCTAATGAAATGGCCAGTTGGATGAGAATCAATATCACTAGGATGTGAAACGAGCAAAAGGATGGCTCGATAAGTATCTTTTAACATTGAACTTGAAGATGACCATGTTGTAGTCAGCTGGGAAGCAGCCCTAAAGTATTAGTATGTAGCAGTTGTGTGAACTATTTTGTATCAGTCTACATGATCGGCGGTGAGATGTAATTCGGCTTGGTGATTATGTAATCATCGCCTCTTCACCATATGAATGAATAACACTCCTAGTGTAACGAGATTCATACACGATGAATCGTTTTGGCACGAGCCAACATGAATCTTTAGTTCGCAAGTGTTCCTCTAGCCGACAGGATGCACCTTTTCCCGTTCTCCACCTGACTGAACCCTGAGAGGGTGAGATATCGAACTCCAAGACCGGCATGAATCAACCCATTGTATCATCTTCATTTTGTTCCTGTGTTCCCGTAAATAAAAGTTCATATCTATTTAGTTGTGGAGCTATTATTTATTTCTGTAGAAGAATGGTGATCCCTTTTTGCTTATGTAACATTTCTATTTCAGTCAGATTCGGCCAGACGTAATTACTCTTCCAAGTAAGTTCGTCATTCTGATTTTCTTCCCGATTTAAACTACAAACTCTAAAAGGTTCCTGCAACTAAAAGTATATAGGTGAATCCAGAGTATGACTTAATTCCATCAAGAGACGATGTAGAATGAAACGGGAATGTTGCAGCAGGTCACAAGTGGGTGCAGAGGCTCTGTTGATAGCTAAGCACTGATATAATGCGCATTATCGTCTGATTACCCCCCCCCCTTCCTGGTAAACCTATTAGTGGACCAATACGTGAGATCATCCACTAGCAACACTATCAAGAGTTGTTTCTTCTAATCAGCAAACACTGGTAGCAGTGATTAACTGTATTTTATTTTGGTGGAAGAAGTATGTTACAGAGGTAAATTGGCTGAAGTGTGAGCCAATCAAAACCTTCGGAGGAGTGATACAAGTTACTGGACTATTTAGACCAGATAACAGAATTGAATCATAAAAAGCATAGTCTGCTCCACGGCTTTCTACCGTAAAGATAGCAAATCTTTGAAAGGAGATATTCTTTCATATCTCTACAAGAAGATAGATTCAAACTGACTTTCCACGATGTGAAGACTCCCAACTGTTCTTGTTTATAAGTGTTAGGTAAAAGCATTTCTACCTAGGAAAATAATGAAACATTCAAAATAGACATATTAAAGGGAGATAATTTGTCAGAGTTACTTCCCTTGCGTTAAATTGCAGAGTAACTTCTCTTGGGATTCCAACAGACAGATATTTTAGAAAGCTCCAACAGAAATGATCAAATTGATTAGTAAATCCTCTTTTTTCAATTGTAAAAATTAAATAAACAATTAATTCTTGACCATACTAAGTTTTCTCATTGAAATTCATTCTCATATTTTTGTTTATTAACTCACATTCACATATTTAAATTGACATCCACTCAGCATCACTGTACACTGCTGTACCCCAAGTAAAAGAAATTACGTTTTATAAAAGATTACGTCATCATGCATCATTAGTTATGCCTGATGAGTCGATAGCTTTACTAACATCTACAGCGACCCTAATCCACTTCATAACATTACTGAGAGAGTTTAGATTCTAATTTCGATAATTTCTTCTTTTTCGTCAAAACGTGAGCGATAATGAACCAGCACAACAGTGTTCGATCACTGAGTAAAGTTTGATTGATTACAGTTTAAAAATTGATTTTGGCGATTTTTTTTTTTTTTCAGATAAGAGAAAAGCAAATAAAAATGAAAACGACAAATTAAAACAATAAATAAACAAATTCATTGCAACATTTAACAACTGTTAAAGTTTTAAAAAGATTTATTAAATAAAATCATCTTGGCATGAATACAAAAAATAAGTAGGCCCAGGTGTACAATTGTTTGCCAGTTATTTAGCTTTGTTCATGTGGATTTTGGGCAGTGAACCGTGAGGGGAGGTGGTGTCAATTGGTGCAGTCTGGTAATATGTCAGCATCATAAATCACGGTTTTTTATGTAACGATTCCCTTCTGAATGCCGACCAAAGTACACATACTTGCTTCTACCAAATTTCACTACAAAAAAATCCAAAATAATCAATAATACTACCATTTTCACTGTTTGTTTTTGTTTGAGATTTTTGCCAACTTTTCAAAAATAATCAATAATACAACCATTTTCACTGTTTATTTTTGTTTGAAATTTTTGCCAACTTTTCAAAAATAATCAATAATACAACCATTTTCACTGTTTATTTTTGTTTGAAATTTTTGCCAACTTTTCAAAAATAATCAATAATACAACCATTTTCACTGTTTATTTTTGTTTGAGATTTTTGCCAACTTTTCAAAAATAATCAATAATACAACCATTTTCACTGTTTATTTTTGTTTGAAATTTTTGCCAACTTTTCAAAAATAATCAATAATACAACCATTTTCACTGTTTATTTTTGTTTGAAATTTTTGCCAACTTTTCAAAAATAATCAATAATACAACCATTTTCACTGTTTATTTTTGTTTGAAATTTTTGCCAACTTTTCAAAAATAATCAATAATACAACCATTTTCACTGTTTATTTTTGTTTGAGATTTTTGCCAACTTTTCAAAAATAATCAATAATACAACCATTTTCACTGTTTATTTTTGTTTGAAATTTTTGCCAACTTTTCAAAAATAATCAATAATACAACCATTTTCACTGTTTATTTTTGTTTGAAATTTTTGCCAACTTTTCAAAAATAATCAATAATACAACCATTTTCACTGTTTATTTTTGTTTGAAATTTTTGCCAACTTTTCAAAAATAATCAATAATACAACCATTTTCACTGTTTATTTTTGTTTGAAATTTTTGCCAACTTTTCAAAAATAATCAATAATACAACCATTTTCACTGTTTATTTTTGTTTGAAATTTTTGCCAACTTTTCTAGTTGACTAAAAAAAAAATTAAATTATGAAAAAAAAAAATGGTGATAGAGCGAATTCTCATAGGAGGAGTGTGCCTTTTAAAAATAATAGCCAACTAGAAGTGGAGAGTGTGCCTATCATAGTTAATGTACTCTTAGTGGGTGGGATAGATTATAAAAAAAATGTTGAAGCATTATTTAAGGAGTAAGAAGAATACTTTCAAATCAGTATAAGTTTAAAGACAAAAGATGATAATAGAAAAAACATGTTTACGCTTGCTCGATTGTTGTAGCGTCACGCTGGCACATGGGAGTTGAATAAATCCGTTGGGCTACTTAAAAAGCATCGACAAGTGAAAATTATGAAATCAGATTGAAAACCAGATAAGCGAAGCAAGATTTTTTTTCTATAAATGAAGCTTTTATTATATATATATATATATATATATAACTACCCACCCCCCGGGCAGCAATGCTTTAACCTGTAGTCTTCTTTACATAAAATAAGAAATAATTTCCATTTGAAATTTTGGTAATTTGGAAGAAAACTACGAAACGATTAGTGTCGTAATGTTATTTGATATATTCCAATGTTGTGGAAATTTAATTTGCATGAACATAGTCAAATTTTATTTATTAGAAAAAAAAACAACAAAAAGGTAAATTGAGTTTCTTAAAGACCATATCAAAGTCGAGGAATTTGATTTTGTTTCAGCATAAAAATGAAAAATGAATTCGCCATTAAAAACTGGTCATATAATGCAATAGAAAAAAAACAAAAGAGTCGAACGTCGATTGATCAAATAAAACAATTTTGTATTACTGAGTAATTGAAAATGGTTACTTTGTACTTTTCGCTTTTATTATTAAAGAAAGAAAAAAAACTTAATGAATACTAAAAGAAAGAATACAATTTTATTTTTTGTAATTTAGAAGTTTTTTTCTTCTTTTTCATGACAAATGTTAAAGTTATTATTCTTATCATCATCACTATCAACATGTTGACTTCTTGGCACTTTGGCTATGAGCAAAATGTATCTGTTCTGATGCTGCATTTAGTTTTTCTGTCCTCTGTCAGTGAAGGAGAAATCCTTCTAGACTAAGACAATTTACATTTTTGTTCCTATTTAGAGTGCTCCTTTTATATATTTCACTTTTACGATTAAATGATTTTTTTTACATCTTTAAACTTAGATTTTTTTAGTTTCTTTCATAAACATAAACCACATAGATCATGTAAATATCTGCATGGCCTATCCCATCTTCAGTTGTTCCATTTAACTATTGGTGACTGTTCACTATCCTGAAGTTCCCAATAATTATTTGATAAAGATGTACTCTATCTGTGTGTTTTGTTGTTATTGAATGTGCTTTTGTGATTATAGTATATATTTCTTTTTAATCTAGTGTGCTTTCTCCTATATAATATTCTTTGTTATTCAGATTTTTCATTGGTATTTATTGTTGCTTGGTAGATTATGCTATTTGCTAAACAGTTATTTTGTAGAGGCCAATTCATCCTTATTTTACAGTTACATTTCTTTTCTCTATTTTTATATTAGAGTAATATACCCATGTTTTGCATAGATAACTTCTGCATTACATAAATGGATGCTAGAAATGCAATCATGAGTGGAACTAACGTAAGCACAAAATTACCGATTTTAAAATGCTAATGATTTGAACAATTTTAACTGACAAGAGCAACAATAAACAATAAACAATAAATACAACAAAGCTGAAAAGAAAGGGTTCTTACCTTTGGGGTTTTCATCATGGACTGTCGATGGAAGGGGGTTAGGGTTAATATGATATATAAAGGGTTCTTACCTTTGGGGTTTTCATCATGGACTGTCGATGGAAGAGGGTTGAACGGTGATTCTATGCTCTTAGAATCAATTTCCTTCAGAAGAAAAATCCAGACTATTTAGTTTCATAGAAATACAAATTTGGCATTTTTATATCAAAACAAAAACCACACAAAAAATGTAGTCATCTAAATCAGCGATTCTAAAACATTTTGGTTCTCAGCATCTTGCAATGGATTCGTTGGATCCTTAACAACTTGGATTTATCTGAACGAGATTTTAGCAGTTATTTTTTTTTTTTACTAGCTGTCTCCAGCCGGCATTGCCCAGGAGCAGTGGCGTACAAGAGAAGGGTGGGGTGGTGCAGGGAGGGGGGTGTTGCGATGAAGCATCCAATCATATTCAAACTATCTCCCTTTCTCCTAATATTTCTTAGTACTAGGACTTTTATACTCGAGTCTTTCGGGTATGCAATCAAGGAGTTGGCTCCGGGTATCACCAGGCATGCCACTGCCCGAAAATCTTTACAATTTCATTTTTAAAAAAAAATTTTTTTTCTTTTTTTTTTTTTTCTTTTTTTTTTGCAGTAAGCATTACCTTTTCTAATAAACATGTATAACATCGCCTTTTCTAATAAACATGTATAACATCGTCTTTTCTAATAAACATGTATAACATCGTCTTTTCTAATAAACATGTATAACATCGCCTTTTCTAATAAACATGTATAACATCGCCTTTTCTAATAAACATGTATAACATCGCCTTTTCTAATAAACATGCATAACATCGTCTTTTCTAATAAACATGCATAACATCGTCTTTTCTAATAAACATGCATAACATCGCCTTTTCTAATAAACATGTATAACATCGTCTTTTCTAATAAACATGCATAACATCGTCTTTTCTAATAAACATGTATAACATCGTCTTTTCTAATAAACATGCATAACATCGTCTTTTCTAATAAACATGCATAACATCGTCTTTTCTAATAAACATGTATAACATCGCCTTTTCTAATAAACATGCATAACATCGTCTTTTCTAATAAACATGCATAACATCGTCTTTTCTAATAAACATGCATAACATCGCCTTTTCTAATAAACATGCATAACATCGCCTTTTCTAATAAACATGTATAACATCGTCTTTTCTAATAAACATGCATAACATCGCCTTTTCTAATAAACATGCATAACATCGTCTTTTCTAATAAACATGTATAACATCGTCTTTTCTAATAAACATGCATAACATCGCCTTTTCTAATAAACATGCATAACATCGTCTTTTCTAATAAACATGTATAACATCGTCTTTTCTAATAAACATGCATAACATCGCCTTTTCTAATAAACATGTATAACACCGTCTTTTCTAATAAACATGTATAACATCGTCTTTTCTAATAAACATGTATAACATCGTCTTTTCTAATAAACATGTATAACATCGTCTTTTCTAATAAACATGTATAACACCGTCTTTTCTAATAAACATGTATAACACCGTCTTTTCTAATAAACATGTATAACATCGTCTTTTCTAATAAACATGTATAACATCGTCTTTTCTAATAAACATGTATAACATCGTCTTTTCTAATAAACATGCATAACATCGCCTTTTCTAATAAACATGTATAACACCGTCTTTTCTAATAAACATGTATAACATCGTCTTTTCTAATAAACATGTATAACATCGTCTTTTCTAATAAACATGTATAACATCGTCTTTTCTAATAAACATGCATAACATCGTCTTTTCTAATAAACATGTATAACATCGTCTTTTCTAATAAACATGCATAACATCGCCTTTTCTAATAAACATGTATAACATCGCCTTTTCTAATAAACATGTATAACATCGCCTTTTCTAATAAACATGCATAACATCGTCTTTTCTAATAAACATGTATAACATCGTCTTTTCTAATAAACATGTATAACATCGCCTTTTCTAATAAACATGCATAACATCGTCTTTTCTAATAAACATGTATAACATCGTCTTTTCTAATAAACATGCATAACATCGTCTTTTCTAATAAACATGTATAACAATGTCTTTTCTAATAAACATGTATAACATCGTCTTTTCTAATAAACATGTATAACATCGTCTTTTCTAATAAACATGTATAACATCGTCTTTTCTAATAAACATGCATAACATCGTCTTTTCTAATAAACATGTATAACATCGTCTTTTCTAATAAACATGTATAACATCGTCTTTTCTAATAAACATGTATAACATCGTCTTTTCTAATAAACATGCATAACATCGCCTTTTCTAATAAACATGCATAACATCGTCTTTTCTAATAAACATGTATAACATCGCCTTTTCTAATAAACATGTATAACATCGTCTTTTCTAATAAACATGTATAACATCGTCTTTTCTAATAAACATGCATAACATCGCCTTTTCTAATAAACATGTATAACATCGTCTTTTCTAATAAACATGTATAACATCGTCTTTTCTAATAAACATGCATAACATCGTCTTTTCTAATAAACATGTATAACATCGTCTTTTCTAATAAACATGTATAACATCGTCTTTTCTAATAAACATGTATAACATCGTCTTTTCTAATAAACATGCATAACATCGCCTTTTCTAATAAACATGTATAACATCGTCTTTTCTAATAAACATGTATAACATCGTCTTTTCTAATAAACATGCATAACATCGCCTTTTCTAATAAACATGCATAACATCGCCTTTTCTAATAAACATGTATAACATCGCCTTTTCTAATAAACATGTATAACATCGTCTTTTCTAATAAACATGCATAACATCGTCTTTTCTAATAAACATGCATAACATCGTCTTTTCTAATAAACATGTATAACATCGCCTTTTCTAATAAACATGCATAACATCGCCTTTTCTAATAAACATGTATAACATCGTCTTTTCTAATAAACATGCATAACATCGCCTTTTCTAATAAACATGTATAACATCGTCTTTTCTAATAAACATGTATAACATCGCCTTTTCTAATAAACATGTATAACATCGTCTTTTCTAATAAACATGTATAACATCGTCTTTTCTAATAAACATGCATAACATCGTCTTTTCTAATAAACATGTATAACATCGTCTTTTCTAATAAACATGCATAACATCGCCTTTTCTAATAAACATGTATAACATCGCCTTTTCTAATAAACATGTATAACATCGCCTTTTCTAATAAACATGCATAACATCGTCTTTTCTAATAAACATGTATAACATCGTCTTTTCTAATAAACATGTATAACATCGCCTTTTCTAATAAACATGCATAACATCGTCTTTTCTAATAAACATGTATAACATCGTCTTTTCTAATAAACATGCATAACATCGTCTTTTCTAATAAACATGTATAACAATGTCTTTTCTAATAAACATGTATAACATCGTCTTTTCTAATAAACATGTATAACATCGTCTTTTCTAATAAACATGTATAACATCGTCTTTTCTAATAAACATGCATAACATCGTCTTTTCTAATAAACATGTATAACATCGTCTTTTCTAATAAACATGTATAACATCGTCTTTTCTAATAAACATGTATAACATCGTCTTTTCTAATAAACATGCATAACATCGCCTTTTCTAATAAACATGCATAACATCGTCTTTTCTAATAAACATGTATAACATCGCCTTTTCTAATAAACATGTATAACATCGTCTTTTCTAATAAACATGTATAACATCGTCTTTTCTAATAAACATGCATAACATCGCCTTTTCTAATAAACATGTATAACATCGTCTTTTCTAATAAACATGTATAACATCGTCTTTTCTAATAAACATGCATAACATCGTCTTTTCTAATAAACATGTATAACATCGTCTTTTCTAATAAACATGTATAACATCGTCTTTTCTAATAAACATGTATAACATCGTCTTTTCTAATAAACATGCATAACATCGCCTTTTCTAATAAACATGTATAACATCGTCTTTTCTAATAAACATGTATAACATCGTCTTTTCTAATAAACATGCATAACATCGCCTTTTCTAATAAACATGCATAACATCGCCTTTTCTAATAAACATGTATAACATCGCCTTTTCTAATAAACATGTATAACATCGTCTTTTCTAATAAACATGCATAACATCGTCTTTTCTAATAAACATGCATAACATCGTCTTTTCTAATAAACATGTATAACATCGCCTTTTCTAATAAACATGCATAACATCGCCTTTTCTAATAAACATGTATAACATCGTCTTTTCTAATAAACATGCATAACATCGCCTTTTCTAATAAACATGTATAACATCGTCTTTTCTAATAAACATGTATAACATCGCCTTTTCTAATAAACATGTATAACATCGTCTTTTCTAATAAACATGTATAACATCGTCTTTTCTAATAAACATGCATAACATCGTCTTTTCTAATAAACATGTATAACATCGTCTTTTCTAATAAACATGCATAACATCGCCTTTTCTAATAAACATGTATAACATCGCCTTTTCTAATAAACATGTATAACATCGCCTTTTCTAATAAACATGCATAACATCGTCTTTTCTAATAAACATGTATAACATCGTCTTTTCTAATAAACATGTATAACATCGCCTTTTCTAATAAACATGCATAACATCGTCTTTTCTAATAAACATGTATAACATCGTCTTTTCTAATAAACATGCATAACATCGTCTTTTCTAATAAACATGTATAACAATGTCTTTTCTAATAAACATGTATAACATCGTCTTTTCTAATAAACATGTATAACATCGCCTTTTCTAATAAACATGTATAACATCGCCTTTTCTAATAAACATGCATAACATCGCCTTTTCTAATAAACATGCATAACATCGTCTTTTCTAATAAACATGCATAACATCGCCTTTTCTAATAAACATGTATAACATCGCCTTTTCTAATAAACATGTATAACATCGTCTTTTCTAATAAACATGCATAACATCGCCTTTTCTAATAAACATGTATAACATCGCCTTTTCTAATAAACATGCATAACATCGCCTTTTCTAATAAACATGTATAACATCGTCTTTTCTAATAAACATGCATAACATCGCCTTTTCTAATAAACATGTATAACATCGCCTTTTCTAATAAACATGTATAACATCGTCTTTTCTAATAAACATGTATAACATCGCCTTTTCTAATAAACATGTATAACATCGCCTTTTCTAATAAACATGCATAACATCGTCTTTTCTAATAAACATGTATAACATCGTCTTTTCTAATAAACATGTATAACATCGTCTTTTCTAATAAACATGTATAACATCGTCTTTTCTAATAAACATGTATAACATCGTCTTTTCTAATAAACATGTATAACATCGTCTTTTCTAATAAACATGTATAACATCGTCTTTTCTAATAAACATGTATAACATCGCCTTTTCTAATAAACATGTATAACATCGCCTTTTCTAATAAACATGCATAACATCGTCTTTTCTAATAAACATGTATAACATCGCCTTTTCTAATAAACATGTATAACATCGTCTTTTCTAATAAACATGTATAACATCGCCTTTTCTAATAAACATGTATAACATCGTCTTTTCTAATAAACATGTATAACATCGCCTTTTCTAATAAACATGTATAACATCGTCTTTTCTAATAAACATGTATAACATCGCCGACTTTCCCCCCCTAAAAAAAATGTTCACGCTGCTTCAGGCTGAGATTTAGTAATGTTGACGCATACATTTACTCTTGTTAGAAGATCGCATTAAACATAACTGATGATATAACGTAAGATTCAACACAGTCGATAAATAATTCAAAACGTTAGTCCATCCAATGAATCAATTGCAAAGTCACACAATCTGCCATTCTGAATCTTCTGTTCTTGTCAAAATCTCGCTTGTATTTCAGCAACGCTAGCTTATTCTTCAGATGCATAGTTCAATGCACAAACTTAAAAAAAAATTTTTTTTATTTATTTATTATGTACTAACGAGTCCCCACTTATCAAGGCTAAAAGGCCACTCGAGGATAAGAGTTAATGAGCTTGTCAGGCGGACAGTGAAACAACAATGTGAGGATTGGTTACAATGGTTGAGACTGGCCAGAATTTGATTATTTAAGAGAACAGCTCCACAAGAATTTGTTAACATTGGACTTGAAAACGACCATGTTTTAGTCAGCTGGAAAGCAGCCCTGTGGTATTGTGTGTTAAGTTATCTCCCTTGTATTGAGATATAAGAGTTCTATTCCTTTGTGATAAGCTTTTAGAGTGATCTTCTTTGCTTGTTGTGATTGCTCGTTATTGGCTGGGAAAAAAAAAGATAGTGACTTGGACAAATGGATGTGTGTCATTTACTGGATTTATGTAACAAGTAAACTTACATTGTGCTCCAATGTTCTTGGAAAGAAACTCTGCTCATGGATGTTTTTACGTTTAGTTTTTGGTAAACAGAGAAAGAAAGGAAAATTATTTACAGTGACAAGTTTTTGTTTTGAATGGTCTACAGAGGAGGGAACCATAGATTGGAGCTCAGTCGAGCATCTACCATGAAAATAATCAAAGAGTAGAGAAAGACTAACAACATCTCTTCTGTGAGAAAGAGGCTGGAGGGAAGAGAAGAGATCATCTCCCACTAGATTGTGGAGTCGGTTTTGTACTCTGTTAAGGCAAAAAAAGATGGCTCTGAGCGGCACCTCCCCACATGTGGCAACATTTCTCCATCTTAGGCTGGTGATACCAGATCAGGCTGCCCTGTGGCTCCCTGAGACGAAATTCACCTACATTGACGTTTTTTTTTTTTTTTTTTTTTTTTTTTTGTAAAACTTAATTATGTTCTACAAAACCAAAAACAAAAACAACAGCCCCTCTCCCTTTCTCCCTCCCCTTTTTTATTTTATTTTTAGAACTTTAAGCATAAATCTTTTACTATAATGACCAGATTCGGCATTAAATAACCCAAAAAGGGTTGATATGCCGTAAAACAAAACTACCAAACCATACCTCCATCTTAGGACATATATTTGACTCTTATACAGGTAGAGGATTGCGTCAAGAGTGAGATACTTTCTGGAGCGGTAGAAAGATACAACCATTTTTCAAGTTACCTTGGCCGCAGATTTGATGTAAGTCTTCCATTTCAGGTCGAGAGTGTAGGTCAGTCATAGAAGCTTATCAAAGCAGGGGGCTTTCTCAAAGAGAGACATTCATTTCAATTAGGGCAAAGTGAAGATCCGAGCATTGGTGGTGAAAAGAGAGAAGCTTGGTTTTAGATGTATTAAAAGTAACCAGACACTTTTTCCCCCATTGCACTACGTGCTCCAGGTTGCAAGAGGGAGAAACAGGGAGCTCTTGATCATTAATGCTCTTCGAAGTGTTGCCATAGATGGTTGTGTCATCTGCATAAATGTGAACAGATTATCTTAGAATGTGATTTGGGAAATCATTAATGAAGATCAGGAAGAGGGTTGGGCCCAGAATGGATCCTTGAGGCACGTCGGCGTTGATACTGTGTTCTTCAGACTTCTGCCCATTAACAACTACTTTTATAAACCTGAGAGAAAGGATTAGATGGTTTAGAAGACATTTCCAGATATTCCATAGCTCACTAGCTTGTGAAAGAAAACCTTTGTGCCAAACGCTATCAAAGGCCTTTGATATGTCAAGAGCTATTGCTCTAGAAACGAAACCGCGGTCAATAGATTCACTGATTCCGTGTGATATTACAGTCAGCACATCAGCTGTTGATCTTGCAGGACTAAATCCATATTACTTGTCACTGAGTAGATTGTCTTTGCTGAGGTGGTTCATAACTTTTAGATTTATCACAGATTCAAACAACTTACTCATGCCACATAGGAGACTGATTGGTCTGTACTGAGATGCAGAAGACCGATCCCCAGTATTTTTAAATACTGAGCAGACTGACAAAATTTTACAAGGTGATGCGAAGTATTTCTCCTTTAAGCAACGATTGAACAGCTTCATAAGAATAGGAGCTAGTTCTGGTTGCAGTTTCTTAGGCACGATGATTGGAATGTTGTCAGGAGCTGTTGCCTTACTGGCATCGAGGTTCTTGATTAGTTTGGCAAATATTAAGTTTGAATCAGTATTTCCGTTTGTATCTGTCTTGACACACTGAAAAAAAGCCTCCAGTTCGAGGGGGAGAACTCCGCTAAATTTATTATTTTTTTCACTTCACTGATCTCTATAATACTAATGATGATGATGATGATGATAATAGACAAAATATCCAACAAATTTATCAATCTTATAAAGAAAGCAATAGAAACGTGGAGACTGAAACCAACAGCCGGGTGACAACACCTGACTGAGATAAGAATACAGAGGCATTTTCCAAGGAGACTCCCTATCACCACTACTATTTATCATAGCCATGCTGCCGCTCAAAACGTACTCAGGAATTATAAAGCCGGATATAAATTCACAAACACAGAAGAAAGAATAAACCACATCGTGTATATGGTTGACCGGAAGCTATTTGTAAAAATGGTATAGACACAAACCGGAGACAGTATTGGAAAATAAACAGCACAAAATCCTCTGGGACATAAGGGTACGAACAGACAAACTCATCAACGCAAGGCGACTTCCTTTCTACTAAACTCAGCAGAGCAACTTTCCTCTTTCTGGAGGGGGGGGGGGGATTTTGAACACTGATCACCATTTTGGTCTTGATAACATTCACTCTTAGATCTTTACTTTCCATAGCATTCCTTCAAGTCTTTAACTTAACAAATAGGTCTTCCATAGTTTCACAGGCAAGTACTAAATCACCAGTATACAGCATCTCTTTTGTACAACCCATATGAAACTCCCTGGACACAAATGCTTCTAACACACAAATAAAAAGCAACGGACTCAATACAGAACCTTGATGTACTCCTACTTGACCATTAAAGCTGTCACTAAATGTGCTGTTAATTCTAACACGACTTTGACTTTGACCTTCACTGAACAATTCTATATATTTATTAACCAACTGTGTGAGCGAAAATGCACAAGCCACATCCCAAAATCAAACTCTAAAAAAAGGCGATCACAACAATCATATAAGCTGCTGTCTACTATATCCACACGCAAAATCGCTTCTTCACGTTTGAAAAACAAATCTCTTCACAGGATCCGACCGCCAGGCTATATAAGTCAGAATTTCAACATTCACCCCCCAAGAGAGAAGACACAGTGAGTCAGAGACCAGACAGATTGCGAGCACACGATTACACACTGCTTCCCTGTGGAAACAGAGTGTAATGGTATACTCACAAATGCTCTACTTTCAACTTACTTGCACACTCACAAAAGGCAGCACCTAACCCGACTGCCTACTGAACTTGCTCACACGGACTAAACTAATCAGTCATGAATTAGATTTACTTTGTATTGCGTATCAGTGTCCCTGTGAGCTGGTTTGGCCAATCAGCTCGCAGAGCGCATTGATATCATTAATTCCCTAAGGGACTACTTGAGCTTCCTTAGGATATTGCAGACGATGACCAGACGGTACGCCTGCTATCTTTGCCTGAAGATATTTGAACTAAGAACTTATTTTCTTCTTCTCTTGGACACTGTCATAATACTTCATTTTTGACGGGAATTTTTTTTTAATGGAAATCGCTTCAGACAAGACATGAAGCCACTTGATGTAAGGAGCTAGAAGAAATACTACTTTAAGGTCAAAAACTAACCAACGATAAGTGTTAAATGAATAGATTCTGACCCAGAAAACAGCAATTCTTCCCTCTTTGTCAGAAACATTGCTCATGGAATGTGAGAACTAAAGAACAAAATAAGGGAAGCGAAAGTTACGAGACTGCCGAAAGTAAACCCACGATCCATTTTCTACTCTCCTAAACTAAAGTCAAAAGTTAAGTATTATGGTTCTGCTGTGCTCTGAAACCAAAGGAAAACATGAACTTTTGACTGTGTCGCTGTCGTATTAAAGACCTTGTTTTCTTATCACTCAACGACTAAAAAAAGAAATCAATTCAAACATCAAAGTAGCAAAATCGTTTAATCACCTACCTGAGTCGCAACTGGTTTGGCAACTTTCATCAAACTCCCAATTCTGGAAGCTTCCTTTATTTCCGATAGTCGGACAGGCGACGAATCCAAAAATTTGAGGTGTTCCATTTCTGAGAGAACATAATACCTGCACAAAATGCGAAAAACATTTTCAACAGAAATTGATAGTTTTTATTCTGAGAAAATCAGTTTTCATTAAAAAAAAAAATTCACAATTGCCTAGAATTTAAAATATAAGAAGTCAGTGGCGTGCAGAGAGGGGGAGGGGCTATGTGGCGATGGATCCCCGGGTATCCAAATAGGGTGTGGAGGGAATTATATTCAAATTATCTCCCTTTCCCATAATATTTCTCAGTACTAGGACTTATACTTGGATCTTTGGGGCATAGAATCAAGGAGTTGGCCCCGGACATCATCAGACCTCTGCAAACAACTCAGGGAAGCTGACATGTCATACTGCAATTAATTACAATTGCTTAAAATTGGTCAATTAAAATCATCAGTTTCTTAGTTTTTAATAATAAAAAAATTCTAAAGATCTGTGAGATGTGGAAAAATTAATAGATCTCTCGGAAGAGTCACCAACCATCGACTTGACCAGACACGGAAATTTCCACTTGACCAGACACGGAAATTTCCATTTGACCAGACACGGAAATTTCTATTGTTCAGGAGAGTTTGAATTACCTACTATTCACCATCCTCGAGTGTCTTCGGTCTCTCTGTACAAGGGTGTGTCAGGACAACCTGACACGAGGCTACTTCACCCTGCAAGTAAACCCTGACAAAATATTCAAAATAACATAGTATTCAAAGCCCAAATAAGATCCCCTCCACATGGCTATACACAGGCTCATACGAGGAATGGTGCACCTTCTCCTAGTAATGTTACTTCAAGTTAGCTGGATAATCCACCAGACTAGATGAATTTTTGTCCTGGAATCCGGTAAGACAAAGAGACCGCAAAAAGATATACTATAACAGAGTTTACTGGTCAATTGGGGAGAGGAAAATTAATGTTCTTAACTTCTTTACTAATTCAACGTTTGACAGGTATAGGAGAACTTTAATGGAATATTCGGATATCTATGTATCTCATATATACATACAAATTGGAGATATTTGAATTTTGAAGAAGAAGGGTGGGGTCTTCTGTTACTTTTACTACCCCCAACCCCACCCTCAACAGAAAAAAACTCTCAAAATGTAGGCAAACTGTGACTAAAACATTCCGCGTAACCTGTTAATTACAAATTACAAATGGTTTTGCAAGGAGATCAACTGTTGAAATGTCTGGACATCTTTACTTTTATATTTGAGCTACACAAAAATGTTAATACAAAAGACATTTTTCCTTGAATTAACAAAGATACTAAGTTAAAACCAGTTATTAAAAATATATATCACAGTACAAAACAAAGTAATATTTTAATTCCCATTTATTCCAATGTGTTTATTTTGTTTAAATCTATTTATTTGTCAACAGAACAAAGAAAACAACAAATGTCCAACTACTCGTTTCTATTTTCATCTCCTTTGTTCACTACACTTTTAGAATCTAGCATTTTTTTGCCCCCCCCCCCGCTGTATCGATCACTTAAATGTCAAATAAATATTCGATTAAAAAGTGTTGTTACTGTTGTTGATGATGTATTATTATGTAGTAATTTTATGCAAATCAGAAATATTTTAATTTTCAAGGGTGTTAAGATTTCAGGCTTATGCACCTGATGGAGTTTAGGGTTGAGAGCAGGAGTTTCTTGAGTTACTGACTTTTTACCACTAGTATTTAAATAAAAACATCACTAATATATATATATATATATATATATATATATATATAGTATTTTTATGTAGTTCAGTAAATATATTTACAAATATCTTGATGTTAGCCGAAACAATTGTCTGTGAAATAAAGAAATAAGTTGGAAAAAATGACGTGAATCTGTCCTCTGTGATAATGATGTGGTATTGAACTACATAAAAATACTAAATATAGCATAGCTCTAGCTTTAAACTATTGAGTTATTATAAGTACTTTGTGTTACAAAAATAAAAAAATACACACACACACATATATATATATATATATATATATAGAAAAGAGGGTAGTCTAATGTTCCAATGTTGATGCGGACAATAGTCACAAGTAAACAAAAACATGTGAATGATAAAAACTCCTCGTCCGAAAAATGCAGATAAAATGTTTGCAAGAATCTACAGAATAAAACTTGTTCAGATTTTGATCCATCGTCAAGCATAAACGACGGCCTTCTTACCTGTATCTTTGATAATCATTAGCATCATTTTCCGAACAGGTCAATTCATTGGGGCACGCACGGTTTCCGAGAAGGCTGAGATATTTGAGGCCTGGAAAAGCCATTTTCACTTTACAGATTAGATTTTCTAAGTTGTTTATCTGAGAAAGTTCAGGAAAAATAATTAAGGTGAAATAATTTTTGTTAATTTGTAAAAAAAAAAAAATTTTTGAGAAATTGCGACTGGAGAGAAATGAAAACGTTATGGTTCACTGGGTGCATGGAGTCAAAATCTCAGACAGAATCCCCATGGCATCTCTTTACCAAAAGTTAAAGATACCAACACTTGACTCTGTGTGATTTTAAAACTGTTGGTTTGCACATGTCAGCTGTAGTGGTGGGTGGATCTATGCATTTACCAAGATAGTGGCCCCTGGTAGACGTGGAAGGGGATGCTCATATAAGACCAGGGTAGAGGTAATCAGGGATCGTTTAAAAGCCTGGAACAAAAAAAAAACATTTCCTGAAATGAAGCCTCTGGAGAGAAGCTTTGAAATAGGCTACCAAAATGCCTATGTGACAAGTAAAGACATTAAACCTGATGATAACATTGTTTTTATACACCGACCTTTAAATATGGCTATATATATATATATATATATATATATATATATATATATATATATATTCTTGGAAGTTTCTCAATCATTAAAACTATATTAAAAAAAAAAAACCCCAAAAAAACCTTAAGTCCTAAGTCGTTCAGTGGAAAATCACTCATGTAAGTCAATTTAACTTTTACAGTTATTATATTAGTTTGCTTCTATATTATATTGTTTATTTAAGGGATCATCATTTGTTTACCATGAAAAACTGTTTCAGGAATATATATATATATATATATATATATATATTGTGTGTATTTAGGCAGCATTTTTTCAAACATAGTTAAAAATAATAATTCTTCTGCTTTTTTTATACTTTTTTTATTTTTTCAATTTTTCTGATAATTTTTTTGTGTTAAAATCAAAAATATTAATGTATGTTCCATATGTATCACGAACGTTTTCAATTATTCGTCGAACAAAAAAGAAACACACACGTGAAGTCAGTTAGACGCCAAAAGAACGGTTTCGCACTGTTCCAGGAAAAACGTTAAAAATTTAAATTCCATTCTTTTGGCATCTGTTGGTGTCATGCGCCGGAAGCTATCTAATTGATACTTAAGCAAATCCCAAGAAATATTCGAGACAATCAGTGCGAGATCTTTCAAATGCCTTGTCCAGTTACTGCTAATCTCACACCCTGCTTAACAAGCCACTCCTGATACCAAGAAACTTTTTTTTAGAGTCAGCATGAGACTGTATATTCGGCTAGTTATTCAAATCCATGGCCTGTCGTCAATAAAATGTAATTTATTTTTGTATAGATCGACTTTGTCATTCTTTTTAAAATATAAATCGCAGTTGTCTGTCTATCTGTCTGTCTGTCTGTCTGTCTGTATGTATGTAACGCTTCTTCTCCGAGAGTACCCAACAAACACTCACACAGTTGACATCATTCCAACCAGCCAGCCTCCGGACATGTATTGTCTCAGAATCAGAAAAAAAAATTTGACCCTTTCGGGGTCAACGGAGCACTTTTCTCCAATGGGGGTAGCTTTTTCCTCCATTTTCCAACGTTATCATGTACTAATTTGAGAAGAAACTAATGACGTTATGTATAATTTGAGAAATACTGCAAGTCATGATAAACCGGAAATGACATCAGAGTAAGAGAGTGCCGAGAAGAAATTCACTCACACTACACCCCTTTTTTTCCTTCCTTTCTTCTTTCCCCTCTCACTCCCACCCTTTAAATACAACATATCTACTTCAAAGCTGGATAAAACATTAAATCAAAAAACGAGTTCATATAAAATGTAAAAGAGATAAACTCGGCCGAACTTTCGTGAAAGGATACTTTGTTCTTGTTTAATGTTAACGTTCGCAGCTGATTCAGTCTTGGGAATTGTGTGTTATCATCGATGCAGTTACTGTCGAGGACAAGCTCCTCAAGTCGCATGAAACATTCAAGGCCCCTTAAGTTGCTGAAAAGATAAGAAAAGACAGACACAATCTAAAACAATACATGAAGAAGGTACTTAAGGTACGTGAGATGATTTTATTAGATAATATTTTGAGGAGGGTTCGTGCGTTATCAAAATGTTCAGAGAATTTGTGCTTTGAAAATTCAACGGATCTTCTTTAACACTTACTTTTTATGTTCTTTCAAAAAATTTGGGGGGGGGGGTAAAATCGCTTCAGACAAGGCATGAAGCCACTTGATGTAAGGAGCTAACAAGAACAACTATGGTTATCGCAAAGACAGGAGATGCCTATTGGCCCTTGTCTTAGAAAAGACCAAGGTTATAGGTAGGAGGAAAACAGTCAGCAGGAAGAGAGTTCCACAAGCCTGCAGTTCTTGGAAAGAAGCTACTGGAATAGGAAGCTGTATTACAATGAGGTATCAAAACAGCGAACTGTATATAATGTTATATATAGTGTATATTGTTATATACTGTGTATATACGGTTATGTACTGTGTATATATTGTTATATACTGTATATAATGCTATATATTGTGTATATTGTTATATATTGTGTATATTGTTATATACTTTTATTTTATATGGTATATGTAATAGAAACATATATATATATATGAAACAGTAATAGATATATATACAAGCAGAACCCTGTGGAAATTCCACGGTTCTTTCTACATCAATTGTTTACTTTACTGTTAATAATAATGTACTTTTTGAAATAATAAATATCTGTCAAGGTCAATACTATCAAGAAAAAGTGACCTTTTCTTCTCCCATAAAAATAATTGTCATTGTCAGCTAAATATTCCAGGGTGCTTTTTACATCCATCTATTTAATTTATTGTCAATAATAATATTCCTTTTGAAATAAATAAAAATGTCTGTCAGAATCAATATTCTTAAAAAAATAAAAAAAATGACTCTTCTTCCATAAAAATAATTGTAATGGTCAGCTAAATATTCTTTAAATAAAGAATATGTCTCTTCTTTATTTATTCAAAATTGTAGCAACTTAATTCTTTAAAAAAAAAAAAAAAAAAATATTCTCCGTCTTCTTAACGTAAAAATTAAAAAAGAAAAAAAAATTGTCATGAAAATATTCTTCAAATCAATCAAACAAATGTCACTTTTTGAAATGTATTTATTTAACATTTTATTGTTTTAGTTGATGGGAAGACATATTTGATTTTGGAACAATTCATTTTAAAATGGGTAAAATCGGAATTTTTTTACTTAGTGACATCAGATTTTTTAATTTTAATTTTTTTTTTATTATCTTCCTCCCACAGCGGTAAGATGTGACACAAGGTCGGGAAAGTGGGATTTGAAAAGCCAGCGCCCGAGAAGGTGAGCACTCTGGCCTACAAAAAATGGCTGGGCAGCCCCCTCGGCATTCCCCGGTAGGGGCGCCTCAGGCAGTAAGCGATAAACTTACTCCACCCCAAAGAGGGGAGGCAAAACCTGGGAGGGTGGACCTCCTAGAACTGCACAGGACAAACCCACAGACCGGCGGAATCAAGCCCCGAAGGCCAAGACGGTACCGGTCTATAGGGTGTAGTATCCATCGGAACAGATACTACACTTTGATCTTGGCCAAAAGTGACATCAGATTAATCACCAAACATCATCTTTGCTGATGATTAATCAATTAATATCAAATTATTTTTTAATATTCAAAAAAATATTTTTACCTACGTACAACGTGGTTGCGAGCTTATGGCTCTCATCAGAGTAAAGAAATAACAATCTCAGACGGTCATAGGGCGCGAACCCCGTTCACAGATACATCTTGAATCTGTAGGCGTTCACCTAGTCCCATTAGGCCATGAGGGATTGCCACGTAATAACGGAGAAATTAAGTGATATTTACACTGAAATAGCGGCGAGTGTTGACACCTAAACATTCGATAGCACTCAACGACAGAGTCGGAACGTTGCACTGAAGCTTTTTAATATATATATATATATATATATATATATATATATATATATATATATATATAAAGATAAATGAAAGAAGAGAGATAAATATGTACGAATGACAAATCTATTTCAACTTCGATTGTTCAATGCAAAGTGTACACGGTAAAAACATGTTTATTTTTCTTTCCTTAAGCCAAGGCTTTTCAAAGATTAAAATCTTATCATCAGGGGAATTACATAGATAGATAAGTTGGCAGTGGAAAAAACAAAATTCAAAATTTGAAAAAATATAAAGTAATGGAGAGTAAGAGTGTGCGTGTAAAAATATGGAATCTGTCCAGTTGGTGAATGTCCGTAGAAAGTGTCCGGTGAAAGGAGATTTAAAGATGGAAAAAAATAAGTGCATTCCATTTACGATTGAACTAAACATCTTTTCATTGGATTTACTTCATTCTTGAATTTTTTCAATGCTGCCTTCACGAAACCCTTTTTTCCATCTTTAAATCTCCTTTCACCGGACACTTTATCTACGGAGAAATGTAAACCTACGTATCATTCTCGTTTGGATACGTTGTTGACAGGTGACAACATAAGCCGAAGAGAGTCGGAGGGTTAAGCCCTTCTGAGCTTGAAACCGACGGTACTAATGTTGTACTAATTTTTCTGTACAAAAAAATAAATATTACGCCCTTAATTTTTATTCTCTATAAATCGAGCACTCTGCTTGGATTTTTCCCACTATATTACGTTAGAAGTTTATATACATATATATATATATATATATATATATATATATATATATATATATATATATATATATATATGCTATAAATATTTTATTAAATATTAAAGTGTTTATTACCTACAGACGATATTGTTTCGAGTTTTTTGCCCTCATAAGTGCAGGAGTGTTGGTTGTAGGCAGTCGTTTAAGATCGAACGCAGTTCCTAAATTCAGGCTACAATTACGAGACAAACGCTCGGGACCACACAGCTACTGACAATCAGCACATACAGTGATTGAAATTGAGATACACTTACTCGGGGAAGCAGAGGAAAGCGTTTTATTATTGTCAACAGTGTTCAACGCTTGTGCGGAACTTGCTTTGTCACAAATGACAACAAATTTATCTCAACTTCACGGTGCTCTACTTTCAAGACTATTACATATTTAAAGGGGTTTTAACTATAAATATTTTATTAAATATTAAAGTGCTTATTACCTATATATATATATATATATATATATATATATATATATATATATATATATTAAAATAAACATAGTTTGAGTATCCGACAATTGTTTCAGAACCTCTTCGGTTCCTCCTCAGGGATATACTGTATATCCCTGAGGAGGAGTTGAAGAGGTTCTGAAACAATTGTCGACTACTCAAACTATGTTTATTTTAATATAAAAAGCTCTAATATATATTGAGCACTTTTGAAAAGTATTGGTTTTGTTCATTTTGTTAATATTTGAACTTAATTTATATATATATATATATATATATATATATATATATATATATATATATATATATATTAGTAGTATGTTTTACAAGCTGTGGGCAATGTAGATTCCGGGTAAGATGCAAGTTGTAAGGAACAAAAACAATAAATCGAATACTATTTATTTCTCCTAAAATCTTACAAAACAGCAAGAGTGTTGTTGTTAGCTGTTTGTGTGATGTCCGGATGATAAAAAATCATCATTTAATATTTCGGGAAAAGAAACTTTCCTTTGTCAAAAATAATCAATACCAGAAGAATTCCCCGACTATGCAGAGAATCTGACAAAATAAAATATTTTTTCAAGCAAACTACCATTCTCTACTAATATATATATATATATATATAGTCATCCACATACAGCCTGTTTCGTTGTTTCACAGCTCATCAGTGCGGCTAGACCAGTTAGTGTCTCAAGCCGGCATCGAAACGCAACCGTCGAGCTGACAGTCGGCGATGCTAACCCCTACGCCATCATGCGACACTGACTGAATGTAAGTGATATCTCAAGGTAACGAAATGTAAACATTGCAAATGACCGGAGCTCGAAATTAGTTTTACCTAATGAGCATTGCCTTAAAGCTAATGGCCGTTGACGATACCCTTACAAAAATAAGCTCTACCCGGAGGGAGCTTTTTATAGTCATCCACATACAGCCTGTTTCGCTGTTTCACAGCTCATCAGTGCGGCTAGACCAGTTAGTGTCTCAAGCCGGGATCGAAACGCAACCGTCGAGCTGACAGTCGGCGATGCTAACCCCTACGCCATCATGCGACACTGACTGAATGTAAGTGATATCTCAAGGTAACGAAATGTAAACATTGCAAATGACCGGAGCTCGAAATTAGTTTTACCTAATGAGCATTGCCTTAAAGATATATCTTGTTCCGGGGTTTTGAATCCTGTGACAGGCTTGAATAATTGTTTCTACACTGACGATTCCGGAAGGATGAAACGTATACGTATGTAGACTAAAAAATATTTATAATTACATATACATATATATATGTGTGTAATCTCACACACACACACACACACACACACACAGATTTTCAGACCGAACACCCACATCCCAAGAAAATCCAAGTATCCTATAAACTGTCACTGAATTCCATTGTTTAATCTGATAAGCTTTGGTCAGCAGAAAACGTATCATTATGTACAGATTGCATTCATTCTTCTTAAGCCTCTATAATTTTTATTCGAATCATGTGAGTCTTACTCGAGCACGGAAATATATGTTTAAATGTGGACACATGATGAGGGAGAGGGAATGATGAGGCAGAAGAGACAGAGACAGTGAACGGAAGAGTGGCAGACATGTTTGCTTTTAATGTTTCACCACATTTTAGATTCATGAAAATTTGTCAACAAGATTTACGAATATTTCGTACTAGTTAAAGCATCCATCTACGCCGGATTTCTTAAAATTTTCCCCCTTTCTCCGCGGCAACTCTACTAGAAAAAAATGTTTTTTTGCTTTAAAAATTGTAATAAAAATGATTTAAAATTAACAGTGTGTGCCACTTCTTTAGTTTAGCTGTGAATCAGAATTCATTTGTTTTCAATTTTGAAAGCAGGGGCAGACAATCAACCGGAAGTAATATAGAATTGGAAGTTTTTATCCAAAACAATCAATAAAGCGAACAATAATAACAGCAAACAGTTGTTTTTATTTAATAATGTAAAATTTTATAAAACGAATAATCAACAGTGATTTTTTTTTGTATAATTTTAAACTTTATAAAAACGAAGAGTTTGTCTGATTTTTTTTTTATCAAACAAACAGATTGTAGTCATTAAGATCCATTTTTGGATAAAAAATTCAAAGTCAGAATTACTTCCGGTTGATTGGGTTAGGAGTGAATGTAACTCTTCAAAATTGATTTCTGATTCACAGCTAAACTAAAGAAGTGCCGAGTATGTTATAGTTTGCTTGAATCATTGTGTGTAGTGTATAAAGTATTGTTATAAAAGACTATGATAGTAGATGATGAATATAAAAACATACAAAATATACAGAGAAAAAAAAAATGCTTCTTGAGTTTAGCTCCGACATGTAACACTTCTTTGGAAAAAAAATAGCTAAAGAAACGTATAAACTTTGTTTTGTACTTACGTGGTAGCTGAAAAAAAAGAGACTCCACACCAAAAATTATGCAAATTCATCAAGTATAACATTTTGTTTTGTTTTTTAAATTCTAAAAAATTTTTTAAAAATTAAAAAATTTTTTAATCTCTCGGACGCATGGCCATTCCTACTACAGGCCAGGCAATCGTGCAACTGGGGTCTTTTACTGGGGGCCATGTGAATTTTCTTAAATATTCGATATAGAAGTTGCAAACTATATCATCAACTGGTGCGGATCCTTTTTTTCTTTTTAACCACAATATACAAGTAATGATCTTTTGACATAAGTACAAAATCTCTAAAAAAATACTACATTGAAATAAAAATTCTTCATTGAAATATGCATTTGCCTTTGTTTATTCAAAACTACCTGTTTCTTCATTTATAGGAATTTGTCAATTATAAAATTTATCAATTAGCTCATTGTGGTTCTTATTATTTGGTATGTAAAACACATAAAACATCAAACTAATCTCACAGAGGAATTTTACCTTTGTTTGCAACTTCTATATCGAATATTTAAGAAAATTCACATGGCCCCCAGTAAAAGACCCCAGTTGCACGATTGCCTGGCCTGTAGTAGGGACGGCCATGCTCGGACGCTATTTGTCACCAGCGGGTTCTGCTTCAATAAGGGAAATAATTCCAAATTTTTGGTTTTCATTTTGTCATTTTAATATTTATTTTAGTTTAAGAAAATCTTGTTTTTATCTTACATCGTACTTATTACTTATTTTACCGCCATTATTTAAAAAAATTTTTTTTTTTAAATTGAGTTTGATGAAGTAGAACCCGCTGTGATAAATGCCGTCTGAGAGATAAAAATCATGTTTTTTTGTTTTTTTAATTAAAAAAAATACTTGATGAATTTTCGTAATTTTTGGTGTACAGTCTTCTTTTTAGCTACCACGTAAGTACAAAAAAAAAGGCAATAAAGTAGAGTTAATCTGTAACCATAATTGTCTTCGTTATCTATTTAAAGTTGTAACAATTAAAATCTTTTACAAATAAATATTCTCTTCTTACCATAAAAATAATCATCAGTTAAATATTCTTTAAATGTTACTTTTTTAATTTATTTATGTAAAATTGTAACAGATATATATATATATATATATATATTTATATATATATATATATATATATATAGACTGACATAGCTATAAGGCATATTCCGAAAAGTGTCATATGATAGCGCAGGGATTAGCAGCGCCGACTGAGTTTCAATCCCAGCTTATGCACTAACTGGTCTAGCCGCACTGATGAGCTGTGATACAGCGAAACAGTCTGTATGTGGATGACTATATAAAGCTCCCTCCCTGGGTAGAGCTTATTTGTAAGGATATCGCCAACTGCCATTAGCTTTAAGGCATAGCTCATTAGGTAAAACTAATTCGAGCTCCCGGCACTTGCAATGTTTACATTGAGATATCACTTACATTCAGTCAGTGTCGTATGATAGCGCAGGGGTAGAGGCGCTGACTGTCAGCTCGACGGTTGAGTTTCAATCCCGGCTTGAGGCTCTAATTGGTCTAGCCGCACTGATGAGCTGTGATACAGCGAAACAGTCTGTTTGTGGATAACTAATAATATATATATATATATATATATATATGATAAGTCAATGAAAATAATTAGACCTGCAAATGGAAGCAAATCATAATCTTCGGTTGTTCAGAACAAGGACATTTAGTGAATAACAATATTTATTTTTCTTCTCTTTCATTCCTTAAGCCAGGCTTTTCAAAGATTAAAATCTTATCATCAGAGGAGGTTAATGATGGATAAGTTGACAGATGAGGACTGTCTTAAGGAATGAAAGAGAAGAAAAATAAATATTGTTATTCACTAAATGTCCTTGTTCTGAACAACCGAAGATTATGATTTGCTTCCCTTTGCAGGTCTAATTATTTTCATTGACTTATCATATTTTTGCTCTATCCAGTATATTGAGCTTTCCTCACCTCACAATAGGTCCAACTCTCTAAAAGTTTACCTTTTAGTCATAAATTTTCATATATATATATATATGTATGGAAATCGCTCCAGAAGCCACTTGATGTAAGAACCTAACAAAAAAACAAAACTTCATTATCGCAAAGACAGGAGATGATTATGAGCCTTAGTCTTAAAAAGACCAAGGTTATAGGAAGGAGGAAAACAGTCAGCAGGAAGAAAATTCCACAAGCCTGCAATTCTGGGAAAGAAGCTACTAAGATTACATTAAAATAAAAAAGAATGCAAAGAGTAGGTTTTTAAAACTGTTTAAGTCGATGGGATGACAGTATTCAATATTTGAGCAATTCATTTTAAAATGGATAAAGTTAGAATTTTTTTACCTTAGCGACATCAGTATATTTTTCAATTATTCTTTTATTTGCATTGCATCTTCAGCAATTGGACGATCTCATTTTTTAAAATGGGCGTCGGAGGTGGTAAAATATGTACAAATGCGAATAAGCGATATTTACTTATGTTCACCCTAATATTTTGAGAAAAAAGCCCTTCATCGAAAGTAAGAATTATTTGTTTGAGTTGTTTTTTAAATAAGCTGGATGTCAACGTTGTCATGGTGATCTCAACCGTCGACAGCAGCAGTCGCAAATCGTGTACAGTGTAAATAACTGCTAGGTGAAGGGAATCTCGAAAAACGTAATTATTATGAATATATTAATTTGTAGAATTCTTAATGTTTTTACTGCTTTTGATTTTTAAATCAAATCAATAAACATTTTATTAGAATAACAGAAACACAATTACAAATTCTTATTAAATGAATAACATTTATCGATAATTAAGGTTTTTGATGAATAAAAAATTTAAGACCACCACAAAACTGAGATTGTATTTTACTTAATCTAGAGACAAAGTATCTATTGAAAACATGGGTGGTGCATATCTTTAGTTTATTATTATTATTTATTTATTTAAGTTTATTATTATTATTATTATTATTTATTTAAGTTTATTATTATTTATTTATTTAAGTTTATTATTATTATTTATTTACGTTTATTATTATTATTTATTTATTTAAGTTTATTATTATTATTTATTTACGTTTATTATTATTATTTATTTATTTAAGTTTATTATTATTTATTTATTTAAGTTTATTATTATTATTTATTTAAGTTTATTATTATTATTTATTTATTTAAGTTTATTATTATTATTTATTTAAGTTTATTATTATTTATTTATTTAAGTTTATTATTATTATTTATTTAAGTTTATTATTATTATTTATTTATTTAAGTTAATTATTATTATTTATTTATTTATTTAAGTTTATTATTATTATGTATTTATTTACTGTTTTCAACTATAAAATTGAACAATAAAGTAAATTTTCAAATATTAATACCAAAAAAAAAAAAGTCAAGGATTTGCCAAATAAAAATAAATTAAACTATTTAAAAAGAAAATTATCTCCTCTACTCTTGATTGGTCATAAAGTCAGTGCCCAGTGTTTAGACTAAATAATGATCAATACCATATCACATTGGAGAGCATGTTAATCCCAATTTTATTTTACTATAGATAATTCTGAGGTTACAGTCATTTGTAATCGGGTTCTGTTTTAGGTCTGCATGAAAAGCAGCCAAGTAATTTTTGTCTCTTCTCTCTCCCTCTCTTTACCTATATATATATATATATATATATATATATATATATTATATATATATATATAAATTGAGATATTTTCCAAGAAAGACAAGGTTTCGTATCAAGTAAAGTTGATCTTTATTTAAAATAACACTTGTTTCTTCATAGCCAATACAATCAGAACATTCGTAATAACAAAGTCCGAATCTTATGATAAATGAATCTTCAGATTTACAGAAAAAAAACGACTTCAGATATTTTTATGGAAAAACATTTTTCCTTTCGATAAATGCGGCAAATAAAACTCACAGTTGGTCATTTTTCAACCTTAGAGAGTTCGTATTGAGATATTTTCCACAGTTATATATATATATATATATATATATATATATATATATCTCAAGGGAGGCGCGATAGCGCTCTATCCCTTAATAGACTTCAAAAACTACCTATGCTGGAAATCTCATTTCTTTGATCAGTCATAACTCAAAAACCAATGAACCAAATTAGTTAAAACTTTGCACAAAATTTTCATTTGATAGGTTCTATAAGTGTGTAGAATTTCAACATCATTAGTCAAGGCAACTTAGAGATCCAGAAAGGTCAGGAGTGATTTTGTGTTATCCGTGTGTACGTACGTACATGTGTGCCACCCTGTATCTCATCAACTATTTGATGGATTCAGCTGAGTTTTAGCAGAGATAGAGGTTCTAGGGTCTAGTTGATGGCATTTTAATTTCAGTTTACCATATACCTTAGTTTTCCAGAAAATTTAAAAAAAACCTTTAAAATTACCATTGTCTTGAGGCATAGCCTTAACAAAAGTAGTGACATTCCATGATAAATGCCAGTATACTGAAATCATATGCCCTTAATAGGGTTAAGATGAACATTCATATACACTAAATGTACAAAAGCAAGGAAATTCCCAAATTTTTACACTTTTATTGTCATTAAGGGTATGACTACATATCAACCAAACCATTTTATTATCACATCACTACAGTATAAATCTCTATGCATGAGTGGATGAAGTGTGTGAGGTGCACTGAAGAAAAATTCCTACAAGTAAAATACATAGCCCTGTTGTGCTCGCATACCCTTAATGACAATAAAAGTGTAAACATTTGGGAATTTCCTTGCTTTTGTACATTTAGTGTATATGAATGTTCATCTTAACCCTATTAAGGGCATATGATTTCAGTATACTGGCATTTATCATGGAATATATATATATATATCAGTATTATAATTATTATCATTATAACTATTATTATTATAACTATTATTATTATATAGAGGAGACTATCACAATGCAAGAAATGGAAATATGTCAGCATTGAGAAGTAATACAAAAACAGGTGATTTTTTTTATATATATTTAAAAAAAATTTTTTTTAATTTTTTATAGCAAATCTTACTTGATTAGGCAAGACTTCAGCACTGTGATGTAATGTGTGTGACCGTATTCCATAGGAAGACCTCTTTATCAAATGGTGGGTGTTTCAAATCTCTAAAACATGTGCGGAATGGTAATATTGCTTATAAAATGCAGTAAATATTAATATCCGCAGCAAATAGAATAAAACTATAACTAAATTTACCGAAAGTACTCAAGTTTATAAAAAAAAAATGTTTTTGAGATGAATAAATAATTTATTTTAAAAACAAATAATCTGCGTTGTGCAAGGTTTTCTAAATATTTTATATAAAAAAAATATCTTTATTATTTCCACCCACCCAACGCTTCAAATTGTGTGACTTTTCAAAATATCCTTCCACGCCGACCACGTGACACACAGCCATATCGACACTTTTTTCACTTCGTCAAAACACCTAGACGGATTTTCAACTTGGCCACGAGAATGTCTCAACCAAGAGAAAAAAAGAAAAAAAAGAAAAAGAAATATTCTTCTGAAGATGGTAGATTTACCGAATGTACTCAAGTTTATAAAAAAAAAAAAAATGTTTTTGAGATGAATAAATAATTTATTTTAAAAACAAATAATCTGCGTTGTGCAAGGTTTTCTAAATATTTTATAAAAAAAAAAATATCTTTATTATTATAACTAAATGCTTTTTTTCCCCTCAATATTTCATATTTGATTTAACTAATGAAGTGTTACATTTGTTTAAATAAAATTAACTATTTAAATATATATTTTTTGTGGAGGAGGGGCGTAGAGATAGGGGTAACAGCTAAGAGCGGTGTTCAATGAATTTTTTTTCTTAATATTATCGATTTAATATTTTTTAAAAAAATTATATACTATTGTTATTTTATTTTATTCTAACAGTATTTATTTACGTATTACACACAATGCTTCCAGCAAACTACCTCTCATTATTATTATTTTCTTTAATTATTATAAAATTTCATTTTAATTAGGGGGGGGGGCCGTAATGGGTGAAAATTTCAGATTCATGCGAGTAGTATTTTTTTGTGTTCATTTATACATAAATAACACTAAATCAAACATCTTGAAAATTTTGCAAAATTCAGAAGGTGCAGGCCAACTAGTTTTTGGCTATTTTACATTCATGAAAACCCTTTTACAGCCTGAAAATGGTCCTAAATTACAGTACTATATCAGATTTAACCATCTATATCCATTCATAGCTTTTGAGGATGTTTTAGGACCTGCAATGTCGCATGAAACCACTTTTTCACCAAAAAATGATAGATTTTGAGTCCCGTGGAGCCCTAACGGCTATTTTTGGCCTGCACCTTTTGAATTTTGCAAAATTTTCAAACTGTTTGATTGTTTAGTGGTGTTTATGCATGAATGAACACAAAAAAATACTACTCGCATGAATCTGAAATTTTCACCCATTACGTCCCACCCCTATTTTAATTCATTTTATTCCCATACAAACTGAAGAAAAAACAAATCCTGATATTTTTATTCTTTATAAATTGCCCCCCACCCCACATAAAATAAATACAAAATACAATAAAATATTAGTTTTTTTTGTGTTTTCAGTTACGATTAAGCCCCTCTTCCCCAGATCTCCCTACCTTCTTTTTTTCTTTAGTGTGTGATACCCTACTACTCCCCTTACATCTCCTATGAATTGTTACATCTGCCCATCCCTTTAACATATAATCTAACTGTCTGGTCAACTCCAAATAAAACGATCCATATTCAATACTAAAAATAGGTTAGTTTCTAAAACCCCTTCACTGAAGATTATACAAACGGTTTATTTAAAATATTATTTTTAATTTGATCGTGTGACGTTTCAGTTTGGAATCTAATGTTTTTCTATTTCCCTCTCCTTTCTTCAATATGAACAACTTAAGAAAAGACCGACTTTCTTTGCCTGCGGAGATCGTAGCTTTTAATGGCTACCGATCGAAACATCACCATGGCAGTGTCGCTTTTGTACATGTTTGTATAAAGAAAAATATTAATATATATATATATATATATATATATATATATATATAAACATCTACAGACACGTGTTTCGTCTTTTGAAGACTTACCAGTGTGGCTATATATATATATATAAGGTTAATACAACAAAAGATATAAGAGGCAACTAATATCTTTAATTAGTAAACATCCGGATAAAAATGAAGCTCAATATACTGGATAGAGCATTAATAGCACTAGATAAAGTGAACGAATAAAATAAGGTGCAAATCAAATTTTATTAGAATTCAAAGTTCGAGCAAAGTACTTTAAAGTCCTTAACTCATGAGTTTTCAAAGAAAATCTTCTCCTCAGAGGACCATTACCACAATGACATTACTTCAGGTAATAAAATTAAACTTTGAAAATATATAAACAAATATATATAAAAAATACATAAAAGTATATAAAACATCAAATATATCGGCCCAAAACATACTTTTTTGTTAAACTTATACAGTTCGTCCAAGTCATAAAGTTTAAAACAGCTTCAAGAAAGATGTCAAAGAGGTTGATTAAAAAAACAATCCAGGTGGTGAATGGTAGTCCACAAACGAAAAAGTTATCCAGGCGGGAGATTTGTTTGCTATCGATGCAGTAGATGACAGTGAAAAGTATATCCAAGGTGTATGCAAATTAATAAAACGATAGAGAAAACCAAATCATATGAAAAGTTCAGAAAACTCATTTGAAAACTCATGAGTTAAGGACTTTAAAGTACTTTGAATTCTAATAAAATTTGATTCGCACCTTATTTTATTCGTTCACTTTATCTAGTGCTATCACTATATATATATATATAAGTACTGTGTGGTAGGGCAGGAAAATCCAGCAGAGTGCTCGATTAATTAAGAAATCCAAGATTTCGAAGGATTAAGAGCGTAAATATTTATTTATAAAGTACAGAAATTCAATGTAACATCAGTACCGTCGGGTGACCGAATAAGTCCCACCATTCCTGAATATGTTTATCAGCTGACGATAATCGGGATCAACCTCCCGCTTTGAAACCGACGGTACTGATGTTACATTGAATTTCTGTACTTTATAAATAAATATATATATATATATATATATATATATATATATATATATACAACATAGTAATTCACAGACAGCTGTGTTGTTTACAGCTCATCAGTGTGGCTAGACACGGCAAGTGTATTCACACTGAGATTCAGAACCTGAACGGCCGGTTATATACAAATGAGATCAGCAGTCAAGTACCCAATCCCCTGCGCCACCAAATACCGCCACTGACAGTAGAATAAATTCCAGCGTGATACATACTCTTTCTGTTTAGAGGTATTGTTACTACGTTTATCGGTAACCTGAACCAACCTAACTATAAAGTAATGATAACCCTGTGTACTTGTGCTCCCAGCCCTGAACTCCTTATCATTTTTATGTAATTTTTTTAACTTCTGAAATAAAATAAGACGTCATCTTTGCTGTTTAGGGATGTCTGGCGCAAAATGCAAACCTCACATTATTATTGAAAAAAAAAAAACAGAAAAAAATGAAATGAATAACACTATTGATCTGTTGTAAAATTTGACTCAATATTAATATTACAGATAGACCATAGCATTACGCGTTTCTTTTCTACGTGCTGCCGATGTTCAGGTGAAAAACAAATTTTAAAATTGGTGTCTATTAAATTATAAAAAAAATGCATCATTTAGAACCCGAAAAACAGTGAGCAGCTCATACATAGATAGATTTGGTGGCGCTCTTGTATAAGCAGTCACCGATCTGAGGGAGATAACTATTTTTCTTAGCCGCCGCTATTCCGAATTTGCTTATACTTTGGCAAGGGAGATAACTTTGTTTATTAATAAAAAAACGTGTTACGGTTTTGAAATGCATTAAAAACCCTAACCCTAAACTTTAACCCTAACCCTAACCCTAAACCCTATCCCTAAACCCGTTCAAAATAACTTTTAAGCACTTTTATTTACATGCCACAAATTGTATACACTTTATATAAACATAAAAAGAAAAGTTATTTTCTTTCATGCTGCGATAAACAAAGTTATCTCTCTTGCCAAACTATAAGCGAATTCGGAATAGCGGCGGCTAAGGAAAATAGAGTTATCTGCCTCAGATCGGTTATTGCTTATACAAGAGCGCCGATTTGGTAGGGTCCTACTAACCATCACACTAAGCATTTTATTTTTAAGAAATCTCTGTTGTTTTTTAGCACCCCCCACCCCCCGCCGATGAATTTGTACATATATTTTTGGTAAATAAAAAAGGTCAAACTATTGGAGATAATCGTAAGTAGGTTTTACCCATTGAGTGAATGTGGTATTTTAGTAACTGAAACTAGTTCCGAGAATAGACCACGAGGACGACAGCCGACCCCCATCAAACCCCACCCAATTTTGGCCTTGTGCCACATGTTATTTTATAAAGAAAATCTACTACATTGTGAACTTTTTTGTAAATTTTAAAGATTAAAAAAAAAGACATGTTATCAAAATAATAAATAATTATACGTATAATTTATAAATAAAATAAGGTGTATTAATTTAATGTCTAAAATTAATATACAAAATTAATATACAAAATAAATTCTTTTAGGATAGTAAAGACTTTCTTCTTCTGAATTGTTTTTGTCCCATTTTTTAATTAATTAATTTATTTATTTATTATAATAGATTAGATAACCCATTGGGCCAGTATTTGTTATGTATAGTATTAAATATTTTCATATTTGGAAATTCCAAGTTACTGCTGCTGCTTTCAAACAAACAGGCAAATATTTATGAAACTCTTGATGATAGCATATCTCTCTCTCTTTCCACCCTCTCTCGTCTTTCTCTCTCCTTTTAATTACTTACGTCATTTGCCCCCTCCCACTACTTCTCTTATATATATATATATATATATATATACATATATATATATATATATATATATGTATATCTAGGTAGCATCTTCTCTTGCAGGCAAGTATTGTTGAATATAAGAGACAACTCATGTCTAGATATCCTTTGGTAGATCCTTTCAAGTACGAAACTATATTGGAGCTATAAATATTTTATATATATATATATATATATATATATATATATATATATATATATAAATGAAGGAGAGTGGAAAGGAATTAGAGAAAGCAAAAGCCAAATCAAAATTCAATTCAAAAGTTCAAAGCAAGGTACATTCCGCAAAAAAGGCAAATTATTCAAGTTAAATTTTCCTTAAGCCAGGCTTTTCAAAGATCAAAATCTTATCATCAGAGGAAGTCGCTGGGATAGATAAGTTGGCAATGGCCAAGATTTAAAATTTGAAAAAATGAAAAAAATAAAAGTTATACCTGCTCTATCCTGGATATTGAGCTGCATACTCTTCACAATAGGGTTTTACCTTTCCTAAAAGTTCGCTTTTAGTACACCTCTTTATATATATATATATATATATATATATATATATATATATATATATATATATATTCTATGTAAACATTTAGAAGAAAAAAGGTTTGTAGATAAATTGCATCAATAGTTGCATTATATTTGTAGATTGTATATTTATTATATTGGGTAGATGAATTTACCTACAACAAACTCCCTACCCCTTCATCATTGATTGGAGAATGGGGATAAGGCCTTAGCATTGGTACCAACTTGGAACTCATTCTCCACCTCCAATTATTTTTCAAGTGGATCAGTAAATATCCTACCCAGTGGCAGACCAGGGGAGGGGGCTGGACCCCTGGCAGGGGCAACAAAATGCCCTCCAGTCATGACCAAGCATCCAAGGCACATTTGAACTGTTCAAAATCTTCTTTGCACCTACTTATTAAACGTTTATATCACACCTCTCAGAGAGTCCCCCCCCCCCCGCTAAATATTTAACAGCTAGGGGACAATTTTTTTTTTTATTGCTGGCGCGCCTTGGCCCTGTCCATTATGCATATATCTCCTCAGAAATCATTAATATTTGTATTTTTTCGGTTCGAACTTCTTTAAATCTAATGCTTTGAAATTAATGGAATCAATTTCCAATTTATGGAAAATTTGAAAACTTATGACTTCTAAACTATCTCTCAAATAGCTATTTTCACTAAGTGTGCTGGTTTGGTGAGATAAAATTACCCTGTTGTATTTGAAAAGATATGTTTAAAAATAATTATATTCTTTTTCCTGAAAAAGTCCCTAAAGTTTCATTAAAATTTGATAATTATACCTGATATCTTTTAAGGATTTTCCAAATGTCTCCCGGTTAATAGAAATGTTTATTTTAATAATGACACAAAAATTGTTCTCGGTCTTTGAGCTGAAATCAAAGTGTAGCTTTAGAGTTATGAATAAAATTAAATTTATCAACATTTTAGGGATATTTTAAGTAGTATGACCCCTTAAGTAAATGTGGTATTGTGGTGACTGCAATGAGAGTAGGATAGACAAATAGAGTATTGATTTACTCCTCTCCAGGAGTTAGGCACAAGGCCAGTTTTTATCTTACTCCCACAAGTAAGATGTGACCCAAGGTTAAGTCGGGAAAGTGGGATTTAAAAATTGCCTGGGCAGCCCTGTCGGCATTCCCCGGTATGGGCGCCTCAGACAGCAAGCAACAAACTCACTCCTCCCCAAAGAGGGGAGGCGAAGCCTGGGAGAGTGCACCTCCCAGAACTGCACAGGACAAACCCATAGACCGGTGTAAATCAAGACAAATAGACAAATAGAGTAGACAAAGGGATGATCAATGACACCCATATCATCCCACACTTTTGATGGCCTTGTTCCTAATTTGTCAAAATGTATATTTTATATTTTTTTCGCAAATAAATAATCCAAAATGTAGTATTCCAATGAAATTGTTAAAATTATATATATATATATATATATATATATATATATATATATATATATGAATTTACGTAAAAATGGCACCGGTAAAAAATGGCACAAGTTGATATATAGAAAAAAATGGCGCAAGGACAAAATATAGATGAAAATCTCACAATGACTTCATTAAAATATTGGATAAAATATATAAAGAGAAACCATAAGTTTGTCAAATAAAAAGAAAATTATATCTACATTTAATAGTACATGAGTACCCTGAAGATGGGTAATTTTATGAATAAAAAGTGTGTGTGGGGGGGGGGGGTATGAATAGGGCCCTGAGCAGCACTTTGCCTCAGTACACAACCGATCCTACCCACCCAAAAAAGTACTCCTTTCTATTCTCCCCAAGTCTGGCTTATTAAAAATAAAAATTGATATGCATCTGTGAGTTATAGCAGAAGTATTTATTAATAGCTGTGTGTGACGGGGGGGTTTTTCATTTTTCCTTTCTTATTTTTGACTGAAGAGGTCACAAGTGCTGTCTACAATGACAACGTAATTGCATTTGTTATTCCACCCTGCTCACATCTACAATGACAATCACGTACTGATGAAACGGAGAAAAACTCATTATTCAAAAGATCATTCTTTTGTTTTTGTTGTTTGGTTGAAGCGACTTAAGCTGATAGCAGTTTACTCAGGAAATACCTTTTGGCCTCAGAATTTGTTCAAAGCTAAAAAAAATGTGAAATAAAAAGAAATATGTGATGGGCAGAGTCTACATATGCGGACATGTTTGTGTGTATAGTATATATATAGTTCAGTCTACAAATATCTACAAAAACATAATTGCCCTCCATCCAATTTAAGACAAACTTTTAGTAAACAGCACTAAAATAATAAATTCCAAGACCAATTTGAAAAAAATTTAAAATATTTTAAGCCATTTACATAAAAACACAAAACCCTACAATTAATAATATCGTGTATGAGACTAGTAAAACCATTTTAAAATGATTAGTATAGTTTAGTTTATTTTAGTGACGCCACCCCGGCGTCGCTAAATTCAAATTCTAAAATGGACATTTTTATTAAATTAATAATTGCTTACCTCCCCATTTTCCCCTCTTCATATTTATTCAACTACACCAAATAAATTCAACCAATTATTTAAAAAAAAAAAAAAATACATAAATAAATTTTAAAAAGATTAAATTCATTAACGTATTTCTTGGAACATTTTTTTAATTTTGTTTTTTTAAACATATTTCACCCCAAACAAGGCAGGCCGCCACTGTAAACGTAAGGGGTTACTGAGAATTAGGGTGTAGGTTTTGGGTGTCACCCCAAGTTGGGAGCAGTGTAGCAAGATGTCTGTTCACATTAGTTTTAAACCTCTGCATGTCGGGGAAACAAAGAGCAGGAGGAGTTCCAGAGGCCAGCAGCACGAGGAAAGAAGCTATTGGAGTAGAAGGCTCTCCGGCATCTGGGGACCTCCACAGTGAATGGATGGGATTTAGCTGATTGTCGAGTTGGTCTAGTGTATTTACGTTGAAAGGGCACCAGAGTAGCTAGTTCATCGGAGCACAATCTATTGAAGTATTTGCAAAACAAGCACAAGGATGCAACATTGCAGCGATGGGACAGGGGCTGGAGCTTGGTTGATAGTGAGGGACCTATTAAGTTGGCGACTCTTTTTTGGACCTTGTCTAAGAGGGAGAGACTAGTGGATGATGCACCAGCCCAGATGTGGCAACAATACTCCATGCATGGGTGGATGGTGGCTTTGTAGAGATACAGGATAATGTCAGGTGTGAGGAGTTTACTAGCACGGTAGGAGCCCACCTTCTTTGCTGCAGCCTTGGCAATGTCTTCAATGTATTTGTTCCAATTCATGTTACCTGTGAAGGTTAGGCCGAGGAGTTTGAATGTTAAACTCTCAGGTAGAGTGTTATTTGCCATGCCAATCGGTGGTTGGAGAGGTTTTTTGTAGTTATTGAAGGAAAGGAGCTTTGTCTTTGCAGAATTAAAAGTTACCAACCATTTATGACCCCAATCCACTACAGCCTGGAGGTCATTTTCTAAGGATTCAGCCATTGCCTCGGATATGGTCGCGTCTGTTTTCCTCACATGACGAGAGTAAAGCGTAGTGTTGTCAGCAAATAAACCAATCTCAGACTCAATGTCATCAGGGAGATCATTTATGAAGATCAGGAACAATAAAGGTCCAAGGATAGATCCCTGGGGTACACCAGCATTTATGCTTAGATGAACGGCCATCGAGGACAACCTGGATCTTTCTTTTGGTTAGGAAGGATCTAATTATATTAAGTAATTACCCAGTAATACCATATGAGCGTATTTTCAGGAGAAGCCCTTTATGCCATACCTTGTCAAAGGCCTTGGATATATCAAGCGCTACTGCCCTAGCTTCACCTGCCTTTTCTAGTGTATTATACATGCATTCAGAGATGACCGTTAGGATGTCTGCAGTAGATTGTGCTTGTCTAAATTCAAAGATGGATCGCAAATGTTAGTGACACATATGGAACTTTTATAAATTCTTTGGATTTTAACACAAAGGAAATCATTGAAAAGATTTAAAAATGTATAACTAGACATTAGAGTTCTGTTATTTTTAATAATGTTTGCATGAATATATATATATATAATATATATTTTTTTGTATTTTGTGAATTTTCCAGCACATGGTAAACAGCCGGTGATCCCCTTTTCTATTTCACGTTTTAGGGTTAGGTCCCCTGCTTATGTTTCACGACTGATATAGATAGATCTTTTTTTGGCATTTTGTGAATTGTCCAGCGGTGAAATTGGTTTATACAAGTTCTAAGTCTGCAATATGCAGATTTACTTAGTATCCCAAGGATTTAAACCCCTTGGAGCTGTATATTAGTGTTAGGATCATATCACTGTCACTAGGAATACGAAAGAGAGGAATACTTCTGTATTGTTAGCAGTGGGAGACGTTTCTGTGGATGGCCTGTATAAATTGTGTTTTTTTGGCTGGCATTATATTATTAACTAGCAGGCTCTGTGCCCTGGCGTTGCCCGAGAGAGATATAAATTAAAGTAAAAAAAATAGAAGTATTCGTAAAAAAATAAGTTGAGAGGAACCCTTTAAGTAATTTAGGTGATTAGAATAAGATTTTAATCAAACCAAATAGATTTCTCTATGTCTCGGGTGCCCCCCCCCCTCCCACGATTGTAAGTAGTGGGTTACTCGTAAAAAGGACCCCCCCCCCTAAAAAAAAGTAAATCTGATCCAAGAATATGCGTGAAGCTTTCCAAGGTCAGTGAACTTGACTTTTCAATAAAGTTCACTTTTTGATGCCATCCATAACGACGGCAACACACTGTGAAAATGAGTTGGTGACCCAAATTAACCCAATGACCCAAACAACCCCTGAGTTCTCCAATAATATGTAGTAAGCAAATGATTATTTTGTATTGCACATTAAAGAAGATGTGGAACATATTAGCAGGAAGACCGAACGTTGCTAGGGATTGAATGTACTTTTTCACTATGCTCATAACACCATCTCACTTTCTTTGTTTTTATTGCCCGCCCGCCCGCCTCCCGTTTCGTCCCCTAATATAGTCGGAAGAAACTGAAATGTTGCAAAACTCTCTGAATTAGTGGTGTGTACATATGGTTTACATTTCATTAAAATCGGATATACATATATTTGAAGTTTTAAAAGGGTTCTGTTCCCATAGGTCACTTAGAGGTGGGAACATCTAGATATTCGGCACATAGAGGGTAACGTAGAGATTCGGGACCACTTCCATTGTCTTCCCCGGAGAATTTTAGACATATGATATAAATTTCATCAAAATAGGATATATTTGAAGTTTTAAAGGAAGTTCGGCCTCCTCCATAGCTCCCTTAAGTTAGGAGGGCACTTAGAGATTCGGGACCACTTCCATTGTCTTCCCCAGAAAACTTTATATATACATATGATTAAAATTTCAGAAATTGATATCTTTAACTCCTCTGCTATCTCACGCAATTTTAATTAACGATTGGTCAAAATGAGTTAGTGAAACTTATTTGCTGTTTTTCGGAACAACTACAGTGATTTGAGCATTCAGCATCATTTGTGTCCATACGACTGCGTTTAAAGTCAGTATACCACCTCTTAACCGTTCCTTCTGATGGAGCAGAGTCCGACTAACACTTATCAAGCAATTGCTTTGCTTGAACAGTACTTTTTCCCATCAGAAAATAATGCTTCATCAACACACGTAATTCAGATTTTTATATTGTTTCGAAAATTTGCAACAGTAGCTTTACTTAAATAACTGTAATTTGTAAACTAATAATCCAATTGAGCTCAAATTCGACACGTGCCATTTGAAGGTTAGTACTTTATAAAAATCATATGGGTTATTTATTAGTTACGTCATCTATATGTCAGGCCTGGGATTTATTGAGGATGTGCTATAAGGCTGATTTGCCAAGCGCTATTCAAGAAAGCAGCTTTATCAAAAATATTTTTTTTCTGTCCTTACCTCAAAGAATTGCGGTTGTCATCAAACACTAGGAGAGGGACAACAAAATACAACTGAGATTTTTCTTTGAGGGAAAGGGCTGGGTTAAAAAAATCAAACCCAGAGGACCCATTTGATGTTGCAATGGGGTCCTATGATAGTGCAGACATCTGCGACTTAGTCGGCTTGCTCATATTGGATACGCTCAAAAATAAATTCCTAGACCATTTCTTTGATCTTTACAGAGATGACGGACTTTGCTTGTCACGCAACCACAATGGGAACGCACTAGATAGATTTAGAAAAGACTTAACAAACACCTTTCAAAAACTCAGATTCAAAATCACCATTAAAACAAATTTAGACCAAGTCGATTTTCTATACACCACACTGAACCATACAAACAACAGACACAAACCTTTCCACAAACCCAATGAAATACTCCAATATATACACAAGGGATCCTGCCCCCCACCCCCACTGTTTTAAAAAATTTAGTCAATAATATTAGCCAAAGAATCTCAAACCTCTCATTCAGTCCCAAATTTTTCAACCAGGCAGCACCCTATTACAATAAAGCGCTCTGCGACAGCGGGTTCAGAGAGGAGATCTCATACATCCCCACCTGAGACCAATCACGGGGGATCCGCAATAGAAGGAAGTCGGTGATCTGTTTTTTCTCCACCTTTTTCCACCAATACCAAGACAAGGGTAGGCCACCTTTTCCTCAACTTACTTCCCCCCTACACACAACCTGCACAAACTTTTTAACAGAAATTCTATTACGGTTAGCTACTCCACTACCCCTTCTATAAGAAAAATCATCTCTGCGAAGCCCAGCAGATTGCTTATGCCAGGACAAAAACAATTGCCTCTTAGAGGGGAATTGCAAAATCGATTCCCTTGTATATGAAGCCACCATCACAAACCAGACTAGTGGCAGAGCAGGAAAATATGAAAAATATATAGGTATGACACAGGGAAGCTTCAAGCAAAGATTGTACGCAGACGGAAACACCTTCAGATACAAAAACAAGGCAAATACGGCACTTGCAACCCGGATATGGCAACTTAAAAATGAAAAGACACTCTTCACTATCAAATGCAAAGTAATAGAGAGAAGACCATCCTTTTCTCCAGTGTGATGCAGAAAAATACCATATATTAAGGGCCATTATTGACCCAAATACAATCTGTTTGAATATTAGAGATGAAATCTTTGAAGGATGCAACCACAGGAGACAAGCACTACTTATAAATTGTACTTACCGATACATATAAAGGCCTAGCACTCCCTCTGCCCAATACATAATCCCATAATTGCCCCACTAAATATCGACTTGCACTCCGGAAAATCCTCCCAACTATCACCCTCATAAATATAAATAAAAAAATAGGAATAAATATCTTAATCAGCCCATATTCACACCACTACTTAAGACCAATAATTTACACCACGTAAATATAAAATAATAACCTTTCCAATAATAATCTTTCCAGTTATTAAGAGGGTAACACCCCCATTTCATATTATTATTACTCCCATAAGTCTTCACTATATCTTAGTTAAAATGTTACCCCCCTAAACAGATTCAATCTTGCTGACCTAATCTTTACTCTTATCTCTAAACCAGACTTAATCAGTATATAATATTATTACTCCCATAAGCCTTCACTATACCTTAGTTAATAATGTTAAATCCTGAATACAAAATCATTGAAGAACCCTGCAGAGTTACTGCCCTTAGACCGATTTTAAACAAATATACATAACACTCTAAACAAATAACGCATCCAAACGAGAGTGACACGTGACTTCACATTTCTGAAACAGGTGACAACATAAGCTGAAGAGAGCAGGATGGTTAAGTTCTTCTGAGCTTGAAACCGACGGAACTAATGTTGTACTAATTTTTCTGTACCAAAATGTATATATATATATATATATATATATATATATATATGAGACAGAGAAAGAAATTCAACGTGTTCTGTTGAAATAAACTAGTTTCATAAAAATTACAATTTAAGAAACGAAATTGAATAGTTAGAACAGCAAAATTACCTTAATTGGTTGTGGCTCAGATCCAGACGTTTTGCTTTCATACAATAATTTTCTATCAAATCATTTGGGATTTGTGAAATGTTGTTGTTGGCATACGTCAGCTGAAAAAAACAAAAACAAAAAATAATCATGCAATTCTAAGACGATGCAAGGGGGCGTAAATCAGTCTTGGTGCAGCAAAATGCTAATCCATCCGAGTTTCCTCCCCCACAAGATTTTGAAAGCACATCCTCAGCATGATTTTTGTGTCTTCCATTTTCCTAAGTGTAGATATGATTTGCCAGGTGCGGTGAATTGTTAGGTAGGATTGACTGGGTATGACCTCTGAGGTCAGCTGGCGGACTTGTAGGAGAACTAGATAACTGATTGGTTAGTTTAATCATATGACATAGAAAAGATTTGATGTTGAATTTATGCTTAGTGAATAAATATGTAAAGTCTTAGTGGACGGCTGTAATTAAAAACTGTTCCTTTCCTCGTCACTGAAGACAGGAGAGTAACTCGTTTGTTTTTGTTTTGTTTTATGGTATATCAAATCAAGAAAAGAACATTAATTAATTAATTAAAAAAGTAATTAATCAAAAGAATTAATTAATTAGTTAATTTTATGGTATATCAAATCAAGAAAAGAAAATGAATTAATTAAAAAATTGATTAATTTAAAAAAATAATTAATTAATTTTATGGTATATCAAATCAAGAAAAGAAAATTAATTAATTAATTAAAAAAATTAATTAATTAATTAAAAAATTAATTAATTTTATGGTATATCAAATCAAGAAAATAAAATTAATTAATTAAAAAATTAATTAATTAATTTAAAAAATTAATTAATTTTGTGGTATATCAAATCAAGAAAATAAAATTAATTAATTAAAAAATTAATTAATTAATTTAAAAAATTAATTAATTTTATGGTATATCAAATAAAGAAAAGAAAATTAATTAATTAATTTAAAAAATTAATTAATTAATTAAAAAATTAATTAATTTTATGGTATATCAAATCAAGAAAATAAAATTAATTAATTAAAAAATTAATTAATTAATTTAAAAAATTAATTAATTTTGTGGTATATAAAATCAAGAAAATAAAATTAATTAATTAAAAAATTAATTAATTAATTTAAAAAATTAATTAATTTTATGGTATATCAAATAAAGAAAAGAAAATTAATTAATTAATTTAAAAAATTAATTAATTAATTAAAAAATTGGTACTTGTCCAGGATTTGAACCTAATTTCTGTGACTGCCCAGCAGCAGCGAACCGACAGCTAACGGAAGCGTCCGAGACCTGCCGAGTCGAAGACGAGGCTGGCGTCAAGCAGCCGATAGCACGATTTGAAGGAGAGACGCTTGTTAACCAATTGCAAAAAATGAATTTCGAAGTGCTGTGTCGCACGATTGGATCTCCGGAGGAGTGCATTAACTTTTCTCAGCAGAAAGCTCTGCTGGCAAAAGTAATGCGGTGTATGCGATGCAGAGGCGGCGGCCGACTTTGCCGGTTAGCACCACGAAAGACTGTGGCGGACAAATATGCCTAGAGATGCCCCACCCAGGAATGCCGGGCTTGGATTTCGTTGCGATCGGGGACGTTTTTTTCGCGATCAAAATTAGAAATTTCTACCATTTTAAAAGATGATCTACCTGTGGTCCCAGGATATGGCGACCGGTAAAAACCTACAAAAAGAACCACACAAGTGGACTGGAAGAATTTTCTGCGGGAGGTATGCACCGAACATCTAGCACGAAACCCCAGACGACTCGGAGGCCCAGGGCATACGGTTGAGATAGACGAGAGTCTGTTCAACCGTAGAAAACATAACGTCAGCCGTGTTCTCCAGGCCCCCCCCCCAAAAAAAAGCAAGCCCTACCCCTCCAGGAAAAGAATCTTCAAAATTCCCCCAACCCCACCCATAAAAAAAGCTAAACAAATTAAAGGAAAAAAAATGCCTAATGTAAAAAAAAAAAAACCCTCCAAAAAAAGCTAAAAAAATGAAGAAAAACAATGCATAATTGAAAAAAAAAAAAAAACTTACCAAAAAAAATGGTTAAAAAAAGTTACAAAAAAAACAGTATTTATTATTTTAGCGAAAAAAAGTTTATTTCAGCTATGGGTTTGTTCATTTATTTCATTTTTTGTATAAAAATATATGCATTTCATTTTCTTTACGTATATTCATCGTCTTATATTGTTGTCATCTGCTGTGCTTCATTTTTTTTTTTTTTTAAGGATTTTCTGGCAGTTTTGTTTATATAGCGTCGACGACGCCAGCCTCGTTTTCGACTCGGCAGGTCTCGGACGCTTCCGTTAGCTGTCGGCTCGCTTCTGCCGGGCAGTCACGGAAATTAGGTTTAAATCCTGGACAAGTACCAAAAAATTAATTAATTTTATGGTATATCAAATCAAGAAAATAAAATTAATTAATTAAAAAATTAATTAATTAATTTAAAAAATTAATTAATTTTATGGTATATCAAATCAAGAAAAGAAAATTAATTAATTAAAAAATTAATTAATTAATTTAAAAAATTAATTAATTTTATGGTATATCAAATCAAGAAAATAAAATTAATTAATTAAAAAATTAATTAATTAATTAAAAAAATTAATTAATTTTATGGTATATCAAATCAAGAAAAGAAAATTAATTAATTAAAAAATTAATTAATTAATTTAAAAAATTAATTAATTTTATGGTATATCAAATCAAGAAAAGCGGAAAAATGTGTAATAACACATAATAAAAGATTATGTATCTGACTATTATACAGATAGAAAATTGAGTCAAGAATCAGGTACTTTCTAGAGCGATAGAATGATCCAATCATTTTTCCAGTGCCTTTAGCAACAGATTTGATGTAGGTTTTCCATTGTGTACAAAAATATAGATCCTCAAAACAGATGTCCAAGGGTCTCTTAAATGTGCTTGTGGTGGATTGCTGGACTACATTCTGGAGAAGTCTGTTCCATGGAGCAGCGATGTGAACAGAGTAAGCGACCTTTTGCCTGTTGAGCCGAAACGGTCAACTGGTAAAACAGTCTTGTGCATATGCCCGCAGAAATCCAGATATGATGCCGAGATAAAAAAATTATCAAGAGGAAAATTTATAGAATAGGAAGACAAAGTCTCATTCTAACATTTAAAACAACTTTATTAATTGTCTTCGTTAACATGCAATGAAAAGAAGAAATGAAAGAGAAGGGTGCTAGTGAATGAATACGTCTATGAATATGGATGAAGATGAAAAGTTTAGAAAGTCCACATAGTGTTAAATAAATGTCCCGTTAGTAGGGAAGAGAGAAGAGTTAATATATGAAGAAAGTTTACAGCACAGTACACAGGTGTGGAAGTCAGGCAATGTGTAAGTAGTTACGCGTGTGTGTTATATTAAGTCCACGTGCGTGAGGCAGTCGAAGTAGTCATGTTGAATTCTTAGGTCTTCTTGTCGAAGTCGAACCCAGAGCCAGAGGGTCGGGTAGTTTCTGTTGCGTCCCAAGAGAGGAGTTTAGGAGTTAGTCCGAGTAATGTGGAAGATGTTTTCAGTTCCGTCTCATGGGAAAGGAAGAGGAAGTAAACACTGTGTTAACCTTTTTATAATCTCTCATCATGTGGTCAGCTCGCATGAGAGATGGCTCGATTGGGCAAGTTGGAAAGGAAGTGAAATCCTTGCACCAATCAGCGCCGATCTTAGAAATTAAGCACAGATTCAAAATCGTAATGGCGGCTCGTTGTAGCTGCTGCTGCTGCTGCTGCCGCTTATACCTCCACTACAAATTGCCTTTCTGATTAATAGTGTATGTAAGGATTAGGTCACTCTACAGTCGCTCCTCGTCAGCGAGAAATATATATATAAAAATATGTTTCGAAGTACAAAATTTATAAATAGTTTTAAATAAAAACAGCGGAAATTTACTTATAAGAGCTTTTTTGACCAACATCTCGTCAGGAGAAATCGTTGGTATACAAAATATATAATTAACGAGAAAGAGCAAGAATAGGGAACTTAAATGCCAATGAGATGGGAGAATAAGTATTTTTAAATAAAAAATGAAACGGATTTAGTCACAACTTTCAGCAATAACGATTATATGAAATCAAAAGTTTATTTTTGGTAAATTCTCGATTTTTGTTTTAATATTTCTTTCTTAAGTTTGAAAAAAAATTGTTTATTTACTTCTTACAAAAATGTTCGGACTAAATTTTAAATAAAAACAAATGACAGTTTTATTTAAATTTTGCATTTTTTAACAATAACAAATCTGCATAAGTAGAACCATAATTAGAAAATTATCGTAAAAAGTAAACAAACTATTTTTTTCAGTCGTAAGAGGGCAATAGTAATAAAAAACAAAAATACCAGTCAAAATTTAAAAAAAGGAATTGTCTACTTAAGTTTAAAGAAAAAAGTTTTATTTTTTGGTACGAAAGTTTAATTTTTTAAATAGTAATGACAATATCATTAGTATTAAATTCGCCAAAAAAAAACAAAAACAAAACAAAAACGCATGCAGTAGTCGAAAATGAATGCTAGCTTAAAAAATAAGTTTTAGAAACTTTAAAAATTGCATTTTTGTTTTTAAAAAAGAAACACGATCCGATTCAAATTAAGACTGAACTTTATTTCAATATTAATTTTTTTAAAAGAAAAAAAAAAGAAAGAAATGTGTAGTATGTGTTCTGATATTACAGTTCATCTTTTCTGTCCTCGGTTAGTGGAGGAGAAATTCTTATAAACTGAGCCAATTTTTATTCTTGCCCAAATCCAGAGTGTCCCTGGATTCGTCTAACTCTGCCCTCTGGCTTTCATCCTGATCATGTCCCAGCTCTTCTGTCTTCCTATCTGCTCTGGAACGATGAGACCAGCTCCCCTCCAGTCGGTGGAAAGGTCATAGATCAGTTGGTCGAGAGTAGATTCGGATGCTTCACATAGAATACTCTCAACCAGATCCTGACTTGCGCAGATGGAGGAGGTGTAAGCCGGTAATGCAATGTCGGTCGTTAATCTAAGACCAAGTCCACCAAAGGAGATAGGAAGAATGGCCTGGCCTCAGCCTACATCATCAAAATTGATGTTGTAGATGGCCATTGCTGAGTCCCGAATTACGCAATCTAGCCGAAACTGGTAACATAGCGCACTATGTAGCGAAAATAAACATTTTGGAATACAGAAACAGTTGCGCAAGAGGAAGTAAAAAGAGACCTATTATTTTTAGTTATGCAAGAAAAATGTCTGAACAGATATGACGTCACAGTTTATGAATTTTCGAATGAAATCAAAGTAGAATAACAAGCCGCGCATGCGTGGTCCTCCTCTGTATGTGACTCGCTGTGGCGAGTGTAAAATGCAATAAATTTGGGCAATTTGGGGCACTTTTTACCCCCCTTTGACCTCCTGGGGCCGCGAACAAGAATTTTTCTGAGGTCAAGGATTCTCATTTTATATCCAGAACAATTGCCTCTACATTTTGGCCAAGTTTCAGAAAAATTGAATGGATGGATCAAACGTTATGGGAGAAAAGGGTAATTTTTTTGCCATTTTGGGGGCTTTTGACCCCCTGGGGGCGCGAACCAGATTTTTTACAAGGTCAGCGATACTTATTTTCTATTAGGAACAATTGCCTCCACATTTTGGCCAAGTTTCAGAGAAATTGAATGGATAGATGAAAAGTTATGGGGCAAAAAATGTCATTTTTTGCCATTTCGGGGCCTTTTGACCTCTTGGGGGGCTAACCAGATTTGTTTTCAAAAATCGGAGAATGTCACTTTCTAACCTGACCAAAGTTACAATAAATAGGGGATCACGGGTACATCTAGAACATATATCTCGCACTTCACTGAATTCTAGTTTAATTTCTTATTTAATTTAATGGTTGGTAGGTGAACGTAAAAATGCAGAGGAAGAATATTTACGCAAACTTTAAACCCGTTATTGAATGTCATAAAATGTTTCTTTCCTTGTCGTCATTTTCAAGTAGAGATCATGTACACAATGCATGCATATAGGCATGAATAAAGGATATATATTTAAAGTAGATTATCAACACACCGTTTAGTAGTTTTGAATGTGTCAAATAAACAGTCAAAACAGTGGAAAACCCTGTCTTTCAAATTTAAAGTTTGAAGTGAAGTTAACGGATCAGATTAGAATAAACTAGGGTCGGACAATTTGTTAGGTAAAAGTGTTGTTGCTGGTCGAAAGACATTGTTACGGTTGAATTTGTCTCGAAAAGTAAAATTTGGTTATACTTAGCTGCTAGTGTGTGACCTGTTGTGTGTAAGTGGAAACAGAAAGTAAGATAGAAAGATAAATAGCATAAAATAATTTTGTATTGAACAACTATTTATGATGTTGTTTCACTGAAATGATATAAGCCGCTGCTTATTAATCCTGAACAATAGATCATTTTTATAGTAAGTTCATTATTATCTATTTAACTCATTTATTCCAAAAATAATCGTCATGTGTCATGTTAATGTACTATCGTATTTTTTTTATTTTAAATAGAATGCCATTTTTATTTGTGTGACCTGTTGTGTGTAAGTGGAAACAGAGAGTAAGATAGAAAGATAAATAGCATAAAATAATTTTGCATTGAACAACTATTTATAATGTTGTTTCACTGAAATGATATAAGCCGCTGCTTATTAATCCTGAACAATAGATCATTTTTATATTAAGTTCATTATTATCTATTTAACTCATTTATTCCAAAAATAATCGTCATGTGTCATGTTAATGTACTATCATATTTTTTTTATTTTAAATAGAATGCCATTTTTATTTGTGTGACCTGTTGTGTGTAAGTGGAAACAGAAAGTAAGATAGAAAGATAAATAGCATAAAATAATTTTGTATTGAACAACTATTTATGATGTTGTTTCACTGAAATGATATAAGCCGCTGCTTATTAATCCTGAACAATAGATCATTTTTATATTAAGTTCATTATTATCTATTTAACTCATTTATTCCAAAAATAATCGTCATGTGTCATGTTAATGTACTATCGTATTTTTTTAATTTTAAATAGAATGCCATTTTTATTTGTATGACCTGTTGTGTGTAAGTGGAAACAGAAAGTAAGATAGAAAGATAAATAGCATAAAATAATTTTGTATCGAACAACTATTTATGATGTTGTTTCACTGAAATTATATAAGCCGCTGCTTATTAATCCTGAACAATAGATCATTTTTATATTAAGTTCATTATTATCTATTTAACTCATTTATTCCAAAAATAATCGTCATGTGTCATGTTAATGTACTATCGTATTTTTTTTATTTTAAATAGAATGCCATTTTTATTTGTGTGACCTGTTGTGTGTAAGTGGAAACAGAGAGTAAGATAGAAAGATAAATAGCATAAAATAATTTTGTATTGAACAACTATTTATGATGTTGTTTCACTGAAATGATATAAGCCGCTGCTTATTAATCCTGAACAATAGATCATTTTTATATTAAGTTCATTATTATCTATTTAACTCATTTATTCCAAAAATAATCGTCATGTGTCATGTTAATGTACTATCGTATTTTTTTAAATTTTAAATAGAATGCCATTTTTATTTGTGTGACCTGTTGTGTGTAAGTGGAAACAGAGAGTAAAAAAAAAAAAAGGAAAAAGATAGAAAGATAAATAAAGAGAAGTGCCGGGTAAAGCCAGATTGGCGAAACATTTTGGTGGAAAGATAGTAAAAAGAGAAGAAAAAGAAATTTAGTTAAATATACCAGCAACTGCCAGGAAGGCAGGCGTTTGTTGTTAGCAAGAGAAATAAATACACAATTCTACAACATCTATAATGAGAGGGTGAGAGAGATAAGTGTAGAAAGGTAGAATCCCGCCCCGCCGACACTACCCAGATAGATTAGCAATGTTTACAAAAAGAATTGTGTTGCATGAAATGATTGAGAAAATAGAATTTACAGCAATTATCTCCCAGTCTTCTCGCTAAGGACCCAGTGTCATCATCATATTCAATTTAAGATCAGTTTTTCATGTTGACATGCGTTGGATGGCTTTTAGAAATTGACTTTTCTCTCTCTCTAAAATCCATCCTCATCACTTCCTCCTAGGCTTTCCCCTGCCAAATGATCCTGCTACCTCAACTGTTCTACATCTACTAACCCAAGCTCTCTGGGGTGAATGGTTCCGTGCGTATACATGTATGCTATAAAGAAAGAATAAAACCCCAAAAGCATTTGTCGACGTTTCTTTATTATTAACGTTTATGAAAGCTGTTAATTGAAAAAAAAAAAAGAAGAGTCTACAACGACAGAAAGAAAAGAAGATGGGAATTTCGGCTGCCCCATCACCACTGTGGCTACAGAAATTCGACCAGCTGTGTGAGAGTGAGTGAGTGAGTGAGTGAGTGAGTGAGTGAGTGAGTGAGTGAGTGAGAGTGAGAGTGAGAGAGAGAGAGAGAGAGAGTTATTTACTAATGACTGACCGGAAAATGTTTAATAATGTAAGTGATTTTCAAACTAATTAAAAAAAAAAATCTATTTGAAAATAAAATTAATTTTTTTTTAATCATATCTTAAAATATTCATTTTATGAGTTGAAATCCGAAAGTAATTTCTGGCTAGAATTAAATTTAGTGTGGACCTGGTGCCTGTAAAGGTTTGGCTTGGTAAAAGTGATGCACCTGAAGAAGGCCGGATGTTACATCGGCTGAAACGATGTGAGAATATCCAAGATGAGCACAGTATTGATTTACTCCTTTCCAGGAGTTAGGCACAAGGCCAGTTTTTATCTTACTCTCACAAGTAAGATGTGACCCAAGGTCGGGTCGGGAAAGTGGGGTTTAAAAATTGCCTGGGCAGCCCCGTCGGCATTACCCGGTAGGGGCGCCTCAGGCAGTAAGCAATAAACTTACTCCTCCCCAAAGAGGGGAGACAAAGCCTAGGAGGATGGACCTCCTAGAACTGCACAGGACAGACCCATAGACCGGCGTAAATCAAGCCTCGAAGGCCAAGACAATACCAGTCTATGAGGTGCAGTATTCATCGGAACAGATACTACACTTTGATCTTAGCCAAAAGGTCAACACATAATTCAAGGGCAGATAATTTACAAGGGAGATAATCACGATGAGCACAGTAGTCCGAACAATCCAAATCCAAATTATCAATCCTCATGTAAAAAATTCCAAACCACAGTATGCATATTTATTAATGATTGGAAAATAAATAAATACATTGAAGACATTGCCAGGGCTGCTGCAAAGAAGGTGGGCTCCCTCTACCGTGCTAGTAAACTTCTCACACCTGACATTATCCTGTATCTCTACAAAGCCACCATCCGCCCATGCATGGAGTATTGTTGCCACATCTGGGCTGGTGCATCATCTACTAGTCTCTCCCTCTTAGACAAGGTCCAAAAAAGAGTTGGCAACTTAATAGGTCCCTCACTATCCACCAAGCTCCAGCCCCTGTCCCATCGCCGCAATGTTGCTTCCTTGTGCCTGTTTTACAAGTACTTCAATGAATTGTGCTCTGATGAACTGGCTGCTCTAGTGCCCCCACGACGTAAATTCACTAGACCAACCCGACAACCTGCCAAATCCCATCCATTCACTGTGGAGGTCCCCAGATGCCGAAGAGCTTTCTACTCCAAAAGCTTTTTTCCTCGTGCTGCTGGACTCTGGAAATCCCTCCCTGCTTCCTGTTTTCCTGACAGTACTGACATGCAGAAACAGACATCCTGCTGCACAGCTCCCAATTTAGGTTGACCCCCCCCCCCCCCCCCCCAAAAAAAAACTTTCACCCTTTTTCTCAGTAGCCCCTTACGTCTACAGTGGTGGTCTGCCTTGTTTGGGGTGAACTATGTTAAAAAAAAAAAAAAAGGTAGTGAAACAATAAATGCACCTACGCAGATCATACCCTAACCCTACGCAGATCATACCTGGTAATTACACAAGATGGTTGATACATTAAACAAAATCAATAGCGTCTAATAAAGACAAATGAACCATTCAAACACTCAGACCAAAATAGATATCATTGCACCATACAATGCACACAGAAATCAATCCGGTCTCATGACAACAGAACAAATACATTACCACCCCCCCCCCCAAAAAAGGAGGAGATAATGCATGAGAGGATAGTATCATGACGAACGAAAATATACTATACTGCCCCCCCCCCCCACCAAAGGAGGAGGTAATTCCTGGGGAGATTGTCTCATGACAACAGAACAGATACTACACTATCCCTCCCAAAAAAGGAAGTGATGCTTGGGAGGATCGAATCATGACAACAAAACAGATATCACACTACCCTCGTGAATTAAATATTCAAATAGATAGTAGATGGTTAAATTGTTGTTTCCCAACCAAAATGGCGGCTAATAAATTGTCAGCAGGTTTCTGATTTTTTTTTTCCGACCTCACAAATGAGAAAGTAAACCCAAGTAAATTGTTTTGGCTTAATTTCCCAACTGTATTTCCTTTAAAATAATTCCAGGTAAATTTTAAATTAGTCCCAAACAATTTATTTGGGTTTACTTACTCATTTATGAGGTCGGAAAACTACAGACGAGTCATTGTCCGCCGTTTTTGGTTGGGAAACGACTATTTAACCTAGTAGTCTGAAATAGTATGGTAAAGGGAATTGAACATTAAAAGATATTAATAGAGAGACAGATAGCAAATGCCCATTAGTTATAGATCAACGTTCATCAATTATATTTACCTACGAAGATGAATATAAAAATTGAACATCGACACTAAAGTGAAATTAAAACAGTCAATGTCGTCCGATGGTTTAATGTGCGATAGAAAATGAAACTAGATTTATCATGTGATCAAGTGTAAACATTAGTTAGAAAAACAAAAGCGATATCAACAATTAAATTTTACAGTTTAATGTTATTTTTTCTTTATGATAAGAGAAAATAGGGTATTATTGTAGATCTCCATGAGATTCTACTTTTTTAGGCGATTATATGTTTACGCCCTGAAAAACTTGGCAGAAAGAAGAAAAAACATTTTTTTTTTTAAATTTAGCGTGGGGGGGTCAGTTTCGTATATAAATTTAACGTAAAACGATCCCCTATTTCCAGGCCATTCTACCGTTTTAGGGAAGTTAACAATTATTTTTTTTTGCTATGGGAGATAAATTCTGTTCGTTTTTTTGGGGAGGAGGGGGGTAGTTACTATTTTTTTAGGCGATTACGTGTGGTTTTACGATCTTGCTACTCAGAATTTAGTTAACTGTGCTAAAAAGTTAGAATGTCCTTGTCCCAAAAATGGGGAAATCAATAATTTTACGTTAAATTTAGATACGAAACTGATCCGCTACTCTAAATCTAAAAGTGTAGTATCTGTTCCGATGGATATTGCACCCCATACTGGTATTGTCTTGGCCTTCGGGGCTTGATTTACGCCGGTCTATGGGTCTGTCCTGTGCAGTTCTAGGAGGTCCACCCTCCCAGGCTTCGCCTCCCCTCTTTGGGGAGGAGTAAGTTTATTGCTTACTGCCTGAGGCGCCCCTACCGGGGAATGCCGACGGGGCTGCCCAGGCAATTTTTAAACCCCACTTTCCCGACCTGACCTTGGGTCACATCTTACTTGTGGGAGTAAGATAAAAACTGGCCTTGTGCCTAACTCCTGGAGAGGAGTAAATCAATACTCTAAATCTAAAATAATTGTTTTTTCCTTTTTTTTCTTTCTTTCTTCTTTCCGCCAAATTTTTCAATTTGCACATAATCGCCTAAAAATAGTAGAATTATGCCCCCCCCCCCTGCTAGACTACAGCATGCATAGGATTTCGTGAACCGAGAAAGAAAATTAAATGGATGATGATTTGAGGAAATATTAGGGCCACCAGCTAGCAAGTGCTAACTCCACGTGAATGGAGTTTTGTGAATGAAAAATCAAATAAAACATTATTAATCAACGAAACATTTATAAAACTACAATTTTACAGGAATATAAACGTTAGTTTTAGTAAAGAAATGTTCATTGGTAAAGTTTATACAACTCGTGTTCTTTGTTAGAAATTGTTCATTTTCTAAGCAAACACGAGGGCTTAAGATGTGTATGTCGATATTTGTTAATATGTGTAAGTGATACTGTGTGTGTGGTAGGTTACCTTGTTCTGTGCTGTATGTTAATCATAGCGATTTGTTTCTGTTCGCCTGACTTCTTGTCATTGTTGTAGTAGGTGCGCGCGAGGCAAGGAAAGCTTATACGTGAGTTATGAAGTGTCATTTTCTTCTTGTCGCCCCGGCCAAAAAGCCGGGGGTAGAGGGGGCGTACTTGCGTGTTCTTTCGATAGCTATCGTTTGGGTCTGTCTGGGGAACTTATTTCCTCGTTCTTGTAGGGGTTATGGAGTTCGCGTCGGCTTACCAATTTAACATAGACGTGTTATATTTTAACATTGAAACTATATTCATTGGTTGGAAAATATCGAGTTGACACGTTTATGTTACGAACCCTTGCTTTTTGGAATTGAGGAAGAGAGCGTATCCCAACGAAGCAGGGTAAGAAAGAGGGTAGCAAGTGAAGTCATTTGTTTTTTTTGGGCGTTCGTTCGGATCGCGTCTCGGTTCACCACAGAATCTCATTTTTTTTAGGGGGTAGAGGTAGCTGAGAGTGTTAATCTACAAATTTACCGGAAATAGTTTTACTTGCGTTTTTCAATAAATTATTTGGTAAATAAGTTTTCCTTGGGGGGGGGGGGGAGGGGGTCTAACGAACAACAATGCAACTTAAAAACTTTGGTAAATTCCTATTTTAGTCACGTAAATCATTTAGAGTTAAATGAGTTTCGACACTACTCCCATAAAAAACATTCTCAACCAATTTAGTGTTGCTTAAAAGAGTATTGATTTACTCCTCTCCAGGAGTTAGGCACAAGGCCAGTTTTATCTTACTCTCACAAGTAAGATGTGACCCAAGGTCGGGTCGGGAAAGTGGGGTTTAAAAATTGCCTGGGCAGCCCGTCGGCATTCCCCGGTAGGGGCGCCTCAGGCAGTAAGCAATAAGCCTACTCCTCCCCAAAGAGGGGAGGCGAAGCCTGGGAGGACAGACCCATAGACGGCGTAAATCAAGCCCCGAAGGCCAAGACAATACCAGTCTATGGGGTGCAGTATCCATCGGGACAGATACTACACTTTGATCTTAGCCAAAAGGCCAAGAACAGTGTATTTACCTCCCCAGGAGGTTAGGCACAAGGCCAGTTTTATCTTACTCTCACAAGGTAAGATGTGACCCAAGGTCGGGTCGGGAAAGTGGGACTTGAAAAGCCAGCGCCCGAGAAAGTGAGCACTCTGGCCATTAAAAATTGCCTGGGCAGCCCCGTCGGCATTCCCCGGTAGGGGCGCCTCAGGCAGTAAGCAATAAACTTACTCCTCCCCAAAGAGGGGAGGCAAAGCCTGGGAGGGTCGACCTCCTAGAACTGCACAGGACAAACCCACAGACCGGTGGAATCAAGCCCCGAAGGCCAAGACAATACCAGTCTATGGGGTGCAGTATCCATCGGAAGGCCAAGAACAGGTATGAGATTTGAGGTGTTGCTTAAAAGAGTAGATGCTATTCAATTATCCTTTTTAGATCCCCTCCCCCCCTCTTCACGCTTCGATTTTCCGCAAAAAAATCTTGGGGGGGGGGGGCAGAAAGAAGAGATAACTATTGCCTATTTCTGAAAATATAACTTTGACATGGACCCCATTTTTCTACCTGGAAACAATTTAACGTGTCTCGCAAAGGAGTGAACTAATTGTTATTGTTGTTAAAACAAATTGTTTGAGAATAAGGTCAAAACCAATTCCACTCTAAAAAAAATTCCTAACTAAAATAGGAATTTACTCAAAATTTCATATTTTGCATCCTGTAATCATTCAAAATATTTTTACAGTAACTGTTTTGTTTTTTTCTAAACCGCTTTTCTTTTTCGTCACATGTCTGATGCTTTTCTTTTTCTTTTATTGTTAGAACAAATACAATGACTAAAAAGTAGTTGCCTTTAAGTCCTAATGACTTTGGGTGAAAACAGGGATTAGTTTTGAATAAACTGGTTAGGTTGGAATTATAGAATAAATGTTTAAATTAAACGTATAAACCGTGGAAATAATAAGTTTAGTTAAGTTAAGTAATTAACTGTAAACATGCGCTTTTGATGATTTTGACATGATAACAAAATGAAACTGTAAATCTCATTATTTCTAGTAAACACACGCACACACACACACACACAAATGCCTCAAAATCACAGTTCATCCATTATGAACGTTTTTTTTTTAGTTAAGTTTAAATGTGAATAATATAAAAGAAAGATTATTTATTGTTTGTTTTGTTTTACGGCATATCAACCCTTTTCAGGTCATCTAATCGTTGGAAAAATTATTTATTTTTAGTGAGTAGGATTGAGAAAAAACATTGGTACTTGTAAGGAATTAACACCCAGAGGACGTCAGTTCTTACTACGGAGTCAGTTGAGAGTATTGACGGAGAATCTCGAATCAGTCCCAGAAATGGCCTAAGCAGTTTACGATTTGAAAGCCACCTTCTCTTCTTTTTTTGAAGAAGTTTTCAACTCTTTTTTTTTTTTAAGAGGCCAATTTTTTTTTTGTTTTTTTTTTTTTTTTAATCCTAACCCTTCGCATGCTCAGTGTCGTCTGTCTTTTTACATTTTTTTCTCGGCTTTCAAATCGTAAACTACTTCGGCCATTTCAGATTTATAAGGAAGGAGCATCCTAGGTGGGGAGTTGTGCAGCAATATGTTTGTTCACATTACATTTAAATTCCTGCATGTTGGTGCAGTCGGGGGAAACGGGGTGCAGGGAGGGAATTCCAAAGGCAAGCGGTCCGAGAAAAAGAGGCTAGAAGAGTAGAAAGTTTAGAAATAAATGCCGAAAATTCATTACACCCTAAATAATTTAGGTGACTGAAATAGGATTTAACCAATTTTCGAACGCACCCTGTCGTATCAAAGAACAATGACGACAACAAACCAATCAAGTGGGCAAACTCCGTAAAAATAATAAAAATGTAATAAAAAAGAAAAGATGATTTAGAGAAAGAGAGAAAATGATGGAATTGAATTACAACTTTTTACAACAATAAGGAAAATAAAGGTCTCTCTCTCTCCCCCTTTTCACTCCTCTCTCTCTCCCTTTTCAACTCTCTCTCTCTCTCCCTTTTCACCCCCCCCTCTCCCTTTTCAACTCTCTCTCTCTCTCTCTCCCTTTTCACCCCCTCTCTCTCTCTCTCTTTCTCTAATTATTTACATATTATTATTACAATACATTATATACAAGAAAAACACATACCTGTCCAGTTTTATAAAATAGTTGCTCAATTTCCGTGTCGTGTTCTCCACATTGTAATAAATCAACCTTATTAGTGTCATTTTCTGGAATAAGTATATTTGAATCCATAAGGGCACCTCACACACCGGGGTCAACCTTTCTCTTTCACTTTTTTAAAACTCTATTAAATCGCGTCCCACGACAAACTGTTCACTTCCGTGCCGTGTAAAATAAAAATAAAATAATAGATAAATAAATAAATAAAAGTTGTTGTTGTTGTTGTTACTCGTTTTTTTTTTAATAAATAAACTAAAGAAAATTAATGCAGAATTTTTGTCATCCCGTGTCAAAATTAACCGTCCATACAAAGGTAGATAAAATGAGTGGGCACCTTTGTGTAGGAAGTATCTCGTTAATGAGATTTTAATGAGCTTAATAATGACAAAGATTTTTTGTTTGTTGACTTTTTAATTAAATGATTTAGTCTCTATTTACTCACTTCACCACGAGGACAAAGTGAGGCACAAGGTCAGTTTTTAATGTGGAGGATGTCCAGCCCCCCCCCTCCCTAAATGAGGCACTCTGGATGGGAGCAAAAATGTAAATTGCCTCAATCTAGAAAGATATCTCCTCCCTTGAATGAAAATAGATACTACACTTTGAATTATTTATTCACAAAAATGAAACAAGTACAATTTTACAAATTAGGCACAAGGCCATCAAAAGTGTGCAGAATGTGTGGGGGCTCAGTGGTTATCCTCTGTTTATCCTACTTTTAACTAGACACATTCTGACCCATCCGTCCAAGTACTGTTCGTTTCTCTCTATCAACATTTGTCCATCACTTTCACTTCAGCAGTCACCACAATACCACATTTACTCTATAGACTTTTAGATGAGAAAGCCAATTTTAGCTGAGGGTTTAAATCGAGACGAAAATCAGATTGACGACTTATTTGGAAGAGTAATTCGTCTGGTCAAATCCGACTGAAATATAATAAGCAAAACGGGATCACCATTCCTCACGAAATAAACGATGGCTTCACAACTAAAGAGATATGCAGTTTTATTTACAGGAAACACAGGAACAGAACAAGAATGCTACATTGGGTTGAGTATGGTAGACAAGACGAAATAATCTTATCCTGGAGCTCGTCGATTCTCTGCCAGTCCGATGGCAGAAGAATGCAGGATCACATCTGGTCTGTTTGTGAGTCAGTCTGGAACTGAAGAGTAATGTTGATCACATGATCTGGTTTTAGTGCCAAGATGATTCATCGCGTGTGAATCTCGTTAGATGTGCTATACGCGCACATGGTGAAGAGGTGATGATTACATAATCGCCAAGCCGAATCACATGTCACTAGCTGTCACATAGATCAATACAAAATAGGTCACTCATGTAACTCCTACAGACTTAAAATATCCTCCATTGCTGCAATTTCATTTTGTTTAGCTAAGTGTATTTTATTAATCATTATATATATATGATGGACTCTCTCATCGATTTCGACGTATGAGTACCCTGTAAGGGGCTGGCCGCGCGTGTAATTGTGAAGCAAGGGTTGCGCAATCTGCAACAACAACTCTCCTGAGTCGGAACTGCTTGATTCCAATGGCAAGCAGTTTAAAACGACTGGAAACAATACTGAGATAAGCAGAGAGCACATACAGCACCTGGTATTCCCAAATGGTCACCCATTTAGTACTGGCCAGGCTTGACGTCGCTTAACTTCAGTGATCTAATGGGAACCGGTTTGTCAACATGATTGTGATATATATATATATATATATATATATATATATATATATATATACTCTATCACTGACTAAACAGACATGCTAACATATGTACATGTAGCAGTGCGAACCGTAGCTTGTTCTTCTTTCGTTTGCTTCAACATCCCGTTGTCAGATCACCAGCTCGGTTGAGGAAAGCCATTCTAGCGTTTTGTCGTCTAGCTCAGCTATGCCGGCTTCGCCGTTGGATGGTCGGTGTTTTAGACATGACTCGATGACGTGGTCGACTGTTTGTTCAGAGTGACCACAGTTGCAGACAGTTGAGTCCCTGAGTCCCCATCCTTTTATGGTCGCGGCGAAACGGCCGATACCAGTCCTGAGGCGGTTGAGCATTGTCCACTGCCGGCCAGGGAGGTCCATGCCCGGTAGTTCGTCCGGCTCCTCCACGAATCTGTGCAGCCTTGATTGATCTGCTGCCTGCCATAAGAGGAGATAAATCAGCCTTTTTGTGGCCTCCTCCGCAAGTACCTGCTAACAACAGCGAAACTAATGACTTTACACCACTCCCAGCGACTCCAACGCCCTAGCTTGTTAAGAGGTTGTGTCTTAGAGAAAATGCTAAGATCCACACTTACATTTAAATTGTTATAAAAGTATTAGAAAACAGATAAAAATGCATGAAAGTTGAAATGAAAGAAGAATGGAAGATGGGACTATTATTTAAAGAACTCAATATATATACAAAATACAAGACATTAATTGTTCATTTAAAATGTTCAGTTAGAAGTTTATAAGTGTGTGCATGTGTGTGACGGTGTAGATATTTGTGTGATGCTTTTGCGTTAGAGGACGTGCATGTGTGTGTGTCGCCTTTTGTCAGGGTGCGTAGTTGTACAGATGTCTCTTTTTTGTTTCATTTTACTTCAGTCGAAGTTCTCAAAAATAAAGGGGGCCCCTTCCTGGTGCTAACACTTGATCTCTATATGAGATACATAGATATTCGAATATTCCATTAAAATTCTCCTTTACCTCTCAAGCGTTGAGTTAGTAAAGAAGTGAAGAACATTAATTTTCCTCTCCCCAATTGACCAGTTAATTATGTTATAGAATATCTTTCTTTTGGTTTCTTGGTCTTACCGGATTCTAGAACAAGAATTCATCTAGTCTGGTGGAGTATCCAGCTTAGTGCTGTTACTAGAGGTAACATTACTTGGAGAAGGTGCACTATTCCTCGTATGAGCCAGTGTATAGCCATACTGAAAAGATCTTATTTTTGCTTCAAATACTATGTGATTTTGAATATTTGGTCAGGGTTTACTTGTAAGGTGAAGTATCCTCATATCAGGTTGTCCTGACAAACCCTTGTACAGAGAAACTGAAGACACTCGAGGATGGTGTCTAGTAGGTAATTCAAACTGTGTGTGTGTGTGTGTGTGTGTGTGTGTGTGTGTGTGTGTGTGTGTGTGTGTGTGTGCGTGCGTGTGTGTGCGTGCATGAGTTGAGATTGATAGGGCATGTAGGCACTTGTGTGTGTGTGTTGTTTTTGTCAGCGGGGTGTGTAAGCAGGTGTGGATGAGTTAAAATGAATAGTATCTGCTTCCCAAGCCCAGGAGGGCGAGGGAAGTCAAAACGTTGTCCTCCTGTTAAGCGTGTGCTGATATTTTTTCAACTCTCTTCCGTTTCTTGACGAAAACCTCACCTTAATTAAAGGTTTCAATCGGATCGTACATGCACCTTCAGTTTGGGCGCGAAAATGGGATTTTAATCACATGATGTGGTGGATAGTGGTACGTGACAGCCATTTTTCTTTTCTGCTAAGTTCGCGCTGGGAGCTGGTTTTGAAAGAAAAATCTCATTTCTTTCCTTAGATGGGCTTGTGTTTTCGCTCATGCCGTCGGTCAGTCAACATTATAGGATTGGGGTACATACTGACCTCATACACACACATCTTCATGATTATCCCATTTACATAAACGTGGGTGCACAACACAACAGCTGAAACAAACATGTGAACCCAATTTCTGTTTATACGCTTAACAACTCTTTCACCTAGACGGTTCCTTGGACTCTTTGAACTCTCAATCTTTACGTTCCCTTCATTTTCATTGTCTTAACAAGTTGTCGAATAAAATAAATTTTGTATGGATAGACTTTGTCATATTTTTTATATTGCCTTTCTCTCTACAATTTAAAAGAATACATTCATAGCAAAAAAGCAAAATTGTCTGATTAAAGCAAATCGAATCAAGTCCTGCAGATTTTGTAATAGATATGAAATCATTATTAAAAATGATATTTTCTAGAGCTTATAGTAATCATGGTTGCAGGCTATTTATTGCCTGCTGTATACATGGCAATGTAGCGTTTCATTCATTACATAAACTCTGGAGCCGACGAACCAAGATCCCGTTGAAGACTAGACTCTGTCTCTATAACGCATACTGCGTGTCCATCATGCTCTACAATAGCAACAGCTGAGCAATAACAAAAGCCATGCTTGACAAGCTGGATGCGTGCCACCGCAGACACCTTCGTTCCATCACAGGTCACTGCTGGCCGAAAAAACTTATCAGCAACAAGGCACTATACGAGCTGTGCAACGAAAAACCCCTCTCCACAAAGGTTGCTGAACAAAGATGCTCTATGTTAGGCCATGTCCTACGAATGGACCCTGACACTCCCGCACAGAGGGCACTAGACTTTGCCGTTACTGGCTCGCAAGCCTACCAACCGCGACTAGGACGGCATTGCACAAATCTGCTGGGCACACTACGTGCTGACCTCAAGCAGGCGGGACTAGGACCACAACGTACAGCTAAACAACTTCATTGCCTACGACAACTTGCGCATGACAAGGCCAGATGGCCTGGGACTAGCATGGAGGACTGATTGCAGCTACGGGATGTCATTTGACTACCGTAGCCGCAGAACACAGTTTTTAATAATAAAATAAATCATATATTTTAATGATACTCGTTATCATTAAAATATATGACATATCCAAAGGAGTTAGAATTAAATTGTGAACACAAGCTACGTTTCTTGAATTGGATATAAAAATGAGGATGGAATATTTATTTATAAAATGTTTAACAAAAGAAATTCTTTCCCCCTTTTAGTTCGTTCGTATGCCGCATAAATAGTACTTGCTCTATGTATAGTTTTTACGGGAGCAATGTGTCCGAATTTCTGAGCTCGCGTTACTCTAAGATTAATTGATTCTATACCCCTCAGTTGCTGCTTCAGTAATTAGAATGATTAAATGAGGTGGGGATCAAAAAAAAACAAGCTGCGCGTACGTGGTCCCCCTCTGTATGTGACTCGATGTGGCGAGTGTAAAATGCAATAAATTTGAGCAATTTGGGGTATTTTTTACCCCCCCCCCCTTGACCCCCTGGGGGCGTGAACCAGAATTTTTCTGAGGTCAAGGATGCTCCTTTTATATCCAGAACAATTGCCTCTACATTTTGGCCATTTTTCAGAAAAATTGAATGGATGGATAAAACGTTATGGGAGAAAAGGGTCATTTTTTGCCATTTTGGGGGCTTTTGACCCCCTGGGGGCGCGAACCCGATTTTTTCCAAGGTCAGCGATACTTATTTTCTATTAGAAACAATTGCCTCCACATTTTGGCCAAGTTTCAGAGAAATTGAATGGATGGATGAAAAGTTATGGGGCAAAAAAATGTCATTTTTTTACCATTTCGGGGCTTTTTGACCCCCTGAGGGGCTAACCAGATTTTTTTTTTAAATCGGAGAATGTCACTTTCTAACCTGACCAAAGTTACAACTTAATGCAAAATTTCAGAAAAATTCAATGGATGGTTGCGGAGAAAAATCCGGACGGGCGGACGGACGGACGGACGGACATACCTCAAAACATAAGTCCCCTGATTTTATAAATCGGGGGACCAAATATAGTCTGAGTTTACGGCGAAATATTTAATCAAATCATGACTCTGTGTTAATTGCTTTTTTCTTCAAATTAAATTGTTTTTTTTTTGCTTATTTCCTTGGTTGTTATCTATACATTCTGTCGGATTATACCTCACGCATATATATATATATATATATATATATATATAGAGAGAGAGAGAGAGAGAGAGAGAGAGAGAGAGAGAGAGAGAGAGTAGGGTAGTGCAGTATTAGTGCAGTTCCAACGAGAGAAAAGTATATATGTAAAGGAGTAAGGCTACCAACATTTGTAGAATGTTTTTTCAACATTTATTTATTATTTTGTTGTTTTATCATTTTATAATTTTATATAACGCGTTTCAAGCATTTCAAGCGTTTCAAGCGGTGTTATTGTTTTTGCAAAAACAATAACAAATTTCCTCAAATGAAACAACATTCTCTCAAATCGAAAGACATTTCTTCAAATGGATTTACATATCTGATGAAAGCGGACCACCGCTTGAAACACGTTATATAAAATGATAAAATGATAAAACAACAAAATAATAAATAAATGTTGAAAAAAACATTCTACAAATGTTGGTATCCTTACTCCTTTACATATATATATATATATATATATATATATATATATAGTCTCGGAAGTTTCTCAACCATTAAAACTATATAAAAAAAACAAAAAACAAAAAAACAAAAACTTATAGTCTCAAGTCTTCCAGTGGAAAATCACTCATGTAAGTCAATTTATTTTTTACAGTTATTATATTAGTTAGTTTCTAACACTATTTTAAGGGATCATCAGTTGTTTACCATGAAAAACTGTTTCGGGAATTTATATATATATATATATATATATATATATATATATATATATATATATATATATATATATTATTATTATTATTACTAGTATTACTATTGTTATAAAGAATTTTATTTCATATGTAAATTACCATATCACACGGTAGTCTTAAGGGTAGTATATTATTATTATTATTATTTGATTATTATTATTATTTATTTATATATAAGTAAAATTTTATTCTGAATTATTTCGATACATGATTATTGGGGAAATGGTAGTTTGATCTGTACCATTGGAGAGCCATGCATATAACTGTCCTGTTTTTAAATCTCCGAAACAGTTACATGGTAAACAGCTGAAGATCCCCGTGTTAATATTAGATGCTTACGTTAAGGTCTCCTGTTTTTGTTTCACTGTTAGATATTTAATCCCCCTTTTTATTTTATTTACTTACTATTATATATTTTATTTATGAATTTTCCAACGAATGTTAAGTCTGCATTATTTTAGTTAGTTTCTCTGGGAATTTAAACTGCATTTTCCTTTTTTTGCCTTTTTGTTTAAAATAACTGAAAGCTTCTTTAGACTATATATATATATATATATATATATATATATATATATATATATATATATATATATATATATGTATATATATATATATATATATATATAAATTAGGAAAGTTCATTTTATAAAGCATCTTTTGTAAGTTAATATAAATATAGAGGCAAACAAGCCTTCAAAAACCATGTATTAGATGCGAGTAATTAAATCAAAAGAAAAATAAAAATATTTCGAAACATTTAATAAAATATTTCAAAATACCTTCCGTTTTTTTTTTCTTCATCTTGATTTTTTTTTTTTTAACGAAATATTAGCTAAAAAAGAAAAAATCAAGATGAAGAAAAAAAAAAACGGAAGGTATTTTGAAATATTTTATTAAATGTTTCAAAATATTTTTATTTTTCTTTTGATTTAATTACGCACATCTAATACATGGTTTTTGAAGGCTTGTTTGCCTCTATATTTATATTAATATATATATATATATATATATATATATATATATATATATATATATATATATATATATATAATCGTTCGTATGTCGCATAAAAATAATACCTGCCCGATGCATATTTTTCACGGGAGCGTTATGTCCGAATTTCTGAGAATAGTTCGCGTTATCTAAGATTAATAGATTTCATAACCCCAGTTTCTGCTTTAGTAAATAAATGAACGAATGAGAAACACCTTATAACAAGTTAATTCAAGTTTACACGATAACAGAATCTTATCGGTTTTATATACTGCTTATGTAGATGTTATCTCAGTAGTAACGTTAACTAATTTGCATATTGCTGTGCAAAACGATACTTTATTAATTAACTATACTTTTTATTGTTTTTTTTTTTAGTTCAACGATAGTTTTAATTTAATATCACAAATAGTTCTGTTTAGAAATATTGTTTTATTACGTGAACAAATATTTAGCAAGTCAATAGAATTCAGAAATATTTAGCAAGTCAATAGAATTCAGAAATATTTAGCAAGTCAATAGAATTCAGAAATATTTAGCAAGTCAATAGAATTCAGAAATATTTAGCAAGTCAATAGAATTCAGAAATATTTAGCAAGTCAATAGAATTCAGAAATATTTAGCAAGTCAATAGAATTCAGAAATATTTAGCAAGTCAATAGAATTCAGAAATATTTAGCAAGTCAATAGAATTCAGAAATATTTAGCAAGTCAATAGAATTCAGAAATATTTAGCAAAGTCAATAGAATTCAGAAATATTTAGCAAGTCAATAGAATTCAGAAATATTTAGCAAGTCAATAGAATTCAGAAATATTTAGCAAGTCAATAGAATTCAGAAATATTTAGCAAGTCAATAGAATTCAGAAATATTTAGCAAGTCAATAGAATTCAGAAATATTTAGCAAGTCAATAGAATTCAGAAATATTTAGCAAGTCAGAAATTCAGTTAGAATTCAGAAAATGCCAATGATGGTCTGTACTCCTTCTTGGTTATGATGGCACAACAGTTGTTTTATACGCAAGTATTGTGTTCCTTTCCGGCCTATTCTTAGGAGAAACTGACTTATTGATTTCTTCTTTCTTTTTTCTTTTCTTTTCTTTACAGTCATATTTAAAAGATAAATAAATTTGTATCAAAATTATCAAAAATGGTAATGTTTATCTATAATCTATATGAATAAATGCGAAAGAGTTTGTTTCGTGTTTACAACAATGAAATGTTTTTTTTTGTTTCTTTTATTTATTTACCTCCCATAGCGGTAAGATGTGACACAAGGTCAGGAAAGTGGGATTGAAAAGCCAGCGCCCTAGAGGAAGAGAACTCTGGCCTACAAAAATGCCTGGACAGCCCCGTCGGCAGGCGATTAGCAATAAACTAACCCCTTCTCAAAGGGTGAGAAGGCAAAGCCTGGGAGAGTGGACCTCCTAGAACTGCACGTGACAATACCCTCAGACCGGCAGAATCAAGGCTCGAAGGCCAAGGCGGTATCGCTCTACAGAGTGTAGCATCCATCGGAACAGATACCACACTCTGATCTTATGTATTTAGGCAAATACATTCCGCGGGAACATTTATTTCTATATTAAATAAAAATTACATCTTTTGGAATGTATTTACCTTAGGCATGACGCCCGCTATGGAAGGGGGTCGGGGGGGGGGGTCGGGGATAACTAGACAAGCTTTTGACATTTTTTATTTGCAACAATTTTTTAAAAAATGAAGACATTTTTTATTAAAAAATAAAAATGACAAAAAACAGAAAAACATAAAAACATTTGCTGACTCTAAACTAGATCCTTGCACCAAAATACCGCATTCACTCTGTGGGTGGATCCCTACTTAACATATCCCCAAAAATCAACGTTGTAAAAATGAATTATCGTGGGAGTGGGATAAAATATTAAAAACACCCAAAAAGAAAGAAAAATAAAGAACCAAATAAAATGATAAAAAGGGGGGGGGTAGTATGGCCCGGCTTTCCCTCATTGCTAAGTGTTAGACCACCCACTGTTTTCCGGCATGAGACCGAAAACAAGTAGGTCGGTCCCTAAATGAGAGTGGGAACTTAAAAGAGGAGTGTTCAAAAAATAAATTCATCGGGAATAAACTGTGAAAGTTTAAACAAAGTTTTATTATTTAAAAGTTTTGTTTCGAGTATTTTAAGTAGCAAACTATGCAAAGCGATAGTGAGCTGCCAAAGCCATCTTGTTTAAGATAAAGGTCACATGACCTTAAGATAAATAACATATTTATTAAAGCTAAGCTTAATGTCAGCTTTAAATAAATGTGCATGATGATAAGCCGTGTTTATTCGATGCATCCACACCTCTTTATAAGAGGCTTTGTCTATCAATCGGTCGGTCGGTCGGTCGGTCGGTCGGTCGGTCGGTCTGTCACACTCAAGCTTGAAATAGATGCGTCCAGTGGCGTGCAAAGGTCTTGTGATGCCCTGGTGATGTCCAGGGGCTGGTCTCGGCCTTTTGGCTAAGATCAAAGTGTAGTATCTGTTCCGATGGATACTGCACGCCTGTTCTGTGCAGTTCTAGGAGGTCCACCCTCCCAGGCTTCGCCTCCCCTCTTTGGGGAGGAGTAAGTTTATTGCTTACTGTCTGAGGCGCCCCTACCGGGGAATGCCGACGGGGCTGCCCAGGCAATTTTTAAATGGCCAGAGTGCTCACCTCTCGAGCGCTGGCTTTTAACCCCACTTTCTCGACCCGATCTTGGGTCACATCTTACTTGTGGGAGTAAGATAAAACTGGCCTTGTGCCTAACTCCGCGAGGAGTAAATAAACAACTCCTTGAGTGTATGCCCCAAAGACTCAAGTGGAAGTCCTAGTACTGAGACATATTATTAAAAAAAGGGAGAATATGATTGGATGACTCCTCCCCCATTTTGATGCCCCCCCTCCCCCCACACGCACACAGGCCACTGGATGGTGTCTAAGTAAATCTGCATATCATAGAAAGTAGAAAGTAGATCTTGGCTTTACTTCCGGCAGCCTCGTACCTCTCGCTTCCCTTATTTTGTCCGTTAGTACTCACATTCCACGAGTGATGTTTCTGACAAAGGAAGAAGAATTGCTGTTTTCTGAGTCAGAATCTATCTCTCTAACACTTATTGTAGGCTAGTTTTTGACCTTGAAATAGTATTTTCTTTTTAGCTCCTTACATCAAATGGCTTTATGCCTTGTCTGGAGCGATTTCCATTAAAAAAAATTTAACTATCTCGCGAGCATGCACGTCTTCATATTTGAAAGTGGAAAAAAAAAAAACAGCATCCACTCACACGTCCGTTTACACTAACAAAAACGGGACAATCCCATAAGATCAGGATTTACAGATACATTGATAAAGCCAATTTTACTTGGCGAAATATTTGTAATTACTATAAACTAAAAATGAAAGTTTATAAACAAAATTTTAAAATCTGTTACGATTTTTCTTTTAAAATTAATATCGCATCTTAAACATGCTTTGAAGGTATTTTTACCTCATTCCTTATTCTTAAATTTCAATTTAGATGCTTACGAAAAAAAAAAAAAATGAACTTTATTTGATATATATCTATAAGTTTAAAGACAAGCTAAAAGGAAATTAAGAAAAGAACATCATGTTGTACCAATCGTCTATCTTTGGATGACCAGCCTTGAAAATCAGCATACAAAATTTTGGGCATTTTTTTTTTTTTAACTTAAATTTAAAAAAAAATTTTTTTTATTTACTAATGATTCACCACTTATCAAGACTAAAAGCCACTCGAGAATAAGAGCTGTTAAATTACGGTGCTTATATAGATGAGGTCACAAATGGAAAACGCAATTCCAAATAAAAACTCTTGTTATTACTTACATATTAAGCAATAATTAGTATGCACAGAAAAAAATAAGGAAAATTATCGAGTAGATTTTTAATAAAAAAGAAAAATCAGTTCTATCGTATTTTGCCGAACGCTATTGATTTATTACGTGTTAATATGACAGACTGAGTTACGTCCCCCTGATTTACGTGTTTTTCGTTATAATCAATGGCGGATCCATAATATACGCTAAGATTGATTTTTATTTTATTTTTTTAAAATTCTACTCGATAATTTTTGCTAATTTTTGGCGTAGATGCCTATTTTTGTCTGATACATAAGTATATCAAATGGTATTCCAGTTAATTTATTTGTAAATTGCGATTTTCACTTGTTTTTCATATGTGACCTCATCTTTATATCTTTATAAGCATCTAAATATATATATATCTTTATATCTTTATAAGCATCTATATATATATATATATATATAAATAATCGTTCGTATGTCGCATAAAAATAATACCTGCCCGATGCATATTTTTCACGGGAGCGTTATGTCCGAATTTCTGAGAATAGTTCGCGTTATTAATAGATTTTATAACCCCAGTTTTTGCTTTAGTAAATAAATGAACGAATGAGAAACACAAGCATCTAAATTACTTGTAGAGTAGGAAATATTCTGAGTGCATGCGGTGGATGTGAACTAAGTGCGGCCACAAGAGTGAATGCAGCTTGGGCAAAATTTTGGGAGTTGTTGCCTCTGATAACATCACGTGCTGTCCCTCTCTACATCCGGGGTAAGTTGTATAGCAGCTGGGTCAGGAGTTTCATGACATAAGGCAGTGAATGCTGGGCCCTCACCCAGCCTTCTCTCACCCGACCGCAGCGCAACGACAGATCCATGATCAGATGGATCTGCAATGCGAAATCAAATGAAGGAAAAATATAATACATGTGTGTAGGTTACAAATTAATTTGCTGGAACTGAAAATTAGACGAATCGGCGCCAAAAAGTGAATAAGTCACTGCTACAGATTACATTCGAACAGTAAACGTAAAGCTTACATATACATATATACATGCATATGAGATAAGCGCATACATCAATGTCTTACAGCTTACACAGGTGCTGCTGCTGCTACTGCAATGTCTTACAGCTTACACATATATAAACACATGAAATAAGCATATACATCAATTTATCATTAATTAATTTCATACACATCAGTGCTGCTGATGCTTCCACCTATGTTTTTCTGTTTTTGTTTTTTAATGGAAATCGCTCCAGACAAGGCATGAAGTCACTTGATGTAAAGGACTAAAAAAAATATTACTTGAAGTTCAAAAACTAGCCAACAATAAGTGTTTTATAGATAGATTTCGACCCAGAAAACAGCAATTCTTCCCCCTTTGTCAGAAACATCGCTCATGGAATGTGAGTACTAAAGAACAAAATAAGGGAAGCGAGAGTTATGAGGCAGCCGAAAGTAAACTCAAGGTCCATTTACTACTCTCCTGATATACTCAGAAAACATCAATACGTGTACATTGAATGTATATATTAGTAAACTCAACAGGGGTCAATAAGATAGATTGTCAGCTGAATGATGATGAATATTATGAGAGGATTGAAAATAATGAATAGAATAAATAAAATTTGATGACTCATGAGAACGGATTACAGCAAGGGTTTATTGACATTAAATTTGAAGATGACCATGTTGTAGCTCTCAGAGAAGAAATCTTGTGGCATATAGACAGGGTTTAACAAAAAAAGTCTCTAATCTAATAGGCCCCACACTGTCTACTAAGCTCCAACCCCTGTCCCATCACCACAATGTTGCACCCCTCTATTTGTTTTACCAGTACTTTCAATGGAACGTGATCCCATAAACTTGCTGAACTGGTGCCCTCTTAACGTAAATACCCCTGACCAACCTGACAATAAGCAAAATCCAACCCCTTCACTGTGAAGGTCTCCAGATTCAGGAAAGCTTTCTACTCTAACAGCTTCTTTTCTCGAACTGCTAGCCTTTGGAATTCCCTTCTTTGCTCCCTGTTTCCCTGACTGTACCAATGTGTAGAAATTTAAATGTAATGTGAACAAATATCTCGCTGCACCACTTCTCACTTAGGATGGCCCTATAAATGTGGCCCCTAAATCACAGTAGCCCCTCATGTATCAGTCGCAATCCGCCCCCTTGTTTGGGATGAATAAAAGTTTTAAAAAATGTTAAATGTTGCACTAATCGGAAATTCTTGGAAAAATAGTCTGTTCATAGAAATTCTTGGAAAAATAGTCTGTTCATAGAAATTCTTGGAAAAATAGTCTGTTCATAGAAATTCTTGGAAAAATAGTCTGTTCATAGAAATTCTTTTTGATGTTAGGCACACGAAAGAAGAAAGTAAACTTCCTAATGGCAGTAGAAGAAGGTTCTTGCTATTCTCTATCTCAACAAATCTACTATCGGACCATGTATGGAGTACTGTTGTCATATTTGGGCTGGTGAATCTCTGTCCCATTTAAGGGTTCTTGATCAGGTGCAGAAACGTATCTGTAATTTGGTTGGCCTTACCCTTTCTTCTTTTCTGCATCCTCTCTCTCTCTCTCACAGACGTGAAATACTATTATGGCATGTGTTCTTTAGAATTGTCTGATCTATTCCCTGCTTCCTTTGTTTCAGCTCGTTTGACTCGTCGGTCTAGTGTTCTTCATCAATTCGCTGTTTTGATAATGCAGCTTCCTATCCCAGTAGCTTCTTTCCAAGAACTGCAGACTCGTGGAACTCTCATCCTGCTGACTGCTTTCCTCCTACCTATAGCCTTGATCTTTTCAAGACTAAGGCTAATAGGCATCTCCTGTCTTTGCGATAATCATCTTTTGTTCTTGTTAGCTCCTTAGATCAAGTGGCTTCATGCTTTGTCTAGAGCGATTTCCATAAAAAAAAAAAAAAAAATTTTAAGAAAGAATTAGACAGACCAACAAAAATAACATTTCAAACTGAAACATGACAGACCAACGAAAATGTTATTCCAAACTTAAGTGTGAAAGACCAACTAACAGCGGGAGCAAAGTGTGGTATCTGTCCTGCACTTCACTTTGTCTGTCCTCGGTCAGTGAAGGAGAAATATCTTTCTAGACTGAAGCAATTTTTATTTTTGTCCCAATCCAGAGTGTCCTTTTTTATGGGGAGCTGGATTTTTCCCCACATTAAAAACCGACGTTGTGTCTAACTTTGCCCTCACGGGGAGGCAAGTAAATAGGGACAGACAGAGCCTCTTATTGAGATGCTTGGACGCATCTAAAATTAAATGAAAATGCTATTTCAAACGGAAGCACGACAGATCTATCGACAGATCGACCAGCAGACAGTCAAAGTCTCGCATAGACATGTGTGGACGCATCTAAGAAGAAGAAGAAAAAAAAGAAAAAGAAAAAGAAAAAAAAGAAAAAGAAGAAAAAGAAGAAGAAGAAGAAAGAGAGAGAGGGAGGGGGAACAAAAAAGATATTTCAAACAACAAACGTTGAATTAGAAAAGAAAGCAACCAGTGCTATTTTAATAATGACTGCAGGCAAAACTGAACAAAGATGATATATATATTTTTTTATTTGTCTTCTTTCAGCCTTAATCATACCTAGAGGTTTCGCATTCAGTATAGAAACAAACAAACAAAAAAAAGAGTGGATGCGTGGGAGGGGGAAGGGAGGGAGCTGTTATGGAAAGGGGGGTGCAATTGGACGAAAAATGAAGATAAGGGGGGGGAGGAGAGCAAAGTAGGGAGTGAAAAAGACTGTGAAAAAAAAGGTATTTAAAAAAATGGGGGGTGGGGTGCAAAGCGGCAGATTTCTGTGTTTGTCTCTTTGTCTGTTTTATGACAAATCAACACGTTTTAAATTATTTGATGCTGAAACAAAATATCGCTATAAATAATGACCGTAAAAATCTTTTCACATGAAATCAAATAAATAAAATTATTCCATAGTCAGCAAGTCAACTTATTACAAAGTTTGGTATAAGTTTATATATTTGTATCTGCAGGATTCTACTCCTCACTAATTAACCGATCATTATGAATTTTGAAATACAGCTGCGAGGCGTAAGAAGTCCAAATGTGGGCCATATTTAGTTTACCTGAGAGTTCAACATTCAAACTCCTCGGCCTAACATTCACAGGTAACATGAATTGGAACAAATATATTGAAGACATTGCAAAGGTTGCTGCAAAAAAATGTAAGCTCCCTCTACCGTGCTAGTAAACTTCTCACACCTGACATTATCCTATATTTCTACAAAGCTACCATCCGCCCATGCATGGAATATCGTTGCCACATCTGGGCTGGTGCATAATCCACTAGTCTCTCCCTCTTAGACAAGGTCCAAAAAAGAGTCGCCAACTTAATAGGTCACTCACTACCCACCAAGCTCCATACGCTGTCCCATAGCCGCAATGTTGCATCCTTCTGCCTGCTTTACAAGTACTTCAATGGACTGTGCTCCGATGAACTTGCTGCTCTAGTGCCCCCTCGACGTAAATACACTAGACCAATCCGACAATCGGCTAAATCCCATCCATTCACTGTGGAGGTTCCCAGATGCCGGAGAGCCTTCTACTCCAATAGCTTCTTTCCTCGTGCTGCCGGCCTCTGGAACTCCCTCCCTGCTCCCTGTTTCCCCGACTGTACCGACATGCAGAAATTTAAAACTAATGTAAACAAACATCTCGCTGCACAGCTCCCAACTTAGGATGACCCCCTAAACTTACACACTAATTCTCAGTAGCCTCTTACGTCTACTGTGGCGACCTGCCTTGTTTGGGGTGAACTTTGCTAAAAAGAAAAAAAAAATTTTTCATTTACTTTTATGCAAAGAGGGTAAAATGGAGGTGGAAACCCTTTGTGAAAATTCAGATACCTCAGACCTTTGTGAAATTTTAACAATAGGTATTCATCATCATCAGCAGCAGCAGCACCCCCCCCCCTCCACTCCTGGTGGAGGAACCCCTCCCTGGTTCCTTTCAACCTTGTTTTATCCCTGGCTAGGCGTGGCCAAGTAGGACCTATCTAGGTCGTCACTCCACCAGGTTTTTGGCCTTCCTCTAGGTCTTTTCCATTCTGTCACTCTAGGTATTAGACATCAGTTAATAAATATTTCTCAAATTTCATTTTCTTCAGAGTATTTTAATGGGCACATATGGATACAACCACCAATTTGAACATTCAAATATTTCAGATTTGCATTAAATTTGATCCATAATCATTAGACACCAATTAAGCAAGATTCTCTGAATTTCAATTTCTTCTTAAGACCTCTTAAATTTCAGACATTTTCTAGAATAAAAATCATGCAATGGATTTTGATCAAAATCGGAATAAGGATTCTAGACATAAGATTTAGTAGCATTATATCTTGGTTACATATGTGCATACATGTTTCGGTTGTACTCTTCACAGAGAGTCAAACTCTTCAGACAAAAAAAAAAAAAAAACGAATTTGGATAAAACTTTCCTATTAAGTATATCGTTTGGAGGATGGGACGTGTTTATAATTTCACCGGTCAAGCTTAGTATCAAATTACATTCTCTACTCGTTAACCCTTTCAATTCGCTTTTATTTTTATTATTTTCATTACTCTTAACTCTAGCTCGTTACTTTCTCTTTTTGTTACCCACTTAGCAGCTTAGTTGGATTATAAACACGTCTCTCTTACCTGAGAATATCAACATGTACAGATATTGACTGCAATTTCTTTTTAAATAAGAACCTTACTCCAATGGAATTTCCTTGAAAATGCTGGTGATTTCTGTTTTTTCCACTTACCTCTATCTTGCTTATATGTTCCATTATTTGATATTTGGATGTTCTATGTTTTTTTCTGTTTTTTTTTTCTGTTTTTTTGTATGTTTTTTCTGTATGTTTTTTTGTATGATTTTTTTTTGTAGGGACAATTTTTGAAGACTGTCCCTTTATGTCTTTCTGTGCTTTATGCCAGTTTATTTCATAAAGACTTTTTCAAAATGTGCGTAAAAAAACCCTGCTTTTTGGAACTATGTTCCTGATAGTATACATGTAGCACTTTCCTTGGACCTGAATGCCCAAATCCATATATTTGGGAATTTTAATGTCCATCACAGGGATTCACTTGGTTTCTCGATCTACACAGATGCAGCTGATATCAGCACGCATAGTTTTTGTATTGCGCACTACCTTTTGCAAACTGTCATATTCCCGCCCTGCCTTCCGAACTGTGAGAATAAGCAAGCCTCAGTTCGACCTATTTTTGATGACACTGCCCAAGGTTTGTGTGATGGACACTGATAGAGATCAGTGTTCCTGAGTGGGCTATGTGATAATGGCCGATATCACCATAAACCTCCAACCCCATTGCTGAAAACAATGATATACTCATCAGAGATACCCCTTGGAGAGAAACTTTGGTGCTTGTGCTGATGAGCAGCCGTACGAAAAAATAATTTTTTTATAAAAACAATATTATGTACTTATTCAGTGTTATATTCTTACTCACTGTACAAAAAAAAGTAGAAAAAATTATCCACTAGAACTTTAATTACAAGTATTTTTCGATTCTGCGTATCATAACAGCGATTCGTTCAGTAAGCGTCCATTTTTTTTCTGAAAAATAATTCAAGGGCAGATAATTCGCAAGGGTGATAATCATGCAATTTTAAAAAAACAACTACATATATAAAAATTAAATTTATTCCAATAAAACAAAATGAAAGTCAATAAACGAAATTAAATTAATTTATTGCATTATAACGAAATGTTTTATTGGAATAAATTTAATTTTCATATATATGTAGTTTTTTGTAAATTGCATGATTATCTCCCTTGCGAATTATCTGGCCTTGAATTATTTTTCAGAAAAAAGATGGACGCCTACTGAACGAATCGCTGTTATGATATGCAGAATGGAAAAATACTTGTAATTAAAGTTCTAGTGGATACTTTTTTCTACTTTTTTGTACAGTGAGTAAGAATATAATGCTGAATAAGTATATAATATTGTTTTTATAAAAAAATTATTTTTTCGTACGGCCGCTCATCAGCACAAGCACCAAAACTTTTTCTGCTAAACAGTGCGCAAATGAGGTAACAGGTCAAAGCAGCCATAGAAGTATTTGTCTCCACTCGAAAATTCTATAGTAAGCCGGACTCTCCTCAATGGTTTTCTTCAGCCTGTGCAGCTGCTATTGTGCAGACGCAGCAAAGATTCCGTTGTATCAACTACCATAATTTAGCTCCAAATAGACAAACATTGTAAAAGTGTAACAACCGATGATCAAAAACGCACCGAGTCGCAGAAATTATGAACTCGGGATTTTGGGAAAATCTATAATAGTGTAGTTAACAAGTTAAAATGTAATAAATTTGGGCAATTTGGGGCATTTTTGACCCTCCTTTGACCCCCCGGGGGCGCGAACCAGAATTTTTCTGAGGTCAAGGATGCTCATTTTATATCCAGAACAATTGCCTCTACATTTTGGCCAAGTTTCAGAAAAATTGAATGGACGGATCAAACGTTATGGGAGAAAAGGGTCATTTTTTGCCATTTTGGGGGCTTTTGACCACCTGGGAGCGCGAACCAGATTTTTTCCAAGGTCAGCTATACTTATTTTCTATTAGAAACAATTGCCTCCACATTTTGGCCAAGTTTCAGAGAAATTGAATGGATGAATGAAAGTTATGGGCAAAAAATGTCATTTTTTTACCATTTCGGGGCCTTTTGACCTCCTGGGGGTCTAACCAGATTTTTGAAAAAAAAATCGGAGAATGTCACTTTCTAACCTGACCAAAGTTACAACTTAATGCAAAATTTCAGAGAAATTCAATGGATGGTTGCGGAGAAAAATCCGGACGGACATGCCTCAAAACATAAGTCCATTGATTTTATAAATCGGGAGACCAAACATAAGCAACCAATAACAGTTCCCCGACTATCAAACCACCATGAAGTTGTTTGCACGGCAACAGATAAGGTTGAAATTTCTTTCCCAGAAGTTCGCCGTAAACCTCATCTTGGACTCCAGCAGAGCATTTCTTTACCGATTTTAGAAATAACTTTTGACTGCAGTTCTACAGAGTTTGAACGTTAGACTCTCAGATACGGTGTTATTTGTCATGGCAATCGGTGGTTGAAGAGGTTTCTTGTAGTTGTTGAAACTTTGTAGCTTTGTCTGAGCGGCATTAAATGTTACCATTCATTTATGACCCCATTCCACTACAGACTGGAGGTAACTTTTTAAGGATTTAGCCATTGCCTCGGATATGCGCACGTCTGGTTTGCGGAATCTAAAGTGAAATTTAAGGCAAAAAACTGGGCAAGTAGTTCAACCTTGTCAGTCACCGTGTAAACGATGTTATTGTGGTTGGATAGCGGGGAATTGTTGATTGCCCATTGTTCACCACACTATTGAAGATTTTCCAGAAATCACGAGTACTTAGTTTCTGCGACTGAATGCATTTTCTGGTTATCTCTGTATACCTACTCTCTTTGCTTCAGTTATCACAGTCTTACAATTCTTTCTTGACGCTATAAATTTCTGTCTATTCATAGTTGACTTATGGCGGCCGAATTGTCAGAATGCTTGCTGCCTCTGAGCAATAGCAGCTGCACATTTCGAGGTGAACCATTGTGGAGAGTGGGGCTTGCTGTAGAATCTTCGCATAGGGACGTGTGCTTTGGCCCATTTGGTTACCTCATTGATCAGCAGGTTTATGATCAGTAATGAAGCGCATGATGTGGCTTGGAAAGTTTGTATTTTCTAACATAATTTTACATTCCTGTTGACACATTCAAGTCCATATAAGATTACAGGAAAGACTTATCTGTTATAGATTTTCGCTTTGATCTTGTATGGCATGTGTTTAGAAGTTAAGGCGGTTTTGTTCCATGTGAAAGCAGCCCAATCTACTTACATTTAAATAGCAGCAACCTAATCCTAACATACAACTGGAAATTCATTCAACCTCTTTATTTTTTCACCGTACCGAGGCCTCTGTGGTTATATGCACTAGTTGTTCTGTCGATAGTTTTGGCTCAACAAGCAAAAGACCACTTACTCTGTCACCATCGCTGCTCCATGAAACACACTTCTCTAGGATATAGTCCAGAGCATTTGACAGCTGGTTTGAGGATATAGTCCAGCAGCTCACCACAAGTGTATTTAAGAGAGCCTTTGACAACTGGTTTGAGGATATAGTCCAGCAGCTCGCCACAAGTGTATTTAAGAGAGCCTTGGGCAGCTGGTTTTAGAATATAGTCCAACAGCTCACTACAAGTGAATGTAAGAGAACCTTTGACAGCTGGTTTGAGGATATAGTCTAGCAGCTCACCACAAGTGTATTTAAGAGAGCCTTGGACAGCGTGTTTGAGAATATAGTCCAGCAGCTATCCACAAGTGTATTTAAGAGAGCCTTTGACAGCTGGTTTGAGAATATAGTCCAGCAGCTCGCCACAAGTGTATATAAGAGAGCATTTGACAGCTGTTTGAGGATATAGGCCAGCAGTTCACCATAAGTGTATTTAAGGGAGTCTTGGACAGCTGGTTTGAGGATATAGTCCAGCAGCTCACCACAAGTGTATTTAAGAGAGCCTTGCATATACTTGTACATAATCCCCCACCTTTAACTCTTTTTTTTTTACATGGTGTTAGATGGATAAAAAATTCCATCTAGAAAATAATGTTTTGATGTTTAAAGAGAAATAACTCTTATACCCTAAAGTTATCTCTCTTGCCAAAAGACATTTTGAAGCTTGATTGATTTGCCCGGCATTTAACCCGATGACAAGAAAACAGGAAAATTCAAATGGGCTTATCGCAGACAATTACAAACCCTCTCATTTCAAAGTAATTCTTGTAAATTGTTTATACATCATTTATTATTGTTGATCTCCGTAGAATCGTTTTCATCCATTTATTTCTTCATATTTGTGTCTTACCACTTCACAACACATGGCATTACATACTTTTCTGTTTTTTGTTGCCAATAGGATTTGATTTGAAAAAATAAAAAAATAACCAGCATATTTTTTGGTTGATAAGATGACACTTTATATGAATTACTTGAGATATGATACAATCAATCGCTGGGCGTTATTGATAAAATACATGATTAAAGTATTAACAAAAGATGTCTTGAGATGTTACACTCTTGTAATTCAGAATTCCATAGCAAACACAAACACACACACACACACACACACACACACACTCTCATGCATATTTCTTGCTCTAAGATGGTGCTCCTGCTGATAATATTCGCTTTTTGTACTTAGAAACCAAAAGGTCAAAATCATCTGCAAATCTTTCCCTCTGTCTCTTCTGAGCTCCCTGAAAGAAAAGAAAAAAGATCTGTTAGAAGAACTAGAAAAAAAAAAACAAAAAAAAAAACGAATGAACGAACTTGTCGGGTAAAAAGGAAAACAAACAAGAACAGACTTTCTTAATGTACGTCAATTCAATCTGTGCGTTTAGTAATGAAAATGCTATGGTTGACAGAGGTAGCTTCTTATAGATGTTGTATATCGAGTGGATTTGAAGCCATTCAAGGACGGCTATAGGAAATAACTATCACGGATCAATAACTTGAGTTTGACATGCGTGAGAAAGTAGGAAACACTTGAGCCAAGAGACATGATCGTCGAAGTACGAGGACATTATTAGTCATAAATAGACTGGAAGCAGATCGAGTACAGCAAATAAAATGAGGTCTTAAAATCACTAGCTCAGAGATGCGAGTGGCCAATGGCAGAAAAATCTGAAATTGAGATGAATTCCCCAACTTCTCAATCAGGATAATGCCCGTAAAACGATCCCCAATTTCTAGGCTATTCTAGCTTTTTAGGGCAGCTAGCCAAAAAGATTCTTGCTATGGGTGATAAATGTGGCGCTTTAATAATTTTCTTCAAATCATTTAGTGAATTAATTTTTTTTTCTGAGGAAGTTTTTTTTATCATTCAAGGAAACACATCTGTCCTCTGAATGGATACACCCTGGCAATGCCGTTGCCCCCCATGTTCGAACACCAGCATAAACAATGCCCAAATGAACCCATAGCACACTAGTTTACCCATGTAATCGAAAATGGAGAACGAGTACAGCTCATTCTTGTTCACGACCTTATTCGTACTAGCCTCTGGTAAAAAAAAAAAAAAGAAGTTTTTTTTTGTGTCCGCCTTTTTACATTTTTTTTTTTCACGACTTTCAAATCATAAACTGCTCCGGCCATTGCCGGTTTGTTCCGTGAATGACAATAGGAATCATTCAGGCTGATATGGATCGTCAGATGTAGAAGTACCCAAAAAAGTGACAATATTTTCATTTTAAATGCTTATATACGAAGAAAAATACCCGTCTCAAACGGGTAAAATTAATTCCCTGAACAGTTTTGTACCACTTTTATCCTTAAAATCAAGATATAACGATACTAAACCTTATGTCTAGAATACTTATTATGATTTTGATTCTAAAATTTAAGGATTCTTAAGAAATTGAACTTCAGGGAATCTTGCTTAATTGGATAAAATTCAATGGAAATCTGATATATTTGAATTTTCAAATTGTAGGTTTAAAATTTTCAAATGGTAGGTTTAAAATACTCTAATTAAACTAGAATTTTGGGAATATTTATTAATTGAGGTCTCATAACTAGTTAAAATTTGACAAAAATCAGAGTTATCTGAATTCTTATGAAGAGCTTCCATTCCCATTTTACCCCCTTTGCATAAAACTAAATTAAACTTAATATAATCCACATTACCCACCCTTACACCTAGGAGCCGTGTTACAAAATTTATAACGATCGGTTAATTAGTTTAGGAATGAATACTATACATACAAAAATATAAACATATACACATACTTAACTTTATATAAATAGATATGAGGATAAAATACACGATATATCATAAAATGAAATGCCGTGGAGACAGGATGTATGCAAAAGACAAAAGGAAAAACAATTAAACACGTTTTGATGGTTTCTTCCTGTGTTTAATTGTTTTTCCTTTTGTCTTTTTCATGCATAAAGAGATATATATGAGATATGCAACAGTTTATTAATATTAAAAAGAAAAAAGATATTCCAATTGTTATATCTTCTACGTTTCAGTAAATTATAACATTCTATTTAAAAATAAGTATTTTTTTTTTAAGGTCATACAAAAAATTTCGATGTCAGAAGAAAAGAAAAAAAAAATATGAAGAAACTGGTCGTACGAATTTTAATGCATGAAAAGATGCAATGTTTTGGGATTTTGGTCCCTCAAAAATAACATTTATATCTGTCTCACTCCACTTAATACTTGTGCCCTGAGGAAATCTCATTGATCGAAATGCCGAAAGAAGATGTAATAATTGGAATATTGTTGCCATTTTTAATAACCTCTGCGAGTTCACAATAAAGGGAGATAACTATTACTTACTTTACTATTTAATTTATTTTGGGTGCGAGAATCTTCGTATTGACGGATCTTTTTCTCTTTGACGAGGGGTTTCTTGGCGGGATTGCCAAAGTTTTTACCCCGGTCTCTGTGACGTTTCTTTGCACCGATATGCGAAGGCATGACCCGGCCGGGTTTCTTGGGCATTCCACCACCCATATTTGCAGCTTCGTTTTTAGAAGGACCAGGAGCCTGAGAGGGATCTTTGGTTGCAAAGATATCTTTCTTCTTTCTGCGATCCTTGGTGATGCCTTGCAGGGATTCTTGCCGTATCTAAGAAAAGAAAGTTAAAACAGATAAATAAGGGATGGTAGAAAATTATTTTTTTTTTAAATGGAAATCGCTCCAGACAAGGCATGAAGCCATTTGATGTAAAGCGCTAACAAGAATGAAAGATGATTATCGCAAAGACAGGAGATGCCTATTGGCCTTAGTCTTGAAAAGACCAAGGTAGGTAGGTAGGAGGAAAACAGGCATCAGGAAGAGAGTTCCACAAGCCTGCAGTTCTTGGTTTGGTTTGGTAGTTTTGTTTTACGGCATATCAACCCTTTTTGGGTTATTTAATGCCGAATCTGGTCTTGTTTTCTTCTCTTTTTTGTTTCTTTCCCCTTTTAATATCTGTTTCTATTTAACCCATAGTTGGGACCCTAACAGGTACTACCACTCCGGGTCAGGGTGGACCTGGGAGCAATGGTAATTAAGAGGAGGCTCCACATTCCCCAAAGTCCGTAAGCCGGATCTCACCATCGGATGTAGTTTAAGGTCATATCCAGGACCGGGAGTAGGGTAGGAAAAATAAAAATAAAAAAGGGGAGGGAGAAAGGGAGAGGGGCTGTTGTTTTTGTTTTTGGTTTTGTAGAACATAATTAAGTTTTACAAACAAAAAAAAAAAAAAAAAACAAAACAAAAAAAAAAACGTCAATGTAGGTGAATTTCGTCTCAGAGAGCCACAGGGCAGCCTGATCTGGTATCACCAGGCAGTTCTTGGAAAAAAGCTACTGGAATAGAAAGTTGTATTACAATGCTATTACTCTTATAAAAAACGACCCGTGTTTCCGTGACTTTGCGTCGTCAACGTTTGGGCAGGTCTTAGAAGCGCCAGAGAGTTGACGAAGCGAAGACTGTCAGACGATGCATTGAAGAAAAGTTGCAAATAAAAACGTTAAACGAAGAAAATAAAAGTAAAATATAAACATAAAGGACGAACAAAACCATAGCTAAACAACTGTTATTAATTAGATTTTTTTTTGTCGACGGAACCATTGTAAAGCAAATGTTTTTAAATAAAATGTTTCTTTTTTGTGCAACGAAAAGTTTAAAAAAATGATTTTTTTTAAAATATAACAAACAACGAAAACACTGTTTTTAACCAATTTCTTCCTTTTTTTTTGTCAATGTTTTTTTCTTTCTAACATTTTCTGCGTTAGGGTTAGTCTTTCGCTAGAAGTGACTGTTGCTGACAGAACTCAATGAGTCCTTAGACATAACCAACAGAGACAGTTGTGAGTAAAAACTAAATCTTGACAGTCTTGGTGGAATCTTCATGGAGACAACACATTAATTATGCTCTAGCAAAAGATGATATAATTAAGTAATGCGCTTAACATGTAATTAACCCTCTCTTTCTCTTTCATCGACAAGATGATCATTCGGTTGAATAAACCTTTTGTTTTCTAAAAACGGTCTGTGTAGTTAAAAAAATATCCTCGGTCGGGAGGATAACAACACACCCGTAGAGACAACTGTTTTCAGATCGGGCACGATAATGGCACCGGCGGGTTTAATGAAGGTATGATTTAGTTATCAAATAATTATGTAAATATATAAGTTCCCAGAGCCTCTTATGGATGCATCTCGGAACTTGATAAATATTTAAAACTTGATCTGATTTCAAAAACAAGTTTTTTTGTTTTGTTTTTATTTGACATATTTTATTTCAAAAACAAACAAGAACAAGGATATTAAAATATGTAGATCAAGAAACTCTAATATTTTCAAGCGCCATGTTCAAAAGAACATGTTTTCCTTCATCTAAACATAAATGTTGCAGGATAACATCATTATGGACATGGCATTGCCTCAGATGATAGCCTGGTGATACCAGATCAGGCTGCCCTGTGGCTCCCTGAGACGAAATTCACCTACATTGACGTTTTTTTTTTTTTTTGTAAAACTTAATTATGTTCTACAAAACCAAAAACAACAGCCCCTCTCCCTTTCTCCCTCCCCTTTTTTATTTTATTTTTAGAACTTGAAGCATAAATCTTTTACTATAATGACCAGATTCGGCATTAAATAACCCAAAAAGGGTTGATATGCCGTAAAACAAAACTACCAAACCAAAAACGATGATTAAACATTTGAAGATATAAAGAACTTGAAGCATAAAAACTTTTACTATAATGACCAGATTCGGCATTAAATAACCCAAAAAGGGTTGATATGCCGTAAAACAAAACTACCAAACCAAAAACGATGATTAAACATTTGAAGATATAAAGAACTTGAAGCATAAAAACTTTTACTATAATGACCAGATTCGGCATTAAATAACCCAAAAAGGGTTGATATGCCGTAAAACAAAACTACCAAACCAAAAACGATGATTAAACATTTGAAGATATAAAGAACTTGAAGCATAAAAACTTTTACTATGATGACCAGATTCGGCATTAAATAACCCAAAAAGGGTTGATATGCCGTAAAACAAAACTACCAAACCAAAAACGATGATTAAACATTTGAAGATATAAAGAACTTGAAGCATAAAAACTTTTACTATAATGACCAGATTCGGCATTAAATAACCCAAAAAGGGTTGATATGCCGTAAAACAAAACTACCAAACCAAAAACGATGATTAAACATTTGAAGATATAAAGAACTTGAAGCATAAAAACTTTTACTATAATGACCAGATTCGGCATTAAATAACCCAAAAAGGGTTGATATGCCGTAAAACAAAACTACCAAACCAAAAACGATGATTAAACATTTGAAGATATAAAGAACTTGAAGCATAAAAACTTTTACTATAATGACCAGATTCGGCATTAAATAACCCAAAAAGGGTTGATATGCCGTAAAACAAAACTACCAAACCAAAAACGATGATTAAACATTTGAAGATATAAAGAACTTGAAGCATAAAAACTTTTACTATAATGACCAGATTCGGCATTAAATAACCCAAAAAGGGTTGATATGCCGTAAAACAAAACTACCAAACCAAAAACGATGATTAAACATTTGAAGATATAAAGAACTTGAAGCATAAAAACTTTTACTATAATGACCAGATTCGGCATTAAATAACCCAAAAAGGGTTGATATGCCGTAAAACAAAACTACCAAACCAAAAACGATGATTAAACATTTGAAGATATAAAGAACTTGAAGCATAAAAACTTTTACTATAATGACCAGATTCGGCATTAAATAACCCAAAAAGGGTTGATATGCCGTAAAACAAAACTACCAAACCAAAAACGATGATTAAACATTTGAAGATATAAAGAACTTGAAGCATAAAAACTTTTACTATAATGACCAGATTCGGCATTAAATAACCCAAAAAGGGTTGATATGCCGTAAAACAAAACTACCAAACCAAAAACGATGATTAAACATTTGAAGATATAAAGAACTTGAAGCATAAAAACTTTTACTATAATGACCAGATTCGGCATTAAATAACCCAAAAAGGGTTGATATGCCGTAAAACAAAACTACCAAACCAAAAACGATGATTAAACATTTGAAGATATAAAGAACTTGAAGCATAAAAACTTTTACTATAATGACCAGATTCGGCATTAAATAACCCAAAAAGGGTTGATATGCCGTAAAACAAAACTACCAAACCAAAAACGATGATTAAACATTTGAAGATATAAAGAACTTGAAGCATAAAAACTTTTACTATAATGACCAGATTCGGCATTAAATAATAACCCAAAAAGGGTTGATATGCCGTAAAACAAAACTACCAAACCAAAAACGATGATTAAACATTTGAAGATATAAAGAACTTGAAGCATAAAAACTTTTACTATAATGACCAGATTCGGCATTAAATAACCCAAAAAGGGTTGATATGCCGTAAAACAAAACTACCAAACCAAAAACGATGATTAAACATTTGAAGATATAAAGAACTTGAAGCATAAAAACTTTTACTATAATGACCAGATTCGGCATTAAATAACCCAAAAAGGGTTGATATGCCGTAAAACAAAACTACCAAACCAAAAACGATGATTAAACATTTGAAGATATAAAGAACTTGAAGCATAAAAACTTTTACTATAATGACCAGATTCGGCATTAAATAACCCAAAAAGGGTTGATATGCCGTAAAACAAAACTACCAAACCAAAAACGATGATTAAACATTTGAAGATATAAAGAACTTGAAGCATAAAAACTTTTACTATAATGACCAGATTCGGCATTAAATAACCCAAAAAGGGTTGATATGCCGTAAAACAAAACTACCAAACCAAAAACGATGATTAAACATTTGAAGATATAAAGAACTTGAAGCATAAAAACTTTTACTATAATGACCAGATTCGGCATTAAATAACCCAAAAAGGGTTGATATGCCGTAAAACAAAACTACCAAACTACCAAATCAGATGATAGCTATAGAGATGCGGTCTCTCATGGTTTCCTGAAAGTGCCAATCATTCATCTAATATCTCATATATAAAGCGTGAATTATTTCAACTGAGATAGACTGAAAAATGAAACGGTCAGTTAGGGAGTTGTACTTGTCATTTTTAAATTTTTTTTATTGCAAAATGGTTTTGTTTGCGTCCGTGGTATTATATAAGTTCTCAACTTAGACTACATTGCACGCTTATCTGTAGAGCCTTCAAATCAATCAATCAGCCATAATATAAGATCCAAGTGTAATATCTGTTTGAGCCCACTTTAATTTCTGGCTAGCATTTTTTACTGTCATGGCAGATTCAAAGTATAATCAGCATCAACACTTAAACGTTGTGGGACGATGTCAAAATGGACATGGCGTTGCCTCGGATGATAGCTAAGGAGATGCACTGGAACATCCAAGCGGTCAGTCGGGGCTTGTTCCTGCAAGTGGCTGTCATCCGTTTAATGCCTCGTATGAAGTGTGCAGTATCGGGACAGAGGATACCTGATGTTTCAACAGAGATATGCTGAAAAATGAAACAGTCGGTTAAGGGACTGTATTTGTCTTTTTTTCTGGTTTCAGCAAACTGAACTGTGATGTCAGGATTGACAGCAATTCTTGCCATCGTGAAAAAACGATATTTTAAATAGTTATCTTCTTTATTAAAAATATTTTTTGTTTCTTTTGCCAAAGTCGTAGACAAAAACAATTTTGTGGTCATCCTCTCCCCGCCACAATGATGGCGGAAGTATTTGCTCACATTCCATTTCTGCATTTCTTAATCTCAAACCGGATTCTTTAAACTAGGTAGGCACCATAATTAGGAAATATACAAATGTTAATCCACAAACGTTAAATTTGGACAACACAGGTTTAAAACGAGCAAAGCTTCGTTAGAGTTTTGATAGACTTAGCCCAACCAATGTACCTTTGTTCACTTTTCTAGTTTCAAATTAATTAACGAGATCAGCAGTGAATTGTCCCAATATAATTCAGATAGCCCTTTCTAGCATGCATACTGTATTGAGATTGTCCCTGGAGGTGTGGGGTAGATAAGTAGATCAGGTACGTTATACTAATTGTGACGAAAAATATGTACGGTCATGTTTTGGAATTTGGTGAAGAATGCGGTGATGGAATGCGAATACAATATTGTGAGATTTGAAAAACAAAAGTTATTTGTGAGTTAGTTCAAGTATGCACAAAAACAAACAATTGAATGGCTAGGAAACAGCGAGAATGTGTCTTTGGTGCTGACTCTTACTGAGGGGGGGTAGGGCTTGAAACCCCCTACCCCCCACAGTACATGGAAAAGTGCGAGAAAACATTGTAGCATCAAATTAAGTAAATAATGAAAATTCCTTTTTGTGTTTTTCGAGTCTTCAGTTGTAAACAGTCTTTTAAGGGAAATATGCTTCCAGAAATGCGAGGAGAATTTTCCAACGGAAGGATAAGTGTTTCTTATTTCGTAACAAAATTGTTTGACTACTTCTCGTATGTCACTTTGTGTGTTTCTCACCCCTATGTGACTTGCACATTATTATTTTTATTATTAATCGATTATTTACTGAAAATCAAAAATACAATAACATAAAATAAAACAGACATTTTAAAAATCCTATTAAAAAAAAATAATAATCTGATTCCAAAATCAAATCAACCCAGAATGCATTTCTGTATCTTTGTAAACAAGTCAGCTATTTTAATCTTAAGAGTTTAAAAAAAAAAAAAAATTACTTTGTAAAACTTTGAAATTTTAAAAGGAATTTAGAAGCATTTGAATTGTTGAATAGAAATTCATTTCTGGCTTTAAAATTCTTATCAAATCTTCATGTATAAAAAGAAAACAACTTTAATATAACAAAATTTATCATAGCTTTGATTCAATTATTAATCTAATGAGCAAACGATGCCGCAATAATTAAATTTAACTTTAAAAATCCTATTTAAAAAAATAAAAAATAATAATTTGATAAAAAACAAACAAAAACATTGCATCGTTAAAAAAAAAAGCATTAAAAAATTGAAATAATTCCTGGGTAACATCGGGTAGGTACAACTAATTATAAATAAAGCAAAGTCAGTCAAATTATTGCGATCATTTTTGATGGCATGGATGTTGATGACAGATACAATTACCCGTCATCAGAAAAAGGTAAATTTTTATTAAAAACAATGTAATTTACCTTTGCTTTGTCTAAACGATTTTGTTTGGCTTCCAATGCTCTTTTGTTTTCCAGAGAAAACTCCACAATTAGTCTCTGAAAAAAGAGAAAAATAACCCATTATAAATTGCAATTTCTTATAACTTTATATAAACATAAAACAGCCTCCACAAATGAACTCGCATTTCTGTGCCAAGCGCACATCATTGGGGCTGCAACAGTAATAATTAAACTGTCTGAGAGAGAGACAACGACGGTGTTCTTAACGAGGTTATACTGTGGGTGCGTGAGAGGTGAAAACTTTTTAAGCATGTCAAATTTTATCATCACCGACTCACATAATCCAAGTTGCCCCTTCCCTATACACATCGGAGAATAATAGGTGTCAATCGCATACATGTGTAGACAGAATATATATGCATGCATACAAGTCATAACATAGTCAAGTTCTACTTTGTATTGAGCACTTTTGAAACAATATTGTTTGTTTTTTTAGTTCATTTTATAAATATATTTGAACTTCCTTAATTCATTTTTTTGTTTGTTTCATTTTACTTCAGTCAAAGTTCTCAGAAATCAAGGGGCCACTTGATTTGGCTAACACTTGATCTCTACATTAGATACATAGATATTAGAATATTCAATTTACTTGTTACACATTGAGTTAGTAAAGAAGTTAAGAACATTAATTTTCCTCTCCCCAATTGATCAGTTAATTATATTATAGTATATCTTTCTTGTGGTCTCTTGGTCTTACCGGATTCCAGGACAAGAATTCATCTAGCCTGGTGGAGTATCCCGCACCATTCCTAGTATGAGCCAGTTTATAGCCATGTCGAGGGAATATTATTTGTGCTGCAAATACTATATTATTTTGATAAGCAACTCACTGGTAATGTATGACATTCGTACATGCTTAAGTGGAAACGACATCAGCCCTAGTTAGATGGGAACGGTGGAGGTCTTGGACTGCCAAAAGTGTTCAAGTTGGTAAAGGATAGGCATCCAGCCGTAAAATTGCCTTAAATACAATGTCTAGTCGAAATACAGCAGGAAAAAAGAAAGGCAGTGCCAGTAGCACTAATGCTGCTGGTAATGTCTTGGGCTTCGTAGATCCCAGGATGCGTGGATCTTCAGGGCCTATGGATTCCATCAAGCCTTGCCAAAGACAGGAGTGGAGAGGAAGACTTAGATTTCGAGACTAGACAATCAGGCCCCACCCTCATCAGAGGATTAATTGTGGCCTGATTCAACAAATAAACCGGTTGATGATGATGATGATGATGATGATGATGATGATGATGATGATGACTATTTGGTCAGCGTTTACTTGTAGGGTGAAGTATCCTCATGTCAGGTTGTCCTGACAAAACCTTGTATCGAGAGACCGAAGACACTTGAGGATGGTGTCTTGTAGGTAATTCAAACTCTCCTATTAATATATTTAAAACAAAATTTTTTTTTTTTTTCTTATCTTTCTGTTTTTGCTGGAGATGGGGCATCCTACCGGATGCCAGACATTCACCGGCTATTTCAGACACTCCAGCCTAGAGATCGTTTTAAGATTCTAACTGTCCCTTTAAGTGCAGTTGTTTGTATTTCTCTTGCACTTGATTCACCGGGTATACTGGCCAGATAGCTTTTAACCATGTGCTGTAAAAAATCATGGTATATTTTTTTTCATTGCTTAAAAACTTACAACTTTTATAATTGAAATCACGTTGAAAAAAAAAAACAAAAAAACAACAATTGTCTTGTTTATAAAGAATACTAATACTTCAAGTTAATTGCTGTTGATGCTTCGTATGCTTTCGATTGGGAGATAGATAGCAACATAAATATATTTCTCCACTACAAATCATACATATTTAAATGAATGTGGTATATTCGGACTTTATATATAAGCAATGTTGAGTCTGGTCAATACTAGATGGGTGACTGTTTCCTCTATAATTGTTGCCGCCCAACTTACCTACTTTTATTTTTACAGTAACTTTATGAAAACAAAAAAAAAAATGAAAAAGTTGTCTTGTTTACATTACAAACAATACTGCTTGAATATATACTGAATTACCTCCCTTAGTATTACACATTTATATATATAGATATTGAAACAGAAACCATGCTTATTATTATTATTAGAGATCGCAGCGTTACTTATTTTATTGCCGTCAGACTGTTTAATGTTTGCATGCACGTCGGGATTTATATTATATATACATACATATATATGAAAAATGAAAAAGGAAAAATCAAAATTATTTTTATATTCATCAACGTTTCATCTTTATTATAAGACTTCCTCAGGATGATTGATGTGAAGAAATAACACACAAGTACAATATTTTAAAATATTTGCTGCGTTTATAAAACTAGAAGAATACCCGTCCCAGAACGCATAAAATTCCCTTGAGCAGAACAGTTTTGCACCACTTTTATGTCCCCTTACGAAGATTAAAATCAAGATGTAATGATGCTAAACTTTATGTCTAGAATCCTTATTTCAATTTTGATCAAAATCAATTACATGATTTTGATTCTAGAAAATGCCTAAAATTAAAAGGCTTAAGCTTAAGGGCGCTTAAGAAATAATTGAAATTCAGGGAATCTTGCTTAATTGGTGATTAATAATGATGGATCAAATTCAATGCGAATCTGATTTTTTTTCCTATATTCTGTCCCCTAAAAACCCTTTAACATACTCCAAAGAAACTGAAATTTAGGGAATATTTAATACTAATGTACTAGTGTAAACAGACATCTCGCTGCGCAGATCCCAATTTAGGTTGACCCCCCCCCCCCCCCAAAAAAACCATCTCCTCCCCTTTTCTTTTTTCTCAGTAGCCCCTTACGTCTACAGTGGCGGCCTGCCTTGTTTGGGGTGAACTATGTTAAATAAAATAAATTAAAAAATACTTATTGTTAAAATTTCACAAAAATCAGAGGTAACTGAATTTAAATGAAGGACTTTCACCCCTGTAGCATAAAAATAAATATAGCTCACATTACAACCCCTTACGCCTAGCAGCTGTGTTACAAGATCCATAATGATGTTAATTAGTTTAGGAGTGAATCCTGTACATACAGATATATAAATAAATGCACATAACTTCATAGAGATATATGCTGACGCGTTAAAATTGCTTTGATATCTGAAAATGACACTTAACCTCAAATTAGGTTATTATAGTCTATCGCCGTACATTATTTTAAAAACAATTTTTTTAAACATAGTTCACCCCAAACAAGGCAGGTTGCCACTGTAGACGTAAGGGGCTACTGAGAATTAGGGTGAAAGTTTTGGGGGTCATCCTAAATGTGCAGCGATATGCTTGTTAACATTAGTTTTAAATTTCTGCATGTTGGTACAGTTGGGAAAACAGAGAGCAGGGAGGGAGTTCCAAACGCCGGCAGCACGAGGAAAGAAGCTATTGGAGTAGAAGGCTCTCCGGCATCTGGAGACCTCCATAGTGAATGGAGAGGATTTAGCTGATTGTCGGGTTGGTCTAGTGTATTTACGTCGAGGGGGCACTAGAGCAGCAAGTTCATCGGAGAACATTCCATTGAAATACTTGTAAAACATTGCGGCGATGGGACAGTGACTCTTTTCTGGACCTTGTCTGAGAGGGAGATGGTGCACCAGCCCAGATGTAACAACAATACTCCATGCATGGGTGGATGGTGGCTTTGTAAAGATATAGGATACTGTCCTAAGTGACATCAGGGGAATACAATGAAAATAAATCTCTGGATAAACTCTAGATGATTTTCAGTTTAATTCAGGGTTATAAATCATGACCATCCAACTGTTCTATGTAAACTTATATTTACTAATATCTTTCCAATTTTATGAAAACAACACATCCATCATGCTAGCAAATGGTAATAAGCACCAATTTAATAATGGTAAAAAATCCTGTTACTCTTACCCGGTCATTACCAAAAGTATCTGGATTGTTATTGGTGTTACGGAGTGCTGTCAATGCATGTTTGTGTTCAGAGAAGGCTATAAAAGCATAACCCCTGGATTTTCCAAGACCTTTTGCATTCGTTCGATCCAAGTCTCTCATAATCCGACACTGAAAGGAAAAAAACGATCAAATTTGATTTTAACCGAGAAAAGAAATTTTGGTAGTAGTTTTTTTTTTTTTTTTTTTAACAAAATACAAGAAAGATTTAGCCATGTAGAAATAGAAATATGAAAGTCATACAAAGTACAAGAAAGATTTAGACATGTAGAAATATGAAAATTTTACAAGGTACAAGAAAGATTGAGCCATGTAGAAATATGAAAGTCTTACAAGGTACAAGATTTCAAAATATAAAAAATATTTAATGCTATCCTAAAAATTCTTCTTTTCTCTTTCACACGAAAAATAGAAATTTTTTAATTGATATTCTCTTCTGTATAACAGAATATTTTCAATGTTATCGGCAAAAAACAAAAGCAGACTCACTATGAGTATTAAAATTATATTATTATAGTAAGGACTCCGTGGGAATTCAACAGTATAATTTACTGTTAATAATATTTATTTTGAAATAATAAATGTCACTAAGAGTTAGTAAATTTTCTTAAATTTAATAATGTTAAATTCTTAAATTTAATAATGTTAATTTAATAATGTCAAATTCTTAAATTTAATAATTTTAAATTTAATAATTTTAAATCTAATAACGTTAAATTTTTAAATTCAATAACGTTAAATTAAATAATAAATGTCACTTAGAGTTAATAAATTTTCTTAAATATTCTTAAAATAAATAAAGAAATGTCTCTTTTTTGTTTATTGTAACAAGTAACACATCACTCAATAAATCCAGGGCCTAACTAATAAAACAACTCTATGGCAAAATTCGACTCGATTCATCAACATAGTCACCTTCTGCAGTGATACACTGATTCCAACATTTCTCTAACAATTCAATGCCTTTTTTGTAAAATAATTTGTCTTTGGCCTCAAAATACGCCTCCCTTTGTCATTGGAGTCAAATCTCTTTCTCCAGAGCATTCTTTTGAGGTCTGCAAACAGCCAGTAGTTACTGGGGGGCAGAGCTGAAGAATAGGGTGGGTGTGGAAGCGATTCGAAGTGTAATTCATGTAGTTTTGCCATAGGTGCGATCCACTTATGACACAGTGCATTGTCTTTGTGAAAGAGAACTTTTATTCTTCTTCATTTGTGGCCGTTTTTTGGCGATTTTTTTTCAAATATACCAAAAATGTTATATAATATTCGCTATTGGTGGTTCTTCCTTTCTTAAGGTAATTGATGAACAAAATACTTTGCATGTCTCAAAATACAGAGGCCAAAACCTTGCCTCCTGATGTTTACGTCTTTGGTCGGTTTGCACGGCTTTCATCACCTGCTGTTGTCCATTCAGCTGACTGCTGATTTGACTCCAGAGTTTCATCTATTGTCACATATTGATGCAAAAACTCTTTTTTGTTGCGTTAAAACAGTTACAAACAACGCTTTGAATCGCCAATGCGTTCTTGTTCTTGATCGACCCACTTTGAACACAGCTTTCGCAAAATGGTGAATACACTGATCTCTTCTGATTTGCTCAGTTTTGTTTTGAATTTGATGAATGTTATTTCCCCTCCCCCCTCTCTTCTATTTGTTAACTCCCCTTCTTTACTTCCTCTGTGAACGTACAAACAGTGAAACATTGTTTTCACCCTAAATATAAATAGCGCACTTGTGTCTCAAGATCGCACAATAAAATACCTCGGTAATGATGGCACTTTTGTCATTGACGGCGTTCAGGTAGACTTTCCTCAATTCTTTATCCTCAACCTGAGTCGGAATGTTGTGCACACAGATTCTTGTGGGAGAAATAAATATGTTGGGATCTTTCAATTTCTGGCGCTTCGTCATCTCAATCTGAAAATAAACAAAGTTAATAAAAATCAATCAAACTAATAAGAGAGATTCAATTTTTAAAAGCAATTTCATCCGTAATTAGATAGCATATAACAATAATGTTTTGTTACAATGATAATCAAGGGAGGCACGAGAGTGCTCTATCCCTTAATAGACCTCACGAATGGCCTATGCTGGAAATCTCATTTCTTTGATCAATCATAACTCAAAAACCAATAAACCAAATTAGTTAAAACTTTGCACAAAATTTTTATTTGATAGGTTATATAAGTGTGTAGAATTTCAGCATCATTAGTCAAGGCAACCCAGAGATCCAGAAAGTTCAATCATGAAATCATGTTATCTGTGTGTACGTATGTGCCACCCTGTATCTCATCAACTATTTGATGGATTCAGCTGATTTTTGGCAGAGATAGAGGTTCTAGGGTTTAGTTGATGGCATTTTCATTTCAGTTTACCATATACCTTGATTACATCAGTTATGAGAAGGCATTGTATTGAGGCATAGCCTTTACAAAAGTAGTGACATTCCATGATAAATGCCAGTATACTGAAATCATATGCCCTTAATAGGGTTAAGATGAAAATTCATATACACTAAATGTACAAAAGCAAGGAAATTCCCAAATTTTTACACTTTTATTGTCATTAAGGGTATGCGAGCACAACAGGGCTATGTATTTTACTGGTAAGAATTTTTCTTCAGCGCACCTCACACACTTCATCCACTCATGCATAGAGATTTATACTGTAGTGATGTGATAATGAAATGGTTTGGTTGATATGTAGTCATACCCTATCATAGATAGCGTATAACAATAATGTTTTGTTACAATGATAATAGACATAACATTAAACAAAGACGAATAAAGATGCTTTCATTTCGAAAGCTGAATTTAAATTTGATTTAAAGACAATAAAAATATTAAATTGGTGCTTCTTTAGTTTCACTAAGAAATGAAAATATTTCAATTTTGTTGTGTTTGAAAACTATATGGAAAAGTCGTGTTAGTTGAAAATAAGATTGTACAGAAAAAATTACACAAATTCATCCAATATTTATAAAATTATAAGTAAAAGAAAAAAAAACGATCTTACGTATAGGTAGACATTTTGTAACCAGTTCAGCTTACTGATTAGGCAAGGGAAGTAACTCTATTTATTTTTTTTTGAAAAAACTCGAAATTAAAAAAAAAAAATGGTGACCGATAGATAAAATCGTTTTTTTTTATTTTAATAAATACTGGATGAATTTGCATAATTTTTGGTGTACAGTCCTCTTTTCAGCAACCACGTAAGTACATAAAGTTTATACATTTCTTTAGCTATTTTTTTTTTTTTTAAGAGAGGCCTAATGTCGTAGTAAAACTAAAAAAAATCACCATTAAATTAAACTTAGTAATATATTTAGTAGTATTTAATTTCATTGATAAAATTAATTTCATTGATAAAATTAATTTCATTCATTAAACGGACAAAACGTATAGTTAGCATCTGTTTACCCTTTATTTTTGACAAACAAAATTTCAGTAAAAAAAAAAATACTTTTTTAAAGTTTCCAAGTTCAATAAAGTATTTGATCTTAATTATCTGTTTGAAATTTCTTTCCTTATTCTTCTTCATATAGTGAAAAAAAAAGAAGACTTTTTATAGTTACTAATTTTTGTTAATTTAAGATCGATGAAAAGAAAACTTTCAATGTCACCGTTAAAGGCAAAGCAGTGATCACGGTTAAGTTTGATGGACATTGCTAATAATAGAAATGCGATGTCCACGTTTAAAAACGTAACGCCACTAACCTTCAATCTTTTGTTGAGATCTGTTTTGGATAAATCTTCAGCCGCTTTCATTCCAGCCCTTATCACTGTAAGGAAAACAAGAAAATTAACATAAAAAAAAACAACTAAAAGACACAGAAAGCTATACAAACACTCATTTTATCTAAATAGATAAATGTGAAAGTTTTTTTTCATTATCACTCTTATATTACCATCAAAACGGGTTACTGTTATTTAAATCGATAATACAACAGAATACTTTGAAATATGGTATACATAGTACAGACGAAAGACCATAAGACAGAAATTTTAGTCCTAATTTGCATAACTATTTTTTAAAACTGTCTATAATAAATTAATGTTTGGTGTTATTCATTTCTAATTTTATTTTCTTATTTCTCCTATATATATGCAATAGTTTCATCGATATTAACAGTAATTAAAGTGATTTAATAAAAAAAAAAGGATAAATTACAAAAACCTTTCTTAAAATATGCTCATTAATTTTCAAGGAAGGTTGTCGTGCCGACCCCTTTTTTAACAAGGTCATTTAAATGAAACATATACTAGAAAGAAATATATATCGATGCAGGTGGTGGATGTGAACTCAGTACAGCCACAAGCGTGAGGGTAACTTGGACAAAATTTTGTAAGTTGTTGCCTCTGATAACATCACGTGCTGTCCTTCTCTACATCTGGGGTACGTTGGATAGCAGCTGTGTCAAGAGTGTCATGATATATGGCAGTGACAGATCCATGATCAGATGGATCTGCAATGTGAAATCTGACCAAACCCAACACATCAGGTCAGAGGATTTGTCGAAAGCACTACACTTGCCCAGCATGGAGGTAATCCTAAGGATGAATCGATTACGCTCGTATGGTTATGTATGAATATCGGCCAGAGTCTCCGACGACGTCCCTTGACGTTATGGGGATGTCAATCAATCAAAGACATAAATATTACGTGACTATAGACTTGCCTCTTTCTTCCTCGAGAGAATGGACATTTTAAATACACTGTCATTTAAGATTTAACCGACAAAGTAGAAATTTACGGAGCTTAAATAGGATTCCTAGGTAAAAGTACTTTTAATGAGTACACAGAAGAAAAGCGACAATTAAAAAAAAAAAAAAAACTGAAAATATTTTGTAGTGATATTAAAAGTGGTGGTTATGTGAAATTTTACTTTGACTGACATAAAATAGAAGGCTGTGGTGAGTTGGTTCTGGTGATAGCTGAGCTTCAAATTTTAGATAAATTTCAATTGGAAAAAAAAATTTTTCTTTGCAAACAAAAATATATTTTTAAAAAATCAGTACATATGTAACAAACTAAAAATGAAGATCATTTGTAATATAATGATCGATGTTGAAGCTAAGAGTGGCACTATACAAAATGGACGCATTATGCTCAGCATCAGTTTACATGATAGAAAAAGAAACACCTGGATCAGACAGCAAACTGGAGTAAATAACATCATCACTACCATACGAATGGAAAAACATAGATGGGCAGGTCACCTTCCGAGATGTACAGACAACAGGTGGACACCGAGGCAATGGAAAAGACCTAGAGGAAGGCCAAAAAACCTGGTGGAGAGACGACCTTGATAGCCAATGAGGTCCTACTTGGCCATGCCTAGCCAGGGATAAAACAAGGTAGAAAGAAACTAAGCAGGGGTTCCTTAATCAGGAGTGAAAAAAAAAAAAAAAAAACCCTGATGATGATGATGAAACTATAAAATAACTTCAAAAAGAATAAAAATAAAATATTCAATAAAACTGTTATTTAAAATATTCAATAAAACTGTTATTTAAAATATTCAATAAAACTGTTCATTAAAATATTCAATAAAATGTTCAATAAAATATTCAATAAAACTGTTTATTAAAATATTCAATAAAATGTTCAATAAAATATTCAATAAAACTGTTCATTAAAATATTCAATAAAACTGTTCATTAAAATATTCAATAAAATATTCAATAAAATGTTCAATAAAATATTCAATAAAATGTTTAATAAAACTGTTCATTAAATTACATTTTTGGAAAATATGCAACTTTAGTTCACACTACACATGCTTGATTTTTGAGTTTTTATTTCTTAGACTTCTTCAGCTGGTATACTTCTGATAATTTTCTTTTTTATCTTTTGTGTTGGTTGGTGAATTGTTATTTTAGTTTATTTGTGTAAATCTCTTTGATCGTCAAGTGCTTCTGCTTTCTTCAGCTTCTTTTCTCTTTCAATTTGAAACCTTTGATTATATCTCTCATATGCTAAAATTTGAAATCCCGGAAAAACACTTTTATCACTACGAGCAGAGGTGCCACGTCAATCACCTAATGCTCATTAGGTAGGATTCTCTTATATCTTGATATGCAGATTTAACAAATATATTGTTTTAGGTTAATCATCATTATACGTGAATTGTTCAAAACAAATTCGTTGGACATTAACTTTGCCAGTCGGAACGAGTTCTGTGTGTGTCCACTGCACAGGACGTGATCGTTAACTCGTTGTGCTGGACCAAAGTTATTGGATTCCGATATCGGTCGCAGGGTCAACACGGTGGTCTCAGTAAGTGCTGCAGCAGAAGAATTCTCCGTCCAAAACAAGTAACACGTTTATTTGTCGGAGGTTACAATGGTACTTGTTTCTGAACATACTCACAAATGAAAAATCTTAGCCCGGCCAAATCAAAACACAAGTCCAAATGCTTAAAACCAAAGGGCATATCTCTCTCCGAGAGGCAGACAGTCCCAAATGACCATCAGACCCCAGAAAACCAAACTGACCGTGTGACGCCGAGAGGGCTAAGTCTAACTGACCTCCCCTGCCGAACTCCTGGAATATATGCATTTTCGACCGGAAATCCTAGATGTCCAGTCTTTTTCTCAGTTATCCCCATTCGGCCAACGAGAAGGACCACCCAGATAACAGCTAGCCAGTATCCACTTAAAAGACCTATCTGTTGACAATCTATAAACATTATTTTTTCAGAGTCTTCATCTCTCAGCATGGATCCCTGTTTAAGGAAACACTTACTTTTGTTTTTCAAAGAGAAATAAAATTCTGGGTAGTCAAATACAAAACCAGAGATATATTCAATTTTTAACTTATTCAGCAAAATTGTACACAGAAAATTCTGTTGTCAAACATGTTTATACTTACATCCTTCACGTGCTAAATACAAGTTCCGAGAATCTTTTTTCACATCTTTTGTAGAAAGTTTCAAATTCGCAGCTTCTTCTCGAGACAAAGCTTTGGAGATGAGCAGTTTACGTCCATCCAACATCATTCCACCGTTCTGAGGAAGACAAGAATTAGGATAAAAATGTGAAAGTATTCAAGGTTTTACAAATAAATTTGAAATGATAAAGTTTCTGTTGTTTAAATTAATAAACATAACAGGTAACCTTACTTAACTCATGAAAAAAAAAATAGTTTTCTTTTATGAAGAATCTGTTAGACTAGGCAGAAGTGAATTGGGGAAGGGAGGAATTATGGGAGAGGATATAAACCCCTAAGAAAAAGATGAATAAGGAGAATGTTTCTTTGTTTTGAGTAAACTAGTAAGGCAGGTAATTTTTTTTTTAATACGTCAGCACCATGGCCGTCCCTACTACAGGCCAGGCAATCGTGCAACTGGGGTCTTTTACTGGTGGCCATGTGAATTTTCTTAAATATTCGATATAGAAGTTGCAAACAAAGGTAAAATTCCTCTGTGAGATTAGTTTGATGTTTTATGTGTTTTACATACCAAATAATAAGAACCACAATGAGCTAATTGATAAATTTTATAATTGACAAATTCCTATAAATGAAGAAACAGGTAGTTTTGAATAAACAAAGGCAAATGCATATTTCAATGAAGAATTTTTATTTCAATGTAGTATTTTTTTAGAGATTTTGTACTTATGTCAAAAGATCATTACTTGTATATTGTGGTTAAAAAGAAAAAAAGGATCCGCACCAGTTGATGATATAGTTTGCAACTTCTATATCGAATATTTAAGAAAATTCACATGGCCCCCAGTAAAAGACCCCAGTTGCACGATTGCCTGGCCTGTAGTAGGGACGGCCATGGTCAGCACTTATCAAGGTCAAAAGCCACTCGAGGATAAGGGTTAATGAGATTGTCAGTTGGATGACGAACAATAGTTGAGATGGCAAATATATGCATCTATAAATAAGAATTTCAGACAAAATGTGAAAATGGTTGAGGAAAAGTGGCCAAACAGAGAAACATTCAGTGAAAATAAGGACACAAACGCATCATTAAAGTTGGACCACGATATTTCGCTCGAAGAATTCTGATTATATTCATCACCAAACGAATATGGTTGAAATCCTTTGACTGAAATATCTTGGTTCAACTTTAATGATGCGTTTGTGTCCTTATTTTCACAGAATATTATTGTTTGTCCAATTTTCCTCAACCATTTTCACACACACTTTTGACGATTTAAATCATTTTTCAAATCATGGCTTAAATAAAGAATATGCAAACAAAATATTATAGTTGTCTACAGCTGTTTCAAGGCAATGTTTATTTTAAATCATACAACGAAACATAAATTTTTTGAAATACTAGATTTCTTCAGAATTGAATTTTCGTAAGTATCCAGAAAACAAATCAACAACAATGTCCAAAAAAAATTCAAGTTTCATCAAAAACAAATGAAAAGTCGCAAGAATAGATTCATTGTCAAATACCTCAATAAGATATTAAATTTATTCTACATCACAATGCATATTATCTTTCCCCAAAAAGAAAAATTGAAAGATACAATATGCATAGATATAAACATGCACTAGGCAGCATGTTTAGTGGGTTTCATAGTTGCAATGCATGCAAATAATAGACTTGCTGCAAGTGAGAAATATTTAATATTTAACTAAGAAAAGAAAAATCACCCAAGATATGAGAAATATCTCTGATTTTGGGTTTGGCCACCCAGAATTCTATTTGTCCACTTGAGAAAATAATGTTACTTCAAATATGAGGTTCCCTGCTATGGTTATGATCTACTTCAGTTTGTTACTTGTTTTAAACTGAGGTTGTAATTTTGTTTGGAGAGAGAATCCTTTTGTTGCAGCATGGACTGAGACTACGCAATCGACATTGCAACTGGTGTTGGAATCGAGCAAGACCTTCAGACCAGCATGACGAGCGGACAATCACGGTCTGTGCAGTAAACACACACACACACACATATATATATAAGAAATAGGTATAATAAATACCTTTATAAGCATTAAGATGCGATATCAATTTTTTTTTTCAATAAAAAAAAAAAGAAAAACATTAAATCGAAACCGATTTTTTTTTTCGTTTTCTTTTTTTTATTAAAACTAGCATTTTTTTTTTTTGTTAGTTTAAAGTGATACAGATATTTCGCCAAAACCTGGCATCATCGGTGTGTTAATATATCCTGATGTCATCGGATTTGTATTTTTTTTATCTCTTAACGGCTTGTTGTTATACAGCCGAATGGGCAAGATGTAGTTTGCCATCAAATATGAAGAACGTGATGCAACACGTGATTTGTATAAGTGTTTAAAGTTCATTTCTTATTTTTTTATTTATTATACCTATTTCTTATTAAATTTAACAATAGATGCTTTTAAAAAAAAAAAAATATGAACTTTAAACACTTATATATATATATATATAAAAAGCGTCCACATACTATTTCTTAACTCAACACGTAGCCCATGTGCGACACCAATAATGATTTTCACATTGTCCGACTAACGTCTGAACGGACTACTATAACAAGGAGAGATTTATAAAAATAAAAATCGCTTGAAAAAGATCTATTGAGATTGAAAGTTTTCTCATATCTTAAAAGGTAAATAAAAGGTTATTTTAAAGAAAAAAATTATTGTTTTTGGCTTCTAAAAAAATTTTGATTTATATGAGAGAGAGAGAGAAAGAGAGAGAGAAATATATATATAGAGAGAAATATATATATAGAGAGAAAGAGAGAGAGAGAAATATATATAGAGAGAGAAATATATATAGAGAGAAAGAAAGAAAGAGAGAGAGAGAGAAAGGGCGAGAGAAAGAGCGAGAGAAAGAGAGAGAGAGAGAGAGAGAGAGAAAGAAAGAAAGAGCGAGAGAGAGAAAGAGAGAGATCTGAATAGACAATACATAAAATATTATTTATAATATTTTGCACCTTTTGGACACCGGTTTCAATATCTTCTTTTTTTTAACTATATGCTATAATACTTTGAATAGAAGTGTACATTTTAATAAGATGTAACCCGAGAGGTTATCCAGTACCTGTCCAGAGGCCACTAAGTGTAAAGACACCATCTGACCCAAAAATCTGGGATGAGTAGATTGTGATCCTCTAATCATGTCACCAGACGACGTCAACACCCGTTGCCTTGCCAATTATCGGAAAGCATGAATTTAAAATATAAGACTAAACTTTCTTTGTATTGTTCTTATCTTTTGCGATGCCAAGCGACAATGTAATAATTGAAATGGATAACTGAATATCTTAAAGAAATAACTGATATCCTGAAGAAGGACGACTAAGAGATATGAGAGGCTCTGATTGGTTGAGTTGGATCACGTGTAGAGGAGAGAGAGGACATGCTGGAAATGGTTAGACTTAAGAGAGCAACACATGCAATAGGTTAAGCTTAAAATTAAAATAAAAACCATTTGTTTGTTATCAAATAACACTGAGATTATAAGAGAATATGAGTACCCCCCCCAAAAAAAAAAATTGAACCATTCAAAAAATAAAGTTTTTTTTGTTTTGTTTTTTCATGGTGGAGTTATTGTACAAAGATACCCAACTTCCTAAAACCTGAAGACAAGAGAAAGAAAAAGAAAAGAGGGAGAAAAAAGAAAGAAAAAATACAGAAGAAAAAAAGAAAAAAGAAAAGAAAAAAGAAAAGAGAGAAAAAAAAAGAAAAAAAAAAGAGAAAGAAACCAAGAAATATGATAATAAATTGTCGCAAACTTTCAAATTTGAAGTTATTCCTGGGCAACGCTGGTTTTCTCTGCTGTTCAAACAAATGTTTAAAACATTTAGTTAAATTTTTTTTTTTTTTTTTTTTTACTTACTTCTGTTTCCGTGTTTGTGTTCTCCAAACATTTCTCAGCATTTTCCTTTTTAACAAACTGAACAAATGCAGTTCCTGAATAGAAAGAAAAAAAGATCTTGTAGCTGTCAAGTTTACTGAAAGTTTAAAATTTTGAAATGTTGGGGTTACAGCACATCAACCCTTTTTAGGTCATTTTATGCTCAAACAACAAAAATGGTTTGGAGATTAATTTATTTTGTAGGCAAATAGTTTGTAAATAGTTTGTAAAAGATTAATGCTGTTTAACTCGTACATGCGATTCCGACAAATACGAACACTCCGGATCAGAGCAGACCTGCGAGTAATGACGCCTGGGATGTGACTTCACACTTTCAAATTGGGGCATCATAGCTGAATGTTGTTTAAGGTCATACCCAGAGCAAAATATTGAAATATATATATATGAAAAATGAAAACTAAACATTGTTTATATGTTCGTCTTTATTGTTCAAAAACTTTATCAAGATGACAGATGTGAAGAAAAACATAGAAGTTAAAATTTTAAATACGTGGTGCATCTATGACATGGAAAGAATTTTTTTCTATTTCGTTAAAATTCATAATATATGGTGAATCTATGTATGAAGTGGAATGAAAAACCCACATCTCGAAAAGGAATATATATTGTCCCATGCAATAATTGCAATTAAATATATATTGGTGAAACTCGGTATAAAATAGTATATTGTATAAATTTAACAAAAAAGTGTGTTTTTGGGTTGATATATTTGATGTTATATATTTTTATGTATTCTTGTATATATTTTTATATATTTTCAAAGTGTAATTTTATTACCTGTAGTAGTATAACTGCGGTAATGGTCCTCTGATGAGAAGAATTATCTTTGAAAACTCATGAGCTAAGGATTTATAGATACTTTGCTTGAACCTTGAATTATAATAAAATTTGATTGGCACCTTATTTTATTACTTCATTTTATATTATAATATTAATGCTCTATCCAGTATATTGAGCTTCAGTTTTTATCCGGATGTTTCACTAATTATAAGATATTAGTTGACGCTTATATCTTTTGTTGGATTGCTTCATATATATATATCTATATGTATATATTTTCATATTTTCAAAGCTTCTATGTTACCGGCAATACATACATACATTACAAGTCTTTATCATTCATGATTTTGATTTTAGAAAATGTCTCAAATTTAAGGCTGAAGCTCTTTTTTTTGGGGGGGGGGGGGGGAGAGGAAGAAGAAATGGAAATTAATTTATTCATTCGTGACTATGGATCAAATTCAAAGCAAATCTGAAATATTTTAATTTTCAAATGAGACGTCGTTCCCATATTATGCCCCTTAAAATACCCCAAAGAAACTGAAATTTGAGAAATATTTATTAATCGATGCCTAATATCTATTCATATAAAAGGTTAAGGGATTCATGCAGAGGGGTAGTATCTTTTTGCGATTGCCTTCTGTGACATCCGCGACTCGTCCCCCGTGCAACCAGCCAGCACCATGTTATGTTTCTCAAAGCAGTTATGTACAGCTACAGTCTGTAGTTAATCTCTCTATAGTGAATAACCGTCCGTGCATGGCGAAGAGTCACACCCGTCATGAGTTCACCCTGTTAATGTGCATGGGCATCGACAGATCATGACGGATTTAGAAGAGTTTAACCTCAACAAAAAAGAATCCCTCTTTATGGGTAGTTGTAGTTCTCATGGTGACAGTGCTTCCAGTCAGCAGAGAACCATAACATCTATAGTATTGGATCATATAAGTGTAACCAGCCATTGCAAGATTCAAATGACAATTTTTGGAAGGAAAGAGTCAGAAGAATTCTCAACCCGATTGATGGAATCAATAAAATTCACAATCCTTTATGCAATCCAACCCTCTATAGTAAATAACCGTCTGTGACCTTGTCTAAGAGGGAGGGACTAGTGGATGGTGCACCAGCCCAGATGTGACAACAATACTCGATGCATGGCTGGATACCATGGCTTTGTATTGAATAGAGTTGGATTGCAGAAAGGATTATGGATTTTCTTAATGCTTCCATGGGTGACCATTTTTTTTTTGTTACCTGCTATTTTAAAATAAATTCATATGATGGATCTGATTGATCAAGCGGGATCATGTGGAAAGAAAGAGAGCGTGAATATTTGAAATCGTCAACAATCAATTAATATTTAGCAGCGGCGGCTTATAGCAACCCATCTAAGGCTTCTATTACTTGGGCTGACCAGAAATGGAAATGTGAGTCTATGACAACTTTTTTGTTTAGTGATGAAAATGCCATGTCATACTTGAGTGTGACAAACTGATGACAGAACATCCTATTGAAAAATGGGGAGGCATCTAAGAAAAGAAAAAAAGAAAAAAGAAAAGAAAAAAAAGGAAAAAAAAGGAAAAAAGGGAAAAAAAGGAAAAAAAAGAAAAAAGAAAGAAAGAAAAGAAATAAGAAAAAAAGAAAGAAAAAAGAAAAGGAAAAAGAAAAGAAAAAAGAAAAGGAAAAAAGAAAGAAAAGAAAAAAGAAAGAAAAGAAAAAAGAAAAGAAATAAAGAAAAAAGAAAGAAAAAAGAAAAGCTTTCTTTTACTTTTTCTTTCTTTTCAAGAGAGAAAATAAAAGAAACAAACAAGAACAAAAGAGAGAAAGAAAAAGGAAAAAAAAAAAAAAAAAAAAAACTTCACCAGTTTACCTCTGGGTATATTCGATTTATCCTTTGGCAAGACACAGTAATTGATGGGTCCATATTTTGTAAATAAGTTGCCCAATTCATCCTGATCACAGTTAAAAGGAACATTCCTGAAAAACAAAGAGAAAAGTTAAAAATTGGATAAATGTGATTATATAAGGGTTGATGTCTTGTTAGACAAGAATAGATATGACTGTGACGTCCCACATTTCTGCTGAAAAATCAGACACTAGACAAAGGGTTCATGAACTCATAGGAAATCATACATTTTGAAACATTCCAGTCATTATTTGATAATTCAAAACACTAAATTTGTTGAATGGATTTGTATTAAGTTGATCCAAATGAAATCATGCTTTCACACTTCTAGTTTGATATTCATGATTTGGTGCAATTTTAGTTATAGGGCGATGCAGTTAATTATTTTCATGTAAAAGCATTATGTTGTACTTACTCAGTCATATTTTATCTCTCACGCCACGAAAAAGAATTTAAAAATATCAAGCAGAACTTTAATTAGAACGATTTTTCCATTTCCATAAGGGCGATATGAAATGTCGAGTCTGTCATTTTCGGAGTGGCCGGTTAGTGGCCGGTTAGCTAACTAAGGGCAGATAAGTGTCGCCGTTAATGCCCTTGTCTATTCTACCGACCGCTCACAGCCCAAAATGTCGGCTCGGGCACAAATACAGGTTGTACATCGAAATGGAAAAATCGTTCTAATTAAAGTTCTGCTTGATATTTTTACATTCTTTTTCGTGGCGTGAGAGATAAAATATGACTGAGTAAGTACAAAATAATGCTTTTACATGAAAATAATTAACTGCATCGGCCTTTAACTAAAATTGCACCCATGATTTACTTAAAAAAAATTCCATTCTAAAACATTAAAAAATTTCATTGTTATACAATATAATTGTAAAGTAACTATTATTAAGTGCTCGTAATTCATTGCTGAAATATAATTCTTACAAGAAATTAATATCACAAGAAAGTGTATAGAAAATGTTTTTAGTTAGAACTCAATACGGGTGCCAACATTTGCTACCAGCTTCTCAAGCTGCCTGGGAACCACATCAACTGATTTCACGAGGAATCCTTTTTTTATGAGAGGATTGAAAATCTCCACAAACCACCCACTAAAAACAACAGCCAAGCCAAAAACAGTCATTCTTCTCCTTTTGTCAGAAACATCACTCATGGAATATGAGAATTAAAATACAAAATAAGTGGGGGGGGGGGGGATATCCCCGCCACACCCCTTATTTTGTTCGTTTCCAAGGCAGCTTGAAAAGCTAATGGTGAATGATGGCACAAATTATATTTATATTAATAGGGAGTTACTTTTCAATCACCCTGTAGTATATACCGTGTGCATAAAAATCCCAGCATGGAAGATGTTTAACTCCTAAATAATCAACATATAATTACTTATCATAAGGGGTTGAGAGTATGATTGTTTTCGAGCATAATTGATAATACCTACAGCCATTTTTAGTCAAGTGTATAACTTTCAAATACGTTCAGTAAATCCCTATAACTGGGCCTATCCCACTTACGATTGAAATTCGATTCATAAATATTTATCTAATATATGTATATTTATATAAATGCAACACTATATGAAATAATTGAGAAACCAGATGAATATTTCACAAACCAACTGGAAATTGAAAGCCAATCACGAGGCTGAATGACTTTATCATTGTACCAATCTAAGAAACATTATAAATGGTTTTCTTTTTTTAATATTTGCATTCATAAACACATATATTCAAAAATGAGAGAAAGAGAGAGTTATGCTGCTTGTCAAATCACAACACAGCTACTTTTTGATATTTAAAAAAATGACAAAAGATCAAAGAATAATTGATTTTTTATAAGATTTTCAGCATTTATTTATCTCTCTCTCTATATATATATATAGATAGATAGATAGATATGAATCTTAATTACTTAGGAAGTGAGACAATAGAAATAATAGTAAGCAGAAAAACAACGAACGCTGCAATCACCAATAAAAATAATTACATAAAAATACATTAAATATTTAGGTGATAAAAATCGTACATATTTCTAGACAGGGCGTCTTGGCCCAGCGGTATAGACGCTGGACTATAGACATCAATATCGAAGGTTCGATCCTTGTCTAAGTTAGCCATGAAACACGTGTCCATGGATTACTTTTATGTACGTATAAAATTTTAAAAAATATATATATTAACAAAAAATACGTCCTATAAAGTTAAGGGCGACTAATAATGCAATTTTCTGCATCCTAATCACTAAATGGACAAAATTTTACTACGTTAGAGAACGGCTCGACAAGTATTTGTTGACATTGGGCTTGGAGACGACCATGTTGTAGCCTGCAGGGAAGACATCTTTGTGAAATGTGCTACCAAATCGCCATTAGTATGTACCCAAATTTCCCCTCCCCAGGTTGGGTGGAGAAGGCCCTCACAGCATTCGAAACATCTTTCTCACAGAATTATAGCTGAAGAAAAGAAACCTTTTTGATCTCCCACTTCTTGCTCGTGATGTCACAGTCACACAAAACCCTAACCGTCACACTTCTCAGTATACAATAATTGAACACAAGTTGCTATTTTAAGCATAGTTCGGTTAGGATGTTCATACCATTCCCAAATGAATGCAAGAAATCTGACTGAACTCAGCAGAACCAATTCCAATCGAGATTGGTGTACATTGCACGAAACTCTCAATATAACAAGTATATGATAGGTGGGTGAAAATTAGGATATAAGTGCACCATATTTTCCGGCACCCTTCATTCCGGAGCCAGATTAACCGTTTTGCCGGACAATCTGATTTCACTTTAATACTGATTCATCAACACATCCGCTAGAATGAATAACTTAGTGATCTCTCGAAATTTGAAAGGAATTTCTAAGCATTCAAATTGTCGAAAAAGAAGTGATTTAAACTACCTTTAAAATTCTTAGCAAATTCTCATGAATTAAAATATTGAAAGTTTTGGAATTCGCACTCCTTCCCCACACAACCATGAGTAACAATTAAAAAAAAATATTTCAATACCACCTCCCTAATTTAAAAAAAAAAAAATCACATTAAAAAATATGCTTAGCAATTCCTCATGAAGTCAAATATTGAAAAGTTTGGAAGCCATTTAACTTTTTTCACCTACCTAACCTTGCCACCCCAAATAACTTCAAAAAATGCTATTTGGAAATAGACTGCTGATTACATTTAACCCCACAGCCGCAATTTGAACTTGTCCTTGTGAAGTTATAACTAGAGTTAAATTTAAGTAAAATAAAATATAATCTCTAAATAAATGGAGACTAACACCAGCAGTTGCATTGTAAACAAGCAAATGGATGGCGCTCTACACGCAGAGCCATTTGAGTACTGAGTACTGTCTAGTAAACAAGTCTGGCGACAGTGGGATTATCAATTTCCCTCTCATGATTTTGCCAGAAAAATCGATATTGCATCATCATCATCATATTCAGTTCAACGTCCGTTTTACATTCTGGCATGTGTTGCACCTCTACCACTGCTGATAGAAACAACAATAAATCACTTATGGGTTCAAAACTAATGACTAAAATTACACCAAATTTGGCATGAAGATCCCTTGAGATGTTAAGTATAACACAATTAAAAATATTTAAACAAGGTATCAACAGCTCTTTTTATATTAATAGTGTTAATAAAAATGCATTGCTTTTATATATCTTGCCTTTTGGGGTGGAGAGATGGGGGTGGCAGGGCCTTCAAAATTTGCTGCCTTGGTGGCCCGATAATGGCTTTTGATCGCCTTGTCCATATTTTGGATTTTAAAATCAATTTGCATTACTTAATAAGTTAAAATTAGAGTTTTGAGTAAAATAAAATCAACTTCAAGATATTTTCACTTTAAAAAGGTTATAAGTGAATAATTACCTGACAAACAATGTCCGACCTTCTCCAACATCACTTTTTCGGGGTGGATCAACTGGTTTCTTATCAAGAACTGGAATATTAAAACAAACAGAATTTTTAAAAATGTATTAATAAAATCAGCAAGATAATTAACTGTTTACACTGGGAGAGAGGGGAGGGGGGTGCCGAGGTTTTTGTTGTGGTGAGGTGTAGCATAGTTCTAAAACTATGACACTACCTACACACCAAAAACACAGAACCTCCCCCCTACTTCCCCAGTCCCTCAAAATCCATGCTACACCTCACCACAACAAAAACCTCAGCACCCCCTCCCCTCTCTCCCACCCTAAGACAAATTCACTAATACCTCCACCCCTCCCCCTTTCCACTCACAGCCATCCACATTCATTTCACTCCCTGTCACCGACTTCTCTCAGCCTGGACCTTGGTCCTGCGCTCCCAGTAGTGGCTACTACTTCTCATCAACCCATCATGTCAACTCAATATTTCTATGTACTTGCATGACATTTTTCTTAAAATTATCATCCTGAGGAAGTCTTACAAATAACGACGAAACGTTGATGAATACATAAACCAAACATCTTTTGGTTTTTCCTTTCCCATTTATATATATTCTCAATAGTCAAACTTTCAGAATTAAAGCTCAATAGATGTTAATTTTTTTTGAACTCCAGAGCATGTATAAATAAATAATAGAAGGTTAGATTCCAGTAACCATGTCTTTATTCATTTCTGAAAAGATCATTTCATGACAGACTGTTTCGCTATCACTTAGACAGCCAACATACAGAGTTATATATTATTATTGGCTCTGCAGCTTTTTAAATATGGCGTTCATAAAAATAAACGTTAACTTATAATTGAATCTACACACATAAATGCTCTGGTGATGTGAGTTTTATTATTTTTTTTTATTTTTTTTATTTTCTGGTGTTTTGGACACAATTTTTTTTTTTTTTTTACCTTTTTTCTAATGAGTTACACATACGATTATTTTTATTTATATAGACATGTACATAATCTGCGACACTGGCATGTCGATGTTATCGATCAACAGCTGTTAGAAACTGAGATTTCATCAGGCAGAAAGAAAATCTGATCCTTCCCTCAGATCAGATTTTCTTTCTTCCTGATGAGATATCAGTTTCTAACAGCTGTTGATCGATAACATCGACATGCCAGTGTCGCAGATTATGTACATGTCTGTATAAATAAAAATCATATATACAAAAACTTTATTTGATATTGAGCACTCTTTATAAGCTCTGTTGAAATTCTTTGGATTTTTATTCTGTGGATGTGTACTTTACCTTGATTACAAAAAAGAAAAAAAACGATATATAGTTCCGTCGGATATAACCGTCGGATTAGGGTTTACTTCCAATATTTTTACGAAAATTGTATTGGGTATGAAGAAACATGTTATTTAAAAAAAAATAAAAACCAACACTGCTTGATACGAAACCTTGTCATGCAAAGTGGAAGGAAGTTATTAAAGTAAAAGTTTTTCGGCATCTGGGTACTTTTACAGTTAAGGGGTGGGATTTTGCTTCTAGTCGAGTTAGTTCAGAGTATTTACGTTGAGGGGGTATTTATTCTATCTGTACAATACAAGAAATATCACCAAATAAAATTCCACAAATGAAAAAGTTTAAATACCAAAAATTGACCAACAAAACTTCTACCTTCTTTATCTTTTTTATCCGCTTTGATATCATCCTCCAGGATAATATCATCTCCATCGGATTCATCAGAATCATCATCATCGTCATCCTCCTCCTCCTCTTCGGAATCATCATCATCATCATCTTCAGATTGTTCACTTTGTACATCCGAGTCACTTTCATCTGACCCACTGACCGAACTGACGGTTCCTGATGAGGTTTCAGAGGCTAAAAAGAAATAAACAGTCAAAAATGAGAGCAAACATCAATTCATCTTGCATTCGAGGTTCTGATTGGTTGAGCCAGATCACATGTTAGAGGAGCGAGGACACATTTGAAATAGTTAAAGTAGTTCAGTTGGTGTTCAACAGTAGGGGGCAGGGGGGGGGGGGGCGATAGCCATATACATTTCTGCCCTCATGGATAACCAAGAAGAGAAATGTTTATGGAGAGAGTTCCTAGGACTATCTGCAACTAACAACCTGGCCGGAGAGATTGGTTTGTAGGATGAATAAATTGATATTCTAAATATGCAGTGGGTCTGTATTCTTCAATTCACACCAACTGACCTGCCAGCTACGAAGAGTCCAGATAAAGCCACTATATCATTCCTTTTCCATAATATACTAACGAAAAAGTCTATCTATGTTGGGGGTGGGAGAGATTATAATTTGAAAAATTACATCCATTATATTGTTTGATATAAGCTTTCACCCTTTTAAAGTGCAATAAACAATTCCTAATCACGCAAGGTTGAGAAATGCAAGATGGAGCATTTCTCTTTTCCTTGTTAAATTAATCTAATTTAACTAAATGAGAAAATTGAGAATTATAATTATTTATTAATATTTTTTTTCTTTTAATCAAATCCTTATAATAGCAATACCCACCGACCATAAAACACTTTGGATATTTCAAGATTTCAAGACTGTTATACTAAAATAGTCATATTTTAAAAACCAAAGTACTTTAAGTCTTCAAAATACCACCATTTTGTTTGGAAATGAATATACTTTCACATGGATTAATAAATAATAATCCACATGATATATTTGAAGAGCTTTCAGCAAATAAAGTGATAAAAATGTTAACGCCAAAAACGGCCATTCTTGTAAGTTTTTTAACTAAAACTATTTAATTCTAAATTGTAGCAAGTAGTCTCGAACAAAATCAATATATATATATATATATATATATATATATATATATATATATGAGAGAGAGAGAGAGTTATAGCTACCAATTCAAGAAAAAAAAAGATTCTATTTTTTTCATGGAAAAAAAAAAAATAATTTAGAGTGGGGGGGGGGGGGTCAAGTTTGCATATAAATTTAACGTAAAATGACTCCTCCTCCCCCCATTTCCGGGCCATTCTTATTTTTTAGAGCAGTTAGCCTTCCAAATTCTTTAGATATTTTTCAGGCTGAAAACTTAGTATAAAAAAATTACAATTAATTATCTTACACTAAGTCTGAGTGACAAGCCCACCTCCTAAAAATGGGAAATTATTTTACATTAAATTTATATGTGAAACCAATTCCCCCACTCTAAAAGAATTGTTTTTTGCTTTTTTTCTTCTTTCTAAGTTTTTCAGGGTGTTCAGATGCAATTGCCTAAGAAAAAAAAAAAGTGGGGTAGAATCTAATTTTTGGGAGGCAGAAGGTGTTAACCTATAACAATACCAAAGAAATCTTGCAGTATATTCATTTCAAGACAGTCCTAGTGTTAGATTTTAGTTTCTTATACGTATACAATTCAACTTTGATTTCTTCAACTTCTTTTTAAAAACAGATACATATCATTTTTAAGGTATTGCAGCATATTTATGTGCATTTACTGCAGATTACTTGGATACCGTTAATTTCTGGAGATTTTTAGTTGCATATACTGATTCTTTGCAGAAAAATACACTTGCATAATAAATTTGATTGCGAAAATATTGTGTTTTCACAAAGATATAACATTTTTACTGAAAAAGTGGTGTAAAAACTGTGACGCATGTCTTAAATCGCAGGAAGGTTGACCTGCCAAAGAAAACTTGGAAGAAAGTATTTGGAAAAGACCGCACAAAGTGAAATTTGGAGACTGCTGACCTGCTGACCCGTGAGAACTGAAGAGTGGGCTTGCGTAATATCAGAAAACATCTGAACCCCTGAATAAGGGAAAAGTGATGTTAAACGAACAGAAGACGTCATCACAAAACTCAATACTTTCTACAAATGCAAATTATATATCCCAATCTTTTTTATCTGACTATCAGTTGGTCGGTTCATCTGTCTGTGGATCGGAAATATACGGTATAATCACGTTGACATACCGGGTCTCGTTAGATCATTGAAGTTAAGTGATATTAAGCCTGGTCAGTACTAGATACGTGACCATTTGGGAATAGCAGGTGCTGTTATGTCATCTCCCCTGATCGGGATATCCACGCAGCTGAGGACCGACTGTGAATTTGATATTCTCTAGAAACTTTTTTCTTTGCAGGAAGTCGGTTCAACCTGCCATGGTTGAATACCGCGCTGGGACAGGTCGGACTGTCCGTCCATTCGTCTCTGGACCAGTCAGGCCATCCATCTGACTCTAGACCAGTCATTTGATCTATCCGTCCACGGGTTGGCTAGCGAGTCTATCTGTCAATAAGTTGGTTAATCTTTCTGTGGGTCAGCCTGTTGATATCTCCTTGTCAATTTTTTTCTATTTCGATGGTTCATCTCTTATCAATCTTTAAAAAAGAAGAGCAACTTCAATACATAGTGTCAGTCCTTCCTGGTGCAGCTCATATAATCAATAGCACTCTTCAATCAAAAAGTACAGTTTATACACAAATGACACTTCCTCCTATGCAAATTGACTGCCAGAGCCATCTGGCTTTAGAAACTCGAAACAGCCAATCTGCAAAGGGAAGATAATTCAATTAACACGGAGTTCACACAAAATCTTCATCTGTAAATGTTTTTCATGTAAGTAACCAATATGGCTGCCACGTGTAGGTTTATGAGTGACACATGTAAGTAAAAGAATTCCATTACTTACCATCTGAGCCTGAATCCGAAAGGCTTTTTTTCTCATCTTCATCCTCTTTTTCTTCATCCTCTTTGTCAGTTGAAACACTATCATCATCACCACCACCATCATCTTCCTCGGATAAATCACTGGATGAACCATCATCACTTGGTTCCTTCTTTTTGGCTGTTTCTATAGGTGATAATTTGACTTTTATTATAAATACACTTACATAGATATATACAAGCTCATACAAATTCATAGAAAATCAGATAGATATTTCATATAAATGCTAATGATATGATAAAAATAATATATAGATCGTTGTCTGTAACCAAAACTATGTCACATTTTTCATAGATTTACAGGATTGAATTACCTACTAGACACCATCCTTGAATGTGTTTCTGTACAAGGGTTTATCAGGACAACCTGACATGAGGCTACTTCACCCTACAAGTAAATTCTGACCAAATATTCAAAATAACATAGAATTCGAAGCCCAAATAAGATCCCCTCGACACGGTTATACATTGGCTAATACGAGGAATGTAAAAATTAAAAAAACTTAACAAATAAAAGTTAAAATTAAAAATTAACTATTGATATTTGCTATATTAATTAAAATTAAAAAATTCAAATTTTAAATATTCAATAAGCTAAATAAAGTATAATATAATTATATGGATATATATATATATATAAAGAAATATATATATATTTTGATAAAAGGTGGACATCTTATCCATCATGCTATCAGCACATATTATATGCATAATTATATATTTGACTAGCCATATCGTGTGACCTAAAGATGCCGTACTTGCTCGGGAGGAAGTCGGATCAACTTGACCAGGGTGATAGCCGCTACAAGTACAAGTATATTATATTCAGCATTTTTAAGAAAAGTATTTAATCGATGATCAAATAAGAAATATGTATAAAATATGCAGACCGACCTGTTTGCTCAGATGATTCTTTTGTCTGCAAAAAAACAGATTTGGGAACAGACCAATCCACTGCAACCGGTCGACCTGAAGTGAGAGAGAGAGAGAAAGAAATGGGAATTAATGTTTTAAAAAGTATCTTCTAATCATTAAATGGCACAAAATAAAACAAACTACAAACAACAAAAAGATCATTAATAATGAAATACACAAATGCCAGAGAATCACATTAAACTGCTTTATCAATATTGGTAATTCCAGAATCCAGACGAATAAAGTTTATTGAAACCCCCAGATCATCATCTTGTGTATTCTATCTTGAAGAAAAAGAACTAATTAACAGCATAAAACGTTTGAGCAATGGTGAGACAATATAGTGATGTTAAACGTGGAGGTGTTACAACGACGTAACTAGATTAAGTAAAGAGGAATTTCACGTTAGAAGTTAGAAATTTGAGCTGATGTGTTCAGGAAGTAACGTCACAGACAGGAAGTTGATTAAAAAAAGTTGAATTTTGCTAAAAAGCGGAGAACTCACATCCCTGAGATAGATGCGATCAGTGAACTTGAAATCAGCTCCCATTTTACATCCCAGACCATCAGTAACCATTTTACAACTTCCTTACCTGATCCAAAATGAGGGATCAAACACAAAAAAAAAAAGTGAAAAATGAAAACTCACCCTGAATTTCTTCCTTATTCATCTGCAAAAGAGCTTTGTTTGCATTTTGAATGTTGGTAAATTGAACAAAACCAAAACCGCATTTTTTCCCATCTGAAAAATTTAAAAAAAAAAAAAAAGCAAAAACAAATTATAACATGATTTTTCTCTCGATAGAAAACAAATAAACTAAGAAAGATAATTACATTCAAATTAGTGGATAAGCATTATTATAATTCAGTGTGTGCATTTTCTGACTTATAGGCCCCAAAACTACTGGTTATAATTGGAATAAATTTGGCATGGAGCAGCCTTGGTAATTTAATCCACAATTTAGTTTGCTTAGAAGACAAATCAAACCATTTTTGGTTAATTGGAACATTATCACAAGACTGCTTCCCTGCAGACTACAATATGGTCGTCTTCAAATCCAATGTTAACAAATACTTGCCATAAATGTCCTCATAAGTAATCAAATTGTGTTCGTTCCATTCATAATATTCCTCGTCATTCAACTGACAATCCGTCTCACTAACCCTTAATCTTGAGTTGCTTTGCTGATTCATTAGTAAAAATAATTTTTTTTTAACATAGTTTACCCCAAACAAAGAAAGTTGCCACTATAGGGGCTACTGAGAATTAGGGTGAAAGATTTGGGGGGGCATCCTAAATTAGGAGCTGTACAGTTCACATTGTTCACATTGGTTTTAAATTTCTGCATGTCGGCACAGTCAGGGAAACAGGGAGCAAGGAGAGAGTTCCAAAGACCGGCAGCATGAAGAAAGAAGCTATTGGAGTAGAAGGCTCTCTGGCATCTGGAGATCTCCACAGTGAATCGATGGGATTTAGCTAATTGTTGGGTTTGTCGAGTGTATTTACATCGAGGGGGCACTAAAGCAGCAAGTTCATCAGAGCACAATCCATTGAAGTACTTGTAAAACAAGCACAGGGATGCAACATTGTGGCGATGGGGCAGGGGCTGAAGCTTGGTAGATAGTGAGGAACTTATTAGATTAGAGACTTTTTTTCGGACCCTTCTAAGAAGAAGAGACTAGTGGATGGTTCACCAGCCCAGATGTGACAACAATACTCCATGCATGAGCGGATGGTGGCTTTGTAGAGATATAGGATACTGTCATGTGTGAGAAGTTTTCTAGCACGGTAGAGGGAGTCCAATAAATAAATAATGCTAAAACAACACCTATTGTAAAGAATTCATTGTATGTGATTCAGACATTATTTTACCCATGGCTGGAGGAAATTGTGCGTCTGTACTTTTTCCAACAGTATTAGTAAGTAAATGCCCTTACAGACTGTTGCAGTATACGTTATTTATCTACCTCTCACAGCGGTAAGATGTGACACAAGGTCGGGAAAGTGGGATTAGATAAGCCAGAACTCGAGAGGTGAGCAATCTGGCCATTAAAAATTGCCTGGGCAGTCCCATCGGCATTCCCCGGTAGGGGCGCCTCAGACAGTAAGCAATAAACTTACTCCTCCCCAAAGAGGGGAGGCAAAGCCTGGGAGGGTGGACCTCCTAGAACTGCACAGGACTGACCCATAGACCGACGTAAATAAAGCCCCGAAGGCCAAGACAATACCAGTCTATGGGGTGCAGTATCCATCGTAACAGCTACTTAATTAAAAATTATTCAAGGGAAGTAACTATTTAACTGTGATTGGGTTAAATTTCCAGGGAAGTAACTCCTTTGTTTTCGTTTTCTGTTTTTTGACAGCCGTTTTTTTTTTTTATCTTTTTTAAAATAAGTGTCTGTGCCCAAATGAACAGACATACGTCATTTATTGTAGATTGATAAAAGGAATTGTTTAACTTTCTCAGCATGCTGGGTGTGTCATAAGCTCGTCAAAAGTACAACTAATCTACTATTAATTATATTACTAGTAATAATGAACAAAATAATCACCATGAAAAAAGGCCTTACAATCAGGTCACATAAGAGGTTGGATTGCACAAAACCCGACCATTGCTTTCGTCAATTATTTTTCACCCAAATGTTGTTCACTGATATGCACTCATAGTTTCTTTGGTAAAACTGGACATAGTTCATTTCCACATTTGACCAATTGTTTTTTTGTTTTTTTAAAGAACCCCCCCCCCCAAAAAAAAAAAAATGAATAATTATGAATTTTATGTTAAACTAGCAGGACCTGTGTACCTGCCGTTGCCCAAGAAACTTGAGGAAAACAAAAATCACAACTCTCAGAAATAAACTGACTGGAAAGACACTTTTTACTCCCAAAAGCCTTTATTCACAATATAAAAAAATATCTATAAAAAAGCCGCACGTGTGTGGTCCCCCTTTGTATGTGACTCGATGTGGCAAGTGTAAAATGCAATAAATTTGGGCAATTTGGGGCATTTTTGACCCCCTGGGGGTACGAACCAGAAGTTTTCTGAGGTCAAAGATGCTCATTTTATATCCAGAACAATTGCCTCTACATTTTGGCCAAGTTTCAGAAAAATTGAATAGATGGATCAAACGTTATGGGAGAAAAGGGTCATTTTTTTGCCATTTTGGGGGCTTTTGACCCCCTGGGTGCACGAACCAGATTTTTTCCAAGGTCAGCGATACTTATTTTCTATTAGGAACAATTGCCTCCATATTTTGGCCAAGTTTCAGAGAAATTGAATGGATGGATGAAAAGTTATGGGGCAAAATGTGATTTTTTGCCATTTCGGGGCATTTTGACGCCCCCCCCCCCCTCCCTCGGGGGGGGGGGGACGACCAGATTTGTTTTCAATAATCGGAGAATGTCACTTTTTAACCTGACCAAAGTTACAACTTCATGCAAAATTTCAGAGAAAAATCCGGACGGACAGACGGACGGACGGACATGCCTCAAAACATAAGTCCCTTGATTTTATAAAATCGGGGGACCAATAAATCTGTCATATTAAAATGAAAACAATAAAAACGAATAGTCAATTAATGAGATGTTCCTTTTGAAAAGCAATATGCAAATTAGTTCACTTATGTCGATGATCAGTCTATTAGAGAGCTGTTGTTCTTCTATTGTGAAGAATTTGGAGTTTTAATCTCACTGCCAGTTCGATAAATGACCCAACTTTCTAGAGATATTTAACAAGAATGAATATTCTTAACTCGTGTGCATGCAGTCTCTACATTAAGTGATGAAGATGCTATTTCAGACAAATGTGTGACGCCTGAAAAATCGGCAGAAAATAAAAAGCCTCTCACATAAATGTGAAAACGGATCTTTAAAAAATTAAAAAAGGCTGAAAATTATTTTCTCCAATTAAAGATAGAAAAGTCATCGAGTAAAACCCAGAATTTTAAAACAAAATTAAATGCCACTTACTCTTTTTCGGTATGACAACTTCATGGACTTCTCCAAATTTTTCAAAAGACTTTTTCAAGTCTTCCTCATTAACCTGAAAAAAATAAATAAATAAAAACGCTTGCCAATGAAGAGAAGAAATTTGATTGCACAAAGCAAAAAGCTGTTTACAAAGTTGATGTACAGAATTATTTGAATACTGTTGTCATATTTGGGCTGGTGAATCTCTGTTCCATTTGAGGGTTCTTGATAAGATGCAGAAACGTATCTGTAATTTGATTGGCCACTCTCTTTCTTCTTCTCTGCACCCTCTCTCTCATAGATGTGATGTTGCTAGTCTCAGTCTTTTCTATAAATACTATTATGGCATGTGTTCTTCAGAATTATGTGATCTATTCCCTGCTTCCTTTGGTCCAGCTCGTTTGACTCATTGGTCTAGTGGTCTCCATCATCAATTCGCTATTTTGATACTTCATTGTAATACAGCTTCTTATTTGAGTAGCTTCTTTCTAAGAACTGCAGACTTATGGAACTCTCTTCCTGCTGACTGTTTTCCTCCTACCTATAGCCTGGGTCTTTTCAAGACTAAGGCCAATAGGCATCTCCTGTCTTTACAACAATCATCTTTCGTTCTTGTTAGCTCTTTACATGAAGTGGCTTCATGCCATGTCTGGAGCGATTTCCATTGAAAAAAAAAAAAAAACAACCGATAAGATATATAGGATACAGACTAAGTATAAAAAAGGGATTGATATGCCGTAAAAAAAAACCCAAAAAAAACTTTAAATATTTTTTCTTTCTTTTTCTCAGCTGAAACTGGATGTTCTTAACCAATTCTAACAATTTTACAAAAATTCCAGTTCAGATTTCCATGACAACAATGCACGCTACTAAATTGAAGTAATGAATTTAGAAGAAACATAGCAAAACAGTTGGTTTCAACTTACGGTAAATGCAAGATTTCGAACAATCAAACGTCTCATCTTGAGAACTTTTGATGGGAGAAAGTTTGGATCGTATGATTGCTGGATTACTTTCAGAGTGCATCCTTCTGCGGACGAAAAAAAAAAAAAAAAATTTTTTTTTATTAAATTAAAAAAGGATATATAAAAAATAATATATAAAAAAACAGATTATTGCATTTTTTATAACGAATCAACAAACTATAAACAATTATTCAAGTAAACTGAAGTCCCCACCATCTACGTCTGGTGAAAATTTATAACAATAATATTTAAAATTACGTCTATTAAAGTGTGTTTTATTTCTCATTAGCAGATGCGACCTGGCGATTCTAGACAGCAAATAGATGTGGGAGGTGCTTGCTCACTCTAAACGACGGTGCGATTGAGGGAGGGCAAGCCGAGCATAATGATTGTTTAATGACTGTCTCTCACTTTTAGTCGTTGTTGTAATTAGATCCCTATGGTTGTCTCAAACTGATTTCTACATATATTTCGCCCGTTAATAAAACCCCCATTTTGAAGACCTCTGTTCCTGTAATTGATCGAGGACAAAGATGACACGAGCATGTATAACGAACGTGTAATTTTTAACTGAAAGAAATGTATAAATAAAAAACGGAATGGTTTAAGTGAGAATAAGTTGCCTGTCATTAAAACCGGAAAACAAAAAAGATGAAAAAAAATGAAACCATATTTAACTAAAAACAATGTGAAAAAAGAAAGAAATCAGGAAACATTTTTATTTTAATTTTAATGGAAGTCGCTCCAGACAAAGCATGAAGCCACTTGATTTAAGGAGCTAAAAAAAATACTACTACTTCAAGGTTAAAAACTAGCCAACGATAAGTGTGAGATGGATAGATTTCAACCCAGAAAATGGCAATTCTTCCCCCTTTGTCAGAAACATTGCTCATGGAATGTGAGGACGAAATAAGGAAAGCGAAAGTTATGAGGCTGCCGAACGAAAACCCACCAGTTACTTTCTACTATGATGTATGTATGTGACCTCAAGAATGATTAAGAACTGCTGTTATACGAGGTCGCCGAGAGGATTTCCTTATTAAACATACTATGTAGATAAATGTTGACCCCAAAAGTAGAATTTGGATTATTTAGACTATTGTTCTAATCTTGGATGTTATTCTCCAAGATATTCTTCAGGTTCTTATCCAATCTACCTTCTCTCGATATCATTCTCTGTCTGCGTATCTCTTCTGCTAAGCGTTAATGTTATCTCAGTTCGCTGGAAATAAGTATGAACTTGAAAAGAAGGGCGGCTTTTTCGATTAGAACAGCAGCATTCTAGTTTTCAATCTTCTCGTTTCAACGAATTCTATCCACCAAGCTCCAGCCCCTGTCCCATCGCCGCAATGTTGCATCCTTGTGCCTGTTTTACAAGTACTTTAATGGATTGTGCTCTGATGAGCTTGCTGCTCTGGTGCCCCCACGACATAAATTCACTAGACCAACCCGACAATCTGCTAAATCCCATCCATTCACTATGGAGGCCCCCAGATGCCGAAGAGCTTTCTACTCCAAAAGCTTCTTTCATTATGCTGCTGGACTCTAGAACTCCCTCTCTGCTTCCTGACGGTACCGACATGCAGAAATTTAAAACTAATGTAAACAGACATCTCGCTGCACAGGTTCCAATTTAGGTTGACCCCCCCCCCCCTATATCTACAGTGGCGGCCTGTCTTGTTTGGGGTGAACTATGTTAAAAAAAAACATTTTTTTTTTTTAAAAGTGACCAACTTTCAGTTTTAACAGACATGAATCTACGAATGAACATGAGGTTGATACATTTTCACTTTTATTTAAAAGATTAAAAAGAAAAGTCAAACAAAAGAAGGAATTTGTGTCATTACCTGCCACTTTCTGTCCGTTTAATTTGTTCATTGCACGCCTAGCATCTCGTATCGATCTGAAGGCAACCAGCGCAAAGTTCTTTCCATTCTTTTCAACAGGGTAAGTAAGCGAGGCAACATTCTTCAAGGATCTGAAAAGTAAAATATTTTCAACGTTAAAGAAACAACATTTAAAGATTAAAAATAAAAATGTTTAATTGCTTTCAGTATAACTTAGACATTAATTCATAAAAAATTTTTTTTTTTATTTCATAAAAAAAAAGAAAGAAAATCTTTGGATTAAGCAACAATTTTTCACATTATAAACCGTTTATTTTTTTAATCAAATTGTTTATTTTTTTAAATCAAATTGTTTATTTTTTAAAATCAAATTGTTTATTTTTTTAAATCAAATTGTTTATTTTTTTAATCAAATTGTTTATTTTTTTAATCAAATTGTTTATTTTTTTAAATCAAATTGTTTATTTTTTAAATCAAATTGTTTATTTTTTTAAATCAAATTGTTTATTTTTTTTAAATCAAATTGTTTATTTTTTAATCAAATTGTTTATTTTTTTATAAAGAGAGAAGTTCAGTTTGCTGTGTAAGTTAACGTAAAATGAGTTGATATTTCGAGGAATTTCTTACTAACCTGAACATTTTTTAATTTCCTTCTTTTTTTTTTTTTTTAAATCTCAGTTATTATTTTTGGGAGAAAAAAAAAGAAAACAAAAAAAAAAGGCAGTTTCTTTCGTTTCACAATGACATGAAAATATTTAAAGAAATGTATAAACTTTGTTATGTACTTACGTGTTAGATGAAAATAAGATTGTAGAGAAAAAGTTATGCAAATTCACCCAGTATTTATTAAATTACTAGCGGGACCCGTGTAAATTACACGAAATGATGTTTCCAATACTAATTATCTTGTTCCTAACCTATACATGTTTGAATAAAATATGATAAGATTTGGACTTGTATATTTATTTTTTAAAAATGAACAATACATGAAACAATTTACAAAACTTCTTTATATACAATATTTCTAGTGAAGGTAATATTTCGACGACTAAACCTTACTTTGTAAATGTTTTCGATTAAATTAAATTTGGCTCCAATTCATGAATATTTATTTACTCCTCTCCATGAGTTAGGCACAAGGCCAGTTTTATTTTACTCCCACAAGTAAGATGTGACCCAAGGTCGGGTCGGGAAAGTGGGGTTTGAAAAGCCAGCATCCGAGAGGTGAGCACTCTGGCCATTAAAAATTGCCTGGGCAGCCCCGTCGGTATTCCCCAGTTCAGCTTACAGTTAGGCAAGGGAGATAACTTGGCGCCCCATGATAAAATTTGCTGATTGATAGATAAAATAATTTAATAAATACTGGATGAATTTGCATAATTTTTGATGTCCAGTCTTCTTTTCAGCTACCACGTAAGTACATAACAAAGTTTATACATTTCTTTAGCTATTTTTTTTAAAGAGAGGCCTAACATGTCATTGTGAAACGAAGATGCACCAAAAAAAAATTCTTTTAAAATAACGATTTTATTTTTAGAGAAAAGGTTAAGTTTGCTCCAAATTTTAACTTTAAATGTTTTGCTTAGAATTCCGAAAAGACGGTTGTAAATGGGAATATTATTCTTTTCACAAAAGATTCTTTCTCTGGCCTTTTGACTAGGAGCAAATTTCAGTATTTTCTGTCCTTGGTCAGTGAAGTAGAAATCCTTGACTATGGTAATTTTTATTTTTGTAGAAATTTAACAATTGTAAATTGATTTGAAAACAAATTTCTGTTGAAGCATGATTTTTTTTTTTTTACTTTCTTTGGTGTGAACAAATTTCTGAAGCAATTTAAAATATATATTTTATATAAATTTATTTAAGCAAACACAAAGGTTTATGAGTTGCTCAATAGTGTACCCCATAGAGCTCTTAATTTAACAACATGAGATTGACAGACAGCTATGTCGTGAATTTGGTCCCCTTACGAGAAAGAATAAATGAAAAATGGAGTAAGAATGAAGAAAAAAATTTTCAATACGGATAATTGTGGTTGATGATAATTATTCTTTACATGTCCACTTTGAAATATGTTTTTTATCGATCGAATATGAACACTTTCAACTTTTAAAAGAAAAATAAACATATGATGAACACAATACAACATGAACCTTTATATACAACCAAAAAAAAAATAGTTAAATAAGGTTTTCCTTTGAATTTTGATTGGAAAACAAATATGTATAAATTAAACGAATGTTGGATGCATTTTAATTTATCAGTCTGACTGTTGACTATTATACACTGATGAAGCCTTTTTGTGAATAGTAGTGATATTGTGTATATCATAAAAATATATGTTCTTGAAATGGGCAATTCAATTGTTCGTCAGTAAAGTGTTTTTGAAGGAAATATGGAATGTTTCACTGAATAACGAAGATTTACATAATGATTATATACATATATATATATAAGAGAGAGAGAGAGAGAGAGAGAGATTAACTTCTTTGTTTTTCTTCAAATCGGTCATCTAGAGAGAGTCTTGAAATAATGAAACCTTGATGAATATATAAAAAATTATCGTTCTTTTCCTTTTCCATCATGTTTGACTATTATTTCCATAATTATTATCATATATATATATATGTATATATATACATACATAACAATATGTGCATATCTTTTCCAGCGCATGAGTGTTGCCTATCGTGATTTATCAATTGACGACCAACATTTTAGGCGCCTGTGGAGAATCACCCACTTTGAGAATGGTATTCAATTGATATTGGCGCCAAATTATAAATGTTCGGATTATTATTTTCAAATGCGACCTTGGAGTTTTAAAAGTTGTGGGATGGATGAAAATTGTAGAACAATACTTACTCAACATTTTCCTTCACTTTATCAAGCGGTGTCCCCTCTGTGAATCCCGACACGACCAAGGTTCTTGTTTTATCATATTTGGCAGTCTGTTTATATGTATCTTTGGCTGGTTCTAAGGAAATAAAAGAAAGGAAAAACTCGTTTGGGAAAAATTAAAAAAACAAAAGAGAAAGAAAGTAAAAAAAAAAACTCCAATGGGTAACAAGACCCTTCCCCCTCAACAATGTAAGTCAAATTTTAAATGTTTTCTCCAATTACACAGAGGATAGTGCCAAGAGCCATACCATATGTGCCATTTTGCTCTGATTAAAATACCAGAAACTTAACCAAAAGATCATAGAATTACACAATTCAAGGGCAGATAATTTGCAAATTATCTGCCCTTGAATTGTGTCCAACGAAACAAGATGGAGGCATACTCATCGAAGCGATTGCTATAATACGTAAAATGGGAAAATACTTGTAATTAAAGTTCTAGTGGATAATTTTTCCTACTTTTTTTTCAACATTGAACAATGAAATACCACTGAGTAAGTACATGATATTGTTTTCATAAATAAATAATTTTTCCGTATGGCCGAAGCACCAAAATTTCCCAATCTAAAGAAACAATCATCACCATTTTCTTCTATGTTTATCCCACAGAGTGGGGTCTGCACTGGTTTTCTCCCTCCACTATAATCTGAATATATCTTGCATGTACCGTGGTATTCATTGTCCGTGTTTTTGTTTCATGTAACCAAACTCCAAACAAGCTTGGTTGGGGGGGGGGGGGGGGGGGTCACCAACAACAGCTAATGCTTCTCATATCTGCCCGATTTCAATGTTAAAGCTGGAAGAGGGGGAGAGCGACATCACTTCTGCTCTTACATGATGTCAAAGCCACGTGAGAATTCCTCTCCCTTGTCTCGATAACCTCTCAATATATATAACACAGACTTATTTCTTAATTTTGGGAGCATGAAACATTTTCTTGTTTAAGGCTCTCAAAATTCATACTAGAATTGTCCATAAGGACCCGTGGCGCAGCGGATATAGTACTAAGTAAAATTTAGTTCTAAGTAATAGTCGTCTGAAGGTTGAAGGGTGATACGAAGAATTGCGAATTACTGAAGACTTCTCCCAGTCATGGCTGACGGAACGTGAATTAAATAAAGGGTTCCGTTTGAGATTCCCGAGTTTGAAAATACACCTGAAGAAGGCCGGAAGTTACAGCGGCCGAAACGTTGTGAGAATACGCTAGCTGAAAACAATAGTTCAGATAATCCAAATTATCAATCCTTATCTCCAAAATTCAGAAGCATAAGTTACCTAAAGCTGTAATAAATCCAACTGAAAATCTTTTTAACACCCTTACTCTCCAGTGCCCCCGGGCTTGATAAGTGGTGACTCATTAGTAAAAAAAATAATTAAAAATACCTATGCCATGCTGCAAGTTGGTGTTAAATATTAGTGGGTACATCTAGTATAAATATTAGTAAAAATATATTGGTGCAGACGAATTTGGTATCATGTCGTAAACAGCTGGGTTTTCATTAGAAAAGATATAATAATTAGTCGGATATAACGTCAGACAATTGAGAGAGTAGTGGTTGCAATCTCGGAATCTGGATGGAAGATCGGATCAGACGAGGCACTTTCTTTTGAAAAAGGTTTAACAAAACGGTAATAATTAAGCCATGCACTTAAAATAATTGACTCTCTCTTCTGCCCTCTTCTTTTAACTCTGCATCTCACTGGACGATCAAGTTGCAACCGATATGAAGAAATCATTCATTTTCTAAAAGATCCTGTGTAGAAATCCATTTAACATGATTCTTGCACTAATTATTCAACTAATAATTTAATAATTAATGCGAGAAGCATGTTAAATGGATTTCTGTTAGAGTAACAAAATTGTCCTCAGTCCAGCAGGATCATGTAAACACATGTGTGCACGAGGACGAGAAGACAATGTATGATTTTGAGCCGATTGAAGTATTGATTTGTTAGGATACGTAACACTGGTATTAATCTATAAATGCTTCAGTTTCATAATCAATATTGATTAACTTCTCGAAATAGGTTGGCCTGAAAATCTGCCATTTGAGCACCCCCCGAAAATGGACGTTCGTACTTAAAGGGTTTTGTATATAAAAAAAATAATAAAAACCTTTTGAAGTTTTAACGCCTTCATTTTTTGTTTCTGTTGTTTTAGTTTCTGCCGGTTTGTGCTTTTTCTCAGCAAACGAGACAAACACTTTTCTACCATCGATTGTGTTAATCGTTTCTTTTGCCTTCTCCGCATCTTCTCTAAAAAAGACAAAACAAAAGAAAAAAGAAATAAACGAAAAATAAAATTTAAAAAAAACAAACAAAAACTAAATTCATTTGACAGTGCATTAATGTTAAGAAATCTCCGCATCTTCTCAAAGACAAAAAAAAAAAAAAAAAAAAAAAAATTAAACGAAAAATAAAAAACAAACAAAAAATAAAATTAAAAAACAAACAAAAACTAGATTCATTTGACAGTGCATTAATGCTAAGAAATCTCGGTGCTTGTGCTGTTCAGCGGCCGTATTAAAAAATTATTTTTTTATAAAAACAATATTATATACTTATTCAGCGTTATATTCTTACTCACTGTACAAAAAAGTAGAAAAAATTATCCTCTAGAACTTTAATTGCAAGTATTTTACCATTCTGCGTATCATAACAGCGATTCATTCACTAAGCCTCCATCTTCTTTCTTAAGATTTCAAGGGCAGATAATTCGAAATCTTAAGATGGAGGCTTAGTGAACGAATCGGTTATGATACGCAGAATGGAAAAATACTTGCAATTAAAGTTCTAGTGAATAATTTTTTCTACTTTTTTGAACAGTGAGTAAGAATATAACGCTGAATAAGTATATACTATTGTTTTTATAAAAAGATAATTTTTTAATACGGCCGCTGAACAGCACAAGCACCAAAATCTCTACATCAATAAAATTGTGTGATAACTTCTTGTGTTTCTCGCCTCTACGGGAGTTACACTTTTTTTTTTTTTTAATTTACTATTAATCCATTATTTTTTTTTTAAATAAAAAATAAAATGCAATAGCATAAAGTACTAAAAGGATTTTTTTTTAAAATCCTATTTCAACAAATTATTTAATGTTGAAATTAAATCCACCAGAATGCACTTCAATTTCTTTATAAAAAAGTCAGCCATTTTAATCTTATTCAAAAAATTTACTTTGTAACTCTTCAAAATTTGAAAGAAAGTTGGAAGTATTTAAACTGACAAATAGAAAGTCATATTTAATAGTGTTTATTTGCTAAGGTCGTTGAAAAAAAATGGTTGAATCATTCTATTGCTCCAGAAAGTACCTGATTTTTTTATGCAATCCTCTATCTATATAAGAGTCAGATACATCCTAAAAATGGAGTAGTGTTGCCACATCTGGGGAGGTGCCGCTCAGGACTCTTTGTTGCCTAAACAGAGTTCAAATCTCGTAGGGATGATCTCCTCTGTCCATAAGGTGCTCTTGTCTGCGGAAGACATTACCACAGGATTGCTTCTTTTCAGATTACAACAGGGTCGCCTTCATCATCATCAACCGGTTTATTTGTTGAATCAGGCCACACTTAATCCTCTGATGAGGGTGGGGCCTGATTGTCCAGTCTCGATCTAAGTCTTCTCCTCCGTTATTGTCTTTGGTGAAGCCCGACGGAATCCATACCCAAGGCTCTCAAATCACGTTTGACCACGTCCTCCCAAGACAATTTGGGTCTGCCAGAGGCGGTCTTCTCTGCTAACACATTCAACTGTTGGTCTTCAGCAATCCAGCCATTGCTTTGCTCAACGTGCCCCAACCAATGCAGTCTGTTTTTCTGCATGATGTTCGCGAGGTTTTCCAAGTTGATTTGTGCGAGTAGAGACCTAAAACGTATGCTTTGCTCAGGCCTCACCAAAACAGATCCATCTGACCATTGCCTTGTCATTATTGTGCAGTTTCTTTAGTGTGCCAGCAGAGAGAGCCCAGGTTTCGGAGCTTTCAAACGCAACATCAACAGATTCTGGTCACAAACTGTCCCCACAAGTAATCAAACTTAGTTCATTCCATTAATGATTCTCAATCCTCTCATAATATTGTTCATCTTTTAACGGACAATCAATCAGTTTCATTAACCCTTATCCTCCAGTGGCTTTTGGCCTTGATAAGTGGTGACTCATTGGTAAATAAAAAAGAAACAAAACTTTTGTCTCTAATTCAACAGTTTAAATGCTTTAAAATTGCCTTTGAGCACTCACAAAAAGTAAACAGACGCCGACATTTTTTAAAATCTATTGAATTAAAATTGTAGACTTGTTTATAGTAAACAAGTAGCGTTCAAAATTCGAAAAAGTAATTTTCAAGCCTTTAAACTATCGATTAGTAATTCCTGGCTTCAATGAAAGTTTAAAATGAAAAGCCAAGTATTATAGTTCGTTTGTTTCTCAAACAAAAAGGAAGATTAATTTTCAAACAAACCCGAGTCGCATCAAAGAACAAAAACTTTCTATTAGAAATTTTACAAAAAATTTTTTTTTTTTTTTTTTCAGCATTGAGATGTAATTTCTTTGCGAATAAATTCTTACTTGTGACAGTTTTTGTTATGGAAATTAAATCTATTATTATAAAAATTTGGATGTATCAATATTAAAAATATTAAAAAAAGGAGGGGGGGGTACTTACTCAAAGGAATAAGTGACATAACCAAAACCACGGCTTTTATTTGAATTTCCTGAAATATGAAAAAATATATAAATGTCAGATTATATTAAGGTAACAGGTTTTTACTTCTCAAACATATTCTTTTAAACAACTGGAAAAATACCTGACTCAGGATTAATAAAATTAATTCCCCGAACAGAACAGTTTTGCACCACTTTTATGTCTACTTATGAAGATCAAAATCAAGATATAACGCTACTAAACCTTATGTCTAGAATCCTTATTCCAATTTTGATTAAAATCCATTACATGATTTTGATTCGAGAAAATGTCTAAAATTAAAACGGGCCTTAAGAAGAAATTGAAATTCAAATTGAAATAATTTTGCTTAATTGGTATCGATGGATCAAATGTAATGCAAATCTGAAATATTTGAATTTTTAAATGGGAGGTTTTTCTGGGAGGTGGGAAATCATTTACAATGAGTAAGGATTTAAAAATTCACATGCGAACCCACACTGGGGGAGTTTGAATTACCTACTAGACACTATCCTCGAGTGTCTTCGGTCTCTCTGTACAAGGGTTTGTCAGGACAACCTTACAAGTAAACCTTGACCAAATATTCAAAATTACATAGTACCTGCAGCACAAATAAGATCCCCTCGTACGAGGAATAGTGCATCTGCTCCTTGTGATGTTACCTCAAGTAACACCACGTGCTGGATACTCCACCAGACTAGATGAATTCTTGTCCTGGAATCCGGTAAGACCAACAGACCACAAGAAAGATATACTATGACATATTGACTGGTCAGTTGGGGAGAGAAGAAATTATTCTTAACTTTTTTACTAACTCAATGTGTGAGAAATAAAAGAGAATTTTAATAGAATACTCGGGTACCTATGTATCTCATATAGAGATCAAGTGTTAGCCCCAGGAAGGGGCCCCTTGATTTCTGAGAACTTCGACTGAAGTAAAATTAAACATTAGGGGAGTTTGAATTACCTACTAGACACTATCCTTGAGTGTCTTCGGTCTCTCTGTACAAGGGTTTGTCAGGACAACCTTACAAGTAAACCTTGACCAAATATTCAAAATTACATAGTATCCGCAGCACAAATAAGATCCCCTCATACGAGCATCTTCTAGTGATGTTACCTCAAGTAATACCACGTAGCTGGATACTCCACCAGACTAGATGAATTCCTGTCCTGGAATCCGGTAAGACCAACAGACCACAAGAAAGATATACTATGACATACTTAACTGGTCAGTTGGGGAGAGAAGAAATTATTCTTAACTTTTTTACTAACTCAATGTTTGAGAAATAAAGGAGAATGTTAATAGAATATCTATGTATCTCATATAGAGATCAAGTGTTAGCCCTAGGAAGGGGCCCCTTGATGTCTGAGAACTTCGACTGAAGTAAAATTTAACATTAAGGGAGAAACTTTATTCTTCTGAAATTTGTGGGAAATCATTTACTCAAAATTTTAGTGTGAAAGTACACATGCGAACCCACACACTAAAATTATTCTCCACTGCTTCGCCTATTCAAGGTATGAGAAGTGGGGAAGAAAGAAAAAAGATATATTCGAGGCTCAAATAAGGACGTCTGCCCTACCGAGGGAAAAAATATAAAAAAACTACAACTAAAAATCTGCTTTCGATTGTATCACAGATATATAAAAAAACACGTTGAAAATATTTCAAAGAAACTGAAATTTGGGGAAAATTTATTAATTGATGTCTAATAACTATTGTTAAAATTTCACAAAAATCAGAGGTATCGGAATTGTTATGAAAAGCTGCCATCTTCTTTTCGCTCCCTTTGCATAAAACTAAATATAACCCTCATTAATCACCTTTGCACCTAGTAGCAAAATTCATAATGATCAAGGAGTGAATCCTATACATAGAAATAAATAAACACATACAAATTCCTAACTTTATATCGAGATAATATGTAAACAACCGAGTTAATATTTTTTGATTTATATAATTTGTTTGTCTATCAGATCCCCCCCCCCTTCAGTGTGTGCATAGCGGACAGCGCAAAAAAAACAACCTGGATGATGTGCTAGTGATAAGTAGTAAAAAAAACATTTAAAATAAATTTTTAAATGTTTAATCAGTAAAATATCAACTTAGGTAAACAAAAAAAAACAGGCAAATTTACAAATAAGTTGGTGCTTTCTTAGATTAGGACCTACGCTAAAATCGACTTGGTGTCAGTACTTTCCGATGCTTAGGTAAAATAGAAATCATTGAATTAGAAAAAATTAAAAACAAATAATTATTTAATGAGATGTCCTTTTGCAAAGCTATATGCAAATTAGTTAAACTTACAACGTCAATTGCAAGCATCATCAATATATTAGAAAGCTATTGGTCTTCTATTATGAATATGAATTTGGTGTTTTAATCTCACTGTCAGTACAATAAATGGTCCAACTTTATAGGTAGAGATAAGGCTTATGCTCATTATGAATTGGATTTTTTAATTAACATTTGACTAATCAAGGGAGGCGCGAGAGCGCTCTATCCCTTAATAAACTTCACAAATGGCCTATGCTGGAAATCTCATTTCTTTGATCAATCATTAATCAAAAACCAAATTAGTTAAAACTGCACAACATTTTTATTTGATAGGTTCTATAAGTGTGTAGAATTTCAGCATCATTAGTCAAGGCAACTCAGAGATCCAGAAAGTTCAATCATGAAATCATGTTATCTGTACGTACGTACGTATGTGCCACCCTGTATCTCATCAACTATTTGATGGATTCAGCTGATTTTTGGCAGAGATAGAGGTTCTAGGGTCTAGTTGATGGCATTTTAATTTCAGTTTACCATATACCTTAGTTTTCCAGAAAATTCCAAAAAACCTTAAAAATGACCAGTATTCATACACTTTATTCTATATCTTATCGACCATTTGATGGATTCGGCTGATTTTTGGCAAAGGAAGGATGAGGGTAATCCGACATAATGGGAAATAAAAAAGGAAAAACCAAAAGATGTTTTTGTTTTTTTATGTATTCATCAACACGTCTTTATTTGTAAGACTTCCTCAGGATGATAATTTTAAGAAAAATGTCATGCAAGTACATAGAAATATTGGGTTGACATGATGGGTTAATGAGAAGTAGTAGTAGCCACTACTGGGAGCGCAGGACCAAGGTCCGGGCTAAGAAAAATCTCACTTACTTATATTCACACATTCCTGACACAAAGCCCCCCCCTCCCCTTTCCCCAGCCCCTCAAAATCCATACTACACCTCACCACAACAAAAACCTCAGCACCCTCTCTCCCACCCTAAGACAAATTCACTAACACCTCTACCCCTCCCCTTTTTCACTCACAGCCATCCACATTCATTTCACTCTCTGCCACCGACTTCTCTCAGCCCGGACCTTGGTCCTGCGTTCCCAGTAGTGGCTACTACTACTTCTCGTTAACCCATCATGTCAACCCAATATTTCTATGTACTTGCATGACATTTTTCTTAAAATTATCATCCTGAGGAAGTTTTACAAATAAAGACGAAACGTTGACGAATACATAAAAAAAACAAAAACATCTTGCGCCATGAGCTAAATACACTACTTCCGGTTCCTTTTTGTTCAAATCTCGATTATTCTAGCATATTTACACATTTCAAACGTGTTTTTCTTCAGATTACATGCGTAATACTAAATAGATTTTTACTCGAAATGGTTCCTCATTTAATAATATTTAAGAAAACATAAGCCTATTTTTATCGTCTATTTTTGTTTATTACATTCTGTTTCGATCGTCGAACTCATCGAGATTTTCGCTAAACCTAGGCGACAAATGATGAGTTCGACAGTCTAAACGATAATGAATTTAATTCTACTGCGTTTGTTATAACTTATTTGGGTGCTTCTACAGATAAGGGCAGATATGAAAACGCAGTTACAGCGGTGAAAATCGCAGTTCCAATTAAATTAACCGGAAAACCTTTTGATATGTATCAAACAAAACTAGATATGTACACAAAAATTAGCAAAAACACTCGAGTAAAATTTTGGGTGCTTATTTACAACAGGGTCCCTGGAAAAGCGATCGATGGAATAGCCAAGGGCAATAAGCACCTACATTTTATTAATCTATAAAATTATATCATGGAAAGTACCCCGGTGAAGAAATCAAAAATAATCCTCCTTGAACGAATTATGTCAGATGCCCTGGATGATCACGTGGGCACAGTCAGCATTGGTGGACAAACCTCAGATTCGCCGATGACATTGATGGACTTGCCGGAAATCAAACAGAACTTTCTAATCTAGTGAGCCGCCTCGACAGAACATCCACGAGGTACGGAATGGAGATCAATGCTGAAAAAACGAAGCTGATGACGAATAGTGGACAACCATTATCAACAACGATAACAGCCAACGGCCAAGAACTGGAAACCGTAAACCAGTTCAAATACCTTGGCGCTATACTCAGCAACAAAGGATCCAAGACTGAAATCCTGGCAAGAGCAGCACAAACGGCAGCAGCACTTGCAAAACTGAAATCAATCTGGAAAGACGGAAACATTAGTCTCCGTTGCAAACTGAAGCTGCTGCATACACTAGTATTTATCCATCTTTTTGTATGCATGCGAGTCATGGACCTTGACAGCCGAGCTCCAAAGAAAAATCCAAACGGTAGAAATGAGATGCTACAGAAGAGTGCTTGGCATCTCGTACTCAGACCGTGTCACAAACGAAGGAGTTCGCGCGCTCATCAACGCAAATCTGAACAACTACGAAGATTTACTGACAACTGTAAGAAAAAGAAAGCTTGGATGGTATGGTCACGTGACAAGGGGCAGTGGTCTCTCCAAAACCATCCTGCAGGGAGCAGTGCAAGAGAAGGAGAGGTAGACAACACAAAAGATGGACGGACAACATCAAAGAGTGGACGGGCTACAACTTCGCTACAACCCAGTCCATTGCCCATGACCGTCAGAAGTGGAGACAGCTGGTGTGGAGTTCATTGGTGCAGCGCCCCTACGACCCAGGAGGGGGTTAAGGGACCAAGTCAATTCAATAACAACGGAGTTATTGCCCTTGGCTATTCCATCGATCGCTCACACCCAAAATGTCGGCTAGACGTACATCGCCCTTATGTAAATGGAAAAATCGTTCTAATTAAAGTTCTACTTGATATTTTTAAATTCTTTTGCGTACCGTGAGTGAGAAACTATGCCTGAGTAAGTACAATATACTGATTTTACATGAAAATAATTTTTTCCAGGGACCTTGTTGTAAATAAGCACCAAATTTTGATAAAAAATAAAAATCCGTTATATCGTTTTTTCAGGTTCTCGCCATTGATTGGAGCGAAAAAAGCAAACACGAAATTCAGGGGGAGATAACCCAGTCTGTCATATTAACAAGTAATAAATCAATGGCAGTCATGAAAATACGATGAAACTGATGTTTATTTTTAATTAAAATTCTACTCGATCATTTGTCCTACTTTTTGGTGAGGATACTTATTTAAATCTGCTGCGTAAATATATAATAATGTTTGGTTTTTATGGCATTGATATTTGTCTTCAATTTTTTGTTTACGAGTTCTCGACTCATCATCATCATCAACCGGTTTATTTGTTGAATCAGGCCACAATTAATCCTCTGATGAGGGTGGGGCCTGATTGTCTAGTCTCGAAATCTAAGTCTTCCTCTCCACTCCTGTCTTTGGCAAGGTTTGATGGAATCCATACCCATGGCCTTCCTATCACGTTTGACTACGTCCTCCCAAGTCAACTTGGGTCTGCCAGTGGTGATGTTCTCTGCTGGCACATTCAACTTTCGGACTTTAGCAATCCAGCCATCGCTACGCTCAATGTGACCCAACCAACGCAGTCTGTTCTTCCGCATGATAACCATTATTTACCCAAACTCCCCTAATAATTAATCCTAACGGGTTGGAGACAGGGGGTGATTCTATAAAAAAAAAATACCAAAAGTTTTGGAAGGCATAGATTTAAAAAAAAAAAAAAGGCAGAGGGTCTTTCTCGCGAGATCGTGCGATTAAATTCTCCCTTAATAAAACCGGTACTTCTACAGGATTTGAACCGAACAATTTTTTAACCATAACCGAAATTTCGGGTTCAGTTCGGCAAAAGTCGGTTTGGTTCGGTTCAAATTCTGTAGAATCACCATAAAAACAAAATATACAATAGTAACAATAATTCAGCACAATTAGGTTCGATTAATCAGTTTATAGATTAACTTAATGATTCGTATTTATTTATTGATAGAGTTGCTCTAGTTAGGTGAAGAAAATACAATCGACATTGTATACAATATAAGTTTTGAAGCATTGTCCTTAGAAATTGAGGTTCGTATGTATTTAAAATAGTAATATTTAACGTTTTATTTTATTTGAATAATAAATAATAAAGCATTGTCCTTAGAAATTGCAGTTCGTATGTATTTAAAATAGTAATATTTAACGTTTTATTTTATTTGAATAATAAATCATTTAACATTACACAGACATGAGATGGTCTGATCGTTTATGGAACACGTGTGTTGATACTTGATAAATACGCATCGTATGTGAAAAGATCAACTTAAACATAAAAAAAAACCAATATCTTACCTTTTTCTTTTACAACAAAAGCACGTTTAACAGGGCCGGTTTCACTAAATATTTCACCCAACTTGTCATCTGTGACAAAAAAAGGTAAATTTCTAACGAACAGCGTACTCGCTGGCACCACGTGTTCGTCCATCTTTGATTTTCATGAATTGTCTCCCCTTGTTTTCCTCCTCGGTTTCAAACTTCCGGTGAATTCGAATAAGCATTTCATTTTCACTTGAATGTTTTAATAAAAATAATTTTAAAAACAATAAAGACACGAATTTATAAGTTCGATCTTACAAGTGAAACGCCAAAATGAAAACTCGCCCGGAAAAAAATTGTAAAAGGCGAGAAAAAGGTTAGCTAAGGAAGAACGATAATTCAAATTAATAACGCTGCCCTTTAACTAGAAAATAAGGAACTTGAGTTATCGCTCTTCCTTAGATAACCTCTTTCTCGACTTGTTTACGAAGGTGCGTGGCTGAGGGGGTCACCAATGTTGAGGATAAGGCAATATAAAAAGAAAGAATGACAAAAGTCTAATCGTACAAAAATATATCAATTTCGGTAATCCGGCATAACAACCGAGACCTAAAAAAAATACAATTTTTACTTTTAGTTTTTGTAAGTATGGATGTCCAAAAAGACAATAATCAGAATATTGGTGGACGAACCTTTACTTTGGTATTTTTGCAGCCGAGGACTTTTGGAACCATAGTAAATCATATTCCATTAAAAAAATTTTTTTAAATTCATTTAGATTTTAGAGAGGGGATCACTTTCCTATATAAATCTAACGTAAATTGACCACCCACGTCTTGGCCCAGTTCAGGGTAAAAAAAAGCTCAGCACTGTCTAAAATTTATATTTTGGGAAAATCTTTTCAGTAGAGGACTTTTGGAACCATAGTGAATCATATATAATTTTTTTTTTTCCAAAAATGTTACATTTGTTTTTGTTTATTTCCTAAATTTATTTTCTCGACATAAAAAAAAAAATTTGGACAACGTTTCGGCCGATGTAACCCCCGATCTTCTTCAGGAATTTAGGAACCTTCTAGTCGAACTTGGTAACACCAAACAAAATTTCTAACTGAACCCTTTATTTAATCCATAGAGGTAGATTGTTCTCATTCCGCCAGCCATGATCGGGTAGAAGTGCTAGTGCTAATTTGTTATTCTTTGGTTATTATCGCTTGTAGTAAGGATTGAACCTTCAACCCCCTCAAAAGACGGTTACTTAGACCTACTGGTTAACCGACGCTCTTAAACGTTATGCCATGGGGTCATGCTGACGGAATGAGAACATTTCACTCCCGTTGATTAAATAAAAAGTTCACTGTTCGATTAGATATTCCGTACAGGTCCCCAAGTTGTAAAAGATGTACCTGAAGAAGGTCACATATGTTGAAACGTTGTGAATATAACAATCAAGATGAGAATAGTAGTCCGTGATGTTGCTAGTCTCAGTCTTTTCTATAAATACTATTATTGCATGTGTTCTCCAGAATTGTGTGATCTATTCCCTGCCTCTTTTGTTCCAGCTTGTTTGACTCGTTGGTCTAGTGATCTCCATCAATTCGTTATTTTGATACCTCATTGTAATACAGCTTCCTGCAGGCTTGTGGAACTCTCTTCCTACTGACTGTTTTCCTCCTACCTATAACCCTGGTCTTTTCAAGATTAAGGCCAATAGGCATCTTCTGTTTTTGCGATAATAATATTTCATTTTTGTTAGCTCCTTACATCAAGTGGCTTCATGCCTTGTCTGGAGCGATTTCCATAAAAATAAAGTCTAGCAAGGAAAATAAAGAGAGGGTACTGTTTGTCTCTTCAGATCATCAGACTTCTTAAATCACCCACGCAATTTTGTTTTCTGTTTTAGTCAGTTGGAGTTAACACATCATATGAGCAAAACGTATTTCCGTTGACTTTCTCAACTCGCCAACAATAAATCAGTGTTTCTGTAGTTTCACAATGACATGTTAGGCCTCTCTTATGAAAAAAAAATATAGCTAAAGAAATGTATAAACTTTGTTATGTACTTACGTGGTAGCTGAAAAGAAAAGGCTGTACACCAAAAATTATGCAAATTCATCCAATATTTATTAAATTAAAAATAAAAAATGATTTTATCTATATGTCGCCATTTTTCTTATATTTTGAGTTTTTCCGAAATTTATTTCCCTTGCCTAATCTGTAAGCTGAAATGTTTACCGCTACGCGAGATCGTTTTTTTTTCTTCTTTTTCTTATAATTTAATAAATACTGGATGAATTTGCGTAATTTTTTCTGTACAATCTTATTTTCAGCTAACACGTACGTAGATAACAAAGTTTATACATTTCTTTAAATATTTTAATGTCATTGTGAAACAGCAGAAGCACCGATAAATCTACCAAGGCGTGTAGCTCCCTTTGTAATGATCGACTCTTAGTTGTTTTAATTCCTTTTCAGCCCAAAATAAAAAGTATTTCTATGTAAACTTTAATATCTCTTGTCGTCTATTGATTCATCTATGGAGTCGGATCGACTTTCTATCACAGCATTATTATATTTATTTACTCCTCTGCAGGAGTTAGGCACAAGGCCAGTTTTATCTTACTCCCACAAGTAAGATGTGACCACAGCTCGGGTCGAGTAAGTGGGGATTGAAAAGCCAGCGCTCGAGAAAGTGAGCACTCTGGCCATTAAAAATTGCCTGGGCAGCCCCGTCGGCATTCCCCGGTAGGGGCGCCTCAGACAGTAAGCAATAAACTTACTCCTCCCCAAAGAGGGGAGGCAAAGCCTGGGAGGGTGGACCTCCTAGAACTGCACAGGACAAACCCACAGACCGGCGGAATCAAGCCCCGAAGGACAAGACGACACCCGTCTATAGGGTGCAGTATCCATCGGAACAGATTATTATAATTATAATTATTATAATTATTATAATTATAATTATTATAATTATTATAATTATAATGGTGAACGGATACAATCCATCTCGGCCATCATAGTGCGTTTTCATTTTTCAATTGGAAAAAAATATTAGTTTTTAACTAAAAAAAGAAAAAACGTAACATAAGAATAAACACATAAATGATGATTTTGTTAAAATATACGTTTTTGCTTTGACCTAATGCCACGTGTCAGTAACAAAACTGGACACGTGGAAACTACGTAATTACCAACTTCGTCTTAGAACAGCTCGAGGAACATGATCGAACGATTTTTCCAGGTCGACAATTATATGTGGTATATCATGTTACTACTACTATTTATACTACTACTACTATCATCATCATCATCATCATCATCATCATCATCATCATCATCATCATCATCATCATCACCACCACCATCACCACCACCACCATCATCATCATCATCATCATCATCATCATCATCATCATCATCACCACCATCATCATCACCATCACTCCCACCATCATCATCATTACCACCATCATCACCACCATCACCCCCATCATCATCATCATCATCATCATCATCATCATCATCATCATCATCATCATCATCATCATCATCCCCATCATCATCATCATCATCATCATCATCATCATCATCACCACCACCACCATCATCACCACCACCACCACCACCACCACCATCATCATCATCATCATCATCATCATCATCATCATCATCATCATCATCATCATCATCATCATCACCATCACCATCACTCCCACCATCATCATCATTACCACCATCATCACCACCATCACCCCCATCATCATCATCATCATCATCATCATCATCCCCATCATCATCATCATCATCATCATCATCATCATCATCATCATCATCATCACCACCATCACCCCCATCATCATCATCATCATCATCATCATCATCATCATCATCATCATCATCATCATCATCACCACCCCCATCATCATCATCATCATCATCATCATCATCATCATCATCATCATCATCATCATCACCACCACCATCATCACCACCACCACCACCATCATCATCATCATCATCATCATCATCATCATCATCATCATCATCATCACCATCACTCCCACCATCATCATCATTACCACCATCATCACCACCATCACCCCCATCATCATCATCATCATCATCATCATCATCATCATCATCATCATCATCATCCCCATCATCATCATCATCATCATCATCATCATCACCATCACCCCCATCATCATCATCATCATCATCATCATCATCATCATCATCATCATCGGTTTAACGTCTTACATCGTTTTACATGCTACATCTTTTAGAAATTGATCTCTAAACTAACCTATCTCTGGCTGGGTATTTATTTATCCCTCTTTCTCTCAAGTCCATTCTTATCACTTCCTCCTTGGTCTTGTCCTGAGAAGTGAACCGGCTACCTCAACTGTTCTTCATCTACTAACCCAAGAACTCCTGTCAATTCTTTCAACGTCTCCTGTTTTGCACACATCTCCCTATATTGGCCGGATTTTATCTTCCTCTGAGGTCATCAAATCTCAGCCTGTCTTTAAAACTCACATTACAAATCCACTGTATCATTCTCATATCCCCCCCTCTCTCTCTCTCTCTCTCTCTCTCTCTCTCTCTCTCTCTCTCTCTCTCTCTCCATACAACACATGTCCTCAACCCTGACTGGCCAGATTTTACTTTCATTCATCATCAAACTACATATGCATGCCTGATAGACTCTTCCCTTGGTCGACAAATTTCTTTTTTAAGACCTGGCAGCATGGTTAAAAAAAAGAAAACAACCTAAATTGTCTGTCTGTCTGTTTATTTGACATGTTTTCCCCGTCCAATGCTGGCCGACAATCGATGCCTGTTATAAATCACCATACCCTAAGGATTGTTTAAAGAAAAAGAAAATTGGAATGACCATAAGTCTCGTTGTGGTATTGCTCGAGTTTCAATATAAACACTGGACCCTTGCTTTAGGTCCAATCAAGAATACAAAAAATAAAATTTCTCTTTTTTTAAAATATTTATTAAATGATTGATTTTTTCATATTTAAAATTGATGAATTTACTTTACGATTCAATTTGAAAATGGAACAGATTTTAAGCCAAAAAAAAAAAATTAACAAATACACACAATATGTTTTGCCAATTTACACAATCCCTATCGACTTGCTTCCTCACAAGGTCAAGGTTATTCTGTTTTTAATGTGAGTAAAATTTAGCTCCCCAAAAACGGGTAATACTGGATTGGAACAAAAATAAAAATTACTTCAATCTAGAAAGAATTTCAGGGGAAAAAAGGTAACAGAAAAAAGGTCATCACAAAAAAGAGCAATTTTTTACAGAAAAGGAAATTTTGAAATCGTGACCTAAAAGTCGATTTTTAGGGCCGTTCTGGAGGGGGGGGGGGTAGTGTTTAAGCCCTTCTCTCCTTTGTTTTATAATAACTGGTCCTTATACAGCCTATTACATCAATGTCAGGGCCGCAAGGCCATGGTGGTGAAGTGAATATAAACGTGGACTGAAGATCTGGCCATGCCAAGTTCAAATCCTGCTGGTTCCATAACAGTTGGTATCGACCACCTCGGAGTTTGAGGACACTCGCGGCATCTTGAATAATAAAACCTAACGACAATGACGACTTTCGATAGTTTTATAATCTGAAACTTTTCTGTTTAATTAATTCCTACGAATTGAAATTAAATTCAGTAATATAATTTCTAGAAGAAGGGCTGGGGTAAACGTCGAAATCCTCTACCTGGATACGACCAAAGATGGGGAGGTACTGCTGCCCCATCTGGGGAGGTGCCGCTCAGAGGACTCTTTCTTGCTTTGACAGAGTACAAAATCGCTTTCGCAATCTAGCGGGAGATGATTTCTTCTGTTCTTTACAGCCACTTTCTCACAGAAGAAACGTTGCTAGTCTTTTTCCACTCTATCCTTATTTGCATGAAAAGTGCTCGACTGAGCTCCAATCTCTGGTTCTTCCTTGTAAGACATCCACAGTAATAACTCGTCTTCCTACCACAACTGAAAAAGCAACTTGCCTTCCCCCTCCCCACCGTGCCTACCATCAAACGGAATTTCCATGAACAAAGTTTGTTTCGAAGAACTTCCTATCTGTGAAACTCCTAACCACGTGATTGCTTCCCTGCAGACTACAACATGGTCGTCTTCAAATCCAATGTCACAACAAATATTTGCCATTAACCGTCCTCATAAGTCATCAAATTTTGTTCAATCCATCAATGGTTTTCAATCCTCTCATAATATTCTTCATCATTCAATTGACAATCCATCCATCTCATTAACCCTTATTCTCGAGTGACTTTTGGCCTTGATAAGTGGTGACTTGTTAGTAAAATAAAATAAAAATTTTAAAAAAGATTGTTACACACACTTTCTAAACTTTTCTATTTTCTTATCCAGACCCCCGGGCAACGTCAGGTATCCTTGCTAGTTTAAGAATAAGATATTCTTGTTAACTAACACATGTTTTTGGCCTATTAGGATTTTAGTTTCTTCTTATAGATTTATTATGTGGGAGAAGGGAAAGGAAAGAGAGTGAGAGACGGACGGGACGAATTATCGAAGGTAATTCGTAGAAATGATATAAACAAAAATAAACAAAGTAAACTCTCAATTTACAAAAGGAAAAATATTTATTAAGTTTTAAGGAAACTTTTTCATTGAAAATGATAGCTCTTTTATGAATGTCTTTTGGTGAACAAAGGGGAATGAATTTGAGATATCGAAGAAGACTGAATCGATAACTCAAGAGCTGTGAAAAATCCACTGGTCTGAAAAATCGAGAAAACTTCTCACTCAAATATATGAAATAAATTTTACTGAGTCAATGACTGGAGAAAATTAATCAATGTATAAAGTTCAATGAGAAGTTTTTAAATAGTTCTTTTCATAAATTTACTTTTAAAGGAGCAGACGATAAAAAGGGAAATGCAAAAGTTTGTTTTTGTTTCTGTGTCTGTGTGTTCGCCTACCTTGGTTGATTCGCTGACTGCTATATTGAGAGTGTTGTGCAGTCTTGTTTGAGTCGAGTAGAGTTGCAGACAGCAGACTTATTTTCAAACACTATCTCTGAATTTTTAATCAACTAGTCTTTTTGGAAAATACACATCTCTTTTAAAGGTTTTCATCGGCTCCCACAGACACAGAATTCCGGACCAACTTGGAAAATCATCTGATTGGTCCAAAATAAATTTATTGAATTTTACAATTTTATTTTGTAAAAACGCGCGTCCAGCCGCATGCGCAGAAATGCTTCGGGGCACTTGAACCTTCGGCAGCGAAAGAGTGAACATCGTAGCTCACCATATGTTCATGACCTATTCATACGTTGTCATTCTATCCATCGCGATCATATCATCCCATTACCACAAAACCACATTCACTTTATAGACTACTTTACTTAAAATGTATCTCTTGATGACGAACGTTATTGGCCTGTTAAATGATGGTCGGGCAAAAATACCCAACGCCTGTAGTTTAGTAATACCGAGTTACGTCCCCTTGACCCTGGATTTCCTTGATGCACGTTGCCGTCGGCTGATTGCTTACGTATCTTTGCCTTTTTTATATGGAAATCGCTCCATGCAAGACATGAAGCCACTTGATGTAAGGAGCTAAAAGAATGAAAGATGATAATCGCAAAGACAGGAGATACCTATTTGCCTTAGTCTTTAAAAGACCAAGACTATAGGTAGGAGGAAAACAGTCAGCAGGAAGAGAGTTCCACAAGCCTGCAGTTCTTGGAAAGGAGCTACTGGATTTTAACAAATAAAATGACATTTTTTTTTCTTCAATAAAAAGTCTCTTCGTTATAGATGTGACAAAAGGTTGGAAGGTGGGGATTGAAATGCCAGCGCACCAGAGATGTGTGCACTCTGGTCGACAAAAAAATCCCTGCATTCTCCGATACCCCTATTGCGATTAGCAATACTAACCCTTTTCAAAGAGAGACGGTAAAGCTTGGGAGCGTGGGCGACTCTCTAGAACTGCAAAGGACCATACCTCAGCCCGACAAAAATGCCCCAGACTCAGTCGGACTGATTGTCGAGGACGTATCTTCGACTTGGTATGAACAAAACGGCGCTCTTGTATAAGCAGTAACCGACCTGAGGGAGATAACTATTTTTCTTAACCAGTTAAGTATGTTTACCTGCCTCTCTCTCTCTCTCTCTCTCTCTCTCTCTCTCTCTCTCTCTCTCTCTCTCTGCAGCCAATTTAGACATGACGTCAGTTTATAGTGGAGAATTCAGCTCCTAAAAAAAATGCACGTAACGGGTGCAAAATTTGCCGTGATAGGGGCCTCAGGCAACAGTCATTAAACTAATCTCCGCTCCAGAAGGAGAGGGTAATGCCTCGGAGGATGTTGGTACCAGTCGAGAATACGTCCTCGACGATCAATCTGACAAAGGGTGAGCCATTGTGGTTTCTTCTGGTCCTGCTCAGTCTCGGGCTGAGGCATAGTTCTGTTCAGCCTCGGGTGCTCCGCCCTCCCAGGCTTTATCTTCTCTTTGAGGAGGGGTTGGTTTATTGCTAATCGCCTGAGAACTGGAGAATATCGACGGAGTTGCTCAGGCATTTTTTATAGGTCAGAGCGCGCTAATCCTAGTGCGCTGGCTTTTCAAACCCACTGCTGACCTTGTGTCTCACCTCCTAGAGAGGAGGTAAATCAAATACTTCGAAATAGTTTTGTATATCTTCAGATTACCATGGTCAAGGGGGCGTAACTCGGTGTTACTAAACTGCTGGTGGAAAAATAAAATCTTAAACAAAATAGGGTGCTATTTTACTTATAGGCCGATCAAGTTAATTGTGTTCATGTAAAAGCATTATTTTGTACTTACTCAGTCATATTTTATCTCTCACGCCCCGAAAAAGAATTTTAAAATATCAAGCAGAACTTTAATTAGAACGATTTTTCCATTTCGATGTTCAACCTGTATTTGTGCCCGAGCCGACATTTTGGGCTGTGAGCGGTCGGTAGAATAGACAAGGGGACACTTATCTGCCCTTAGTTAGCTAACCGGCCACTAACCGGCCACTCCGAAAATCGCAGACTCGCCATTTCATATAACCCTTATGGAAATGGAAAAATCGTTCTAATTAAAGTTCTGCTTGATATTTTAAAATTCTTTTTCGGGGCGTGAGAGATAAAATATGACTGAGTAAGTACAAAATAATGCTTTTACCTGAACACAATTAACTTGATCGGCCTATAAGTAAAATAGCACCCAAAATAGAGTTGGTTATTAAGACTCTCACAACCGTCTCTTGTGGTAGACCGACCATATTTTTTCCAGCAGGTGTCGATCTCAAAGTGGGGAGTGGGACTCTTAAAGGGGAGCTAAAAGGAAAAGGGTTGGGTAGTATAGTGATTTTCGAAGAGGAAATGCCGTGGCCGAATTATTGTGTTTTTATAGCATTAGTAAAATAACATTAATTCGAATTGTTTGTATGTAACGTCTCTGTTTATGACGTCACGAGTGAAAATGTGACATCACCAAAAAATCATTAAAAAAACTAAAAAAAACTCGTACTACGCAATTTGCAGTAGTGTCTTTTCTCTTTTCGGTCGGTTTTATTTTAGCACATCCAGACCATTCCTTTTTGGGGAGCTGGATACCTCCCACATTAAACCGACCTTGTGTCGAATCCAGTCCTCGTGGGGAGGCAATAAATAAGGATAATACACCATTAGATACTGAAACCACTTTTCAAACCTAAGTAAGTATCATCATCATCATCATCATCATTACAACACCACCACCACCAACAACAACACTATTACCATCATCATCACAACAGCAACAACACTTCTCTATCTCTGACTAGGTCTTTAATTATCCCTCATTCCCTAAACTCAATCCTTATCACTTCCTACCATGTTTTCCTTGGCCTTTCCCTGTGAGCTAAACCTGATACCTCAATTGTTCTCCTAACTCAAGAACTCTCATCCATTCTTTCAACGTGACCATACCATCAAAGTCTGCTGGTTTGCACGCTGATAACTTCTCTAATTGAGAATTGCTTCTTCAAGTAGTTTGTTTTGATTCAAGATTTTCACATTTTTTTATCGGTCGAAGAAGGGAAAAGCCTCATATCAAATAAAATGACAAACTAAACTATATTGTGTTTCTGAATTTTTGACATGAGGATTGATAATTGGGATTATTCGCACTACTGTTCTCGGTACTCTTATAAAGAACGCACCGTGTTTTCATGACTTTGCGTCGTCAACTTCAGGCAGGTCTCGGAAATGTCCGAGAATTGACGAGCCGAAGACTGCCAGACGATAAATTGAAGAAAAGTTGCAAATAAAAAAAGTTAGACGAAGAAAATAAAAGTAAAATACGTATATAAAAATAAAGAACGAACAAACCATAGCTAAACAACTGTTATTATTTAGATGGGTTTTTTTTTTGTCAAAGGAACCATTGTTAAGCAAATGTTTTTAAATAAAATGTTTTTATTGTGCAACGAAAAGTTTCAAAAACTGATTTCTTTTACATAAAAAAACAACTGTTTTTAAGCACTTTTTTTGAGGGGGGGGGGGGTTTAAAGTGTTTTTCAATATTTTTTTTCTTTTTAACATTTTAGGGATTAGGGTTAGTCTTTCGCTAGAAGTGACCGTTGCTGACAGAACTGAATGAGTCTTTCAGGAGATTCAACGTGCTGACACAGATCGTAGAAATTCATATTTTTTTAACGCACTGCCGATCGTAGAAATTAATTTCTTCCGAAAGTTATCGTCTGCTTGTTTGGAGCCTGATCGTCTAATGCCCGCTGCAACCTGATTGGTTAAGAGTTTCGTCAACTCTCAGACACTTCCGAGACCTGCTCGAACGTTGACAACGTAAAGTTACGAAAACGCGGTGCGTTCTCTATAAGAGTACCCTGTTCTCATATTCTCACAACGTTTCGGCCGATGTAACCTCCGACCTTCTTCAGGTGTATCTTGTCGAACTCGGGAATCGTTTGAAACTCTGTGCAGATTCTCGAATTTGAAACGATACACCTGAAGAAGGTCGGAGGTTACATCGGCCGAAACGTTGTGAGAATAACAATCAAGATAAGAACAGTAGTGCGAATAATTCGAAGTTATAAAAACTATATTAATTTTTATTGACAACAAATTAGAAATATAGTCAGCGCGGTGTTGATTGGCTTCGTGTTTGAGGTTAGTAGAAAACGTGAGAAAGAAGACTAATTCAGTCCGTTCAGATGAGCGATGTTAGCGAGTCAGCAGCAGCAGCAGCAGCAGCCTTCTTGCTTCGATCAGGGCGCATAGCAATGGAAGATAGCAGATAGTAGAGAGGCTTCCTCGGGACTTCTCTGCTTGGGCGACTCTGCCGTCTGGTGTAAATAGTTCAGTAAAGAGTATTCCTACGCCCCGGATTTTGATTGACTGACAGGTCACAAAATCACATCAGTACTGTAGCAGTTGCATGAGTTAACTATTTTGTATCAGTCTACGTGATCGGTGGTGAGATGTAATTCGGCTTGGGATTATGTAATCATCGCCTCTTCACCGCATGAGTGAATAACACTCCTACGTGCAACGGGATTCATACACGATGAATCGTTTCAGCATGAACACGAGCCAACATTAATCTTTAGTTCGCAAAGATTTCCTCTAGGTGACAAGACGTACCTTTTCCCATTCTCTACCTGACTCAACTCTGAGTGGGTGAGATATTGAACTTCGGGATAATATTATTTCGTTTAACCGACATGAATCAGACCATTATACCATCTTCATTTTGTTCCTGTGAATAAAAGTTCATATCTATTTAGTTGTAGAGCTATTATTTATTTCTGTAGAAGAATGGTGATCCCTTTTTGCTTATGTAGCATTTCTATTTCAGTCAGATTCGGCCAGACGTAATTACTCTTTCAAGTAAGTTTGTCATTCTGATTTTCTTCCCGATTTAAACTACAAACCCTAAAAGGTTCCTGCAACTAAAAGTATATGTTGCGGAGCCGTTATTTATTTTGTGGAAAAATGGTGATCCCTTTTTGCTTATGTAAAATTTCTATTTCATATATGTCCAAAACGTCAGAATACAACATCGATGCTTTTCAAAGGAAGCTACTGAGTATTTATTTATTTACCTCCTCTCCAGGAGGTTAGGCACAAGGTCAGTTTTATCTTACTCCCACAAGTAAGATGTGACCCAAGGTCGGGTCGGGAAAGTGGGGGTTTGAAAAGCCAGCACCCGAGAAAGTGAGCACTCTGGCCATTAAAAATTGCCTGGGCAGGCCCGTCGGCATTCCCCGGTAGGGGCACCTCGGGCAGTAAGCAATAAACTTACTCCTCCCCAAAGAGGGAAGGCAAAGCCTGGGAGGGTGGACCTCCTAGAACTGCACAGGACAGACCCATAGATAGGCGTAAATCAAGCCCCGAAGGCCAAGACAATACCAGTCTATGGGGTGCAGTATCCATCAGAACAGATACTACACTTTGATCTTGGCCAAAAGGCCAAGGATCTTAAAATAGTGCACCTTGTATGTATCAGACTCACATATTGCCATATATTACCTAAACAAAGAAAATGGAATCGTCTGTTTTTTTCGTATCAAAAGAACGAGAACCAACAAAATCTCGCGATTGCTAAACTACTTTGTTCACCTTCTATCTATGTTTAGTAAACCTTCTGTTCTTATCCTTAATAACTTGTTCGGAGTTTTCCCCTATTAGTTTCTCTGTTAACCCCTGTTCCGACATAGTTTATGGGGTGTAGTATCCATCGGAACAGATACTACACTTTGATCTTAGCCAAAACGCCAAGAAAGGACAGGCTCGAACAAAGAACTTCGGAGGGTTAGCATTCGCAGAAATTAGGAACGTAATTCCTGGAAAATCTATAATAGTGTGATGAACAATGCAATCAACAATTTTGCCCACTATCTAACCACAATGAGGTTGAACTGTTTGTCCAGCGGTTCACCTTAAACTCCACCTTGGACTCCATAAACAACTCTCTCCTTAATTTCTCACTATGGATGGAAACCTCACTCGATGATCTGATCATCATCCCTTCCCATATCCTGAATGTCATAAAAAACCTTGACACCTCAAAAGCATGTGGACCAGATCTTATCCCTGCTATAGTAATAATAAAAAAAATGCTCTGCTGAGCTAGCCCCTGTCCTCTCCAAACACTACAACAAATGACTTGCCGAATCTTGTTGCCCTGATAGCTGGAAAATTGACCCTGTGATGCCAGTCTTCAAGAATTCTGGAGATAGAACTGACTCTCAGAAATATCGACCCATCAGTCTACTCCCGCTTTTCTGCTAAAATCTTTGAATCCTTAATCAATCGATAGTCCAACACCTTGTTAATGCCAAACTTCTTTCAGACCATCAGTATGGATTTAAGCAAGCACGGTCTACCGCAGATGTCCTATTGGTCATCTCCGAACGCATATACCATACACTGGACAAGGCAGATGAAGCTAGGGCGGTAGAGCTTGATATATCCAAGCTCTTTGACAAGGTCTGGCATAAAGGTCTTCTCATAAAAATTAATTCATATGGTATTACTGGACGAATATTTAATATAATAAGATCCTTCCTAACCAAAAGAAAGATCCAGGTTGTTCTTGACGGCCGCTCATCTAAACAACATGACATAAATGCAAGTGTACCAAAGTGATCGATCCTTGGACCTTTATTGTTCCTGATTTTCATAAACGACCTCACTGATGACATTGTGTTTGAGATGGGTATATTTGCTGACAACACCAAGCTCTACTCTCGTAATGTGGGTAAAACAGACGCGCACATATCCGAGGCAATGGCTGAATCCTCAGAAAGTGACCTCCAGTCTGTAGTGGAATAAGGTCATAAATGGATCGTAACATTCAATGCTGCTAAGACAAAGCTCCTTTCCTTCAATGACTACAAGAAACCTCTCCAACCACCGATTGCCATGGCAAATAACACCCTACCTGAGAGTCCAACATTCAAACTTTGTCTAACATTAACAGGTAACATGAATTGGAACAAATACATTGAAGACATTGCTGAACAGAAGGTGGGCTCACTCTACTGTGCTAGAAAACTTCTCACACCTGACAGTATCCTATATCTATACAAAGCCACCATCCGCTCATGCATGGAGTATTGTTGTCATATCTGGGCTGGTGCATCATCCACTAGTCTCTTCCTCTTAGACAAGGTCCAAAAAAGAGTTGCTAATCTAACAGGTCCTTCACTATTCACCAAGCTCCAGCATCTGTCCCATCACTGAAATGTTGCATCCTTATGCTTGTTTTACAAGTACTTCCATGGAATGTGCTCCGGTTAACATGCTGCTCTGGTGCCCCCTCGACGTAAATACACTCGACCAACCCGAAAATCAGCTAAATCCCATCCATTCACTGCGGAGGTCCCTAGATGCCGGAGAGCTTTCTACTTCGAGCTCCCGACCTTTGGAACTCTCTTCCTGCTCCCTGTTTCCCCGACTGTAGCGACATGCAGAAATTTAAAACTAATGTGAACAAGCATCTCGCTGCACAGCTCCCAATTTAAGACGCCCCCCCCCCAAAAAAAAATCTTTCACCCTAATTCTCAATAGCTGGTTACCTCTACAGTAGCAACTTGCCTTGTTTGGGGTGAACTATGTTAAAAAAAAATTTAAAAAATAAGGTCTCAATGATGATCTAAACTTCAGGAGAAACTCTTGTTATGACAACATCGGAACAAAACGACTTTTTTGTTGAGATTTGTAAGAAACTGAAAAAATCGTTTGTAGCAAAATAATTTTCCATAATTCAGACGAAACTCTTGTCAGACACCAGAACAACATGAACAAAATTACTAAAAAAACGCACTCTCGACAGCACGTATCTCTTTCTCGTCTGCCTACGTCAACCTCGTTTTTCTGTCTGCTTCACTGTCGTGATATATTATCTTTTAAAACAGGTCGGTGTCCACACCTACAAATTACTAAATACCTACAAAAACCCACAACTCTGAGCATGCGCCTTTTTCCCCACTTGCAAATGTCTGCTTAACAAGCAAGACATCACAGTAAATGTTTATCTCTATTGTCACAATTAATAGTGTTGCAAGATGGTGATATTTCTCTCGGATGACTCTTTCTACTGGTTAGGATGTCTTTCTTTTATCAAAGTGAAATTCTTAATTTTGTGTCCGAATCTTGATCTTCATTGAAAAAAACACAGAAGACATTTGTATAAAAACATAGAATTTATTAGATTAGTAGATTTACCATTTATGGGTGCCAAATAGTACGACGACTGTTCTTCTAATTTGGGGTTTTGTAGACGTTTGCCGTCCATCATCATATTCGGTTTCATTTCTGTTTTACATGTGTTTACATGTGTTGGATGGGTTTTAGAAATTGACTTCCAAACTAATCTATCTCTGGCCAGATCTTTATTTATCCCTCTCTCTCTCTCAAGTCCATATTTATCACTTCCTTCCATTTTTTCCTTGACCTTCCCCTGCGAACTGAACCTGCTACCTCAACTGTTCTGCATCTACTATCCCCCAAACTCTCATCCATTCTTCCAATGTAGTCATTTTCTGCACACATCTTATATTGTCCAGATTTAATCTTCCTCTGAGGTCATCAGATCTAAGCCTGTTCTCAAGACTCTCATTACACATCCATCGTATCATTCTCATATCATTTCTCTCCGTTCAATACATGTCCTCAACCCTCACTGGTCAGGATTCACTTCCATACATTATCACACAGACTGATAGAACCTTCTCTTGGTCAACAGTGGTAACGCTCTGTTGGTTAATAATGGCGGAAGTTCCCTGAACTTACTCCATCCACTCCTGACTCTTGCAATTACACTAGCACCAGCTCCTCCCTGTGCTCCAATCGTATCACCAAGGTAACAAAACTTCTGAACAACCTCAATAGCTTTGCCATCCAAATATACTTTCTCCACATCTGAATTCTCATCCGTCTTCATTGTCTTACACTCTTTGCACACAAACTGGTTATCATCTCTCAACTTACCTGTAATTCCACTGCACGTCTTGTGCACCCAATGCTTACGAGTACGACAAAAAATTGAGTTGCACCCGCCTCCATTTCCACAAACTGAGCAGCGGAACTTTCTGTCCCACGTATATTTTATCATGCAAGCAATGCATAAAACAAGGAACAAAACGAGACAGTCTGTTTAAGATGTCACATTTATTTCATGAAAGCCCAGATAGGTTCGTCTGCTCCCAGTTGAATTGTGTGTGTAAAATACATCCATAAAACAAAGACAATCTGAAAAGAGAGAGTGTGTGTGTGTGTGTGTGTGTGTGTGTGTGTGTGTGTGTGAAAAAGTTGAGAGAATGTGTCTCATATACCTAGGATTTTGTGCGCGTATGTTAGCCGCAAACTTTGTCGGAGGTACGGGTAATCCAGAACTTTTTGTGCTTTGGCTTTTATAGTTCCTGATTTTAGAGCCATCTAGCATCACGAAAATTGGAGATCATTAAAAGTCTGAGCGCCCTCTGGTGTATTTATGTGTGTATGAAAATGTGGAAAGGAGGGTAATGCGACACTAACATTAATTCGTTTACAGACGTAAAACATTTGTTCTCAGCATTAAATGAGCATAAAAGGTTGATATGCCGTTAAGCAAAATAACCCAACCCTTTATTATACACTAGCTGTATTTACCCGGGGTTGTCCGGGGAGGGGGGGGGGCATTTTTCTTTTGAAAAAAAATGCTTGGGTTGCTGGTAGAGCCGGTCTGATGATTTAAAACCAGAAATCTCCAGTGAAACAAACACTTCATTAGTGATAACCATAGCATGAAAATATGAATTTTACAATTGAGTTTATTTCTTAAAAAAAAATTTTTAAATCACATATTTGAAACTGATGCACTAAAGTTGCTTTGATGTTTCACCTTTTCTATTCATATGTTTTGTTTTTTTTCCTGCAGAAATTGCAGCCATGGATTCTGTCAATTTGGATCAGATTTTAAACGCAGATGAAAAAACCTTAGAGGAAAAACAGAATGCCTTTTTTGAAAGTCTGAAAACTGTAAGTGTGTATAATTTTACTAGGCGTATCTGTGACTCATGTGATAGCCAATGATAAACCGGTATAAAAGCTAAGTAAATCTGAAATAAACGATTCCCTTGCTCCAAATAACAACAATAACAACAATAACAACAACAACAACAACAACAACAACAACGTGGAGACATGGTTGAAATTTTCCTCCGATTTAAAAACAAGGAAGTACATATTTTCTTGGCTTAATTTTGTGACATTTAAAAAATATATAAATGAAACACCATGACATTAAAATATTTAAAGAAATGTATAAACTTTGTTATGTACTTACGTGTTAGCTGAAAATAAGATTGTACAGAAAAAATTACGCAAATTCATCCAGTATTTATTAAAGTATAAGAAAAAGGGGGAAAAACGATTTTACGTATTGTTAGACATTTTGTAACAAGGGAGATAACTAAAAAAATTTTTTTTTACTAATTTAGATGAAAACCAAAAAATCCAAAATATATGAGTTATCTCCCTTGTCGATCTAGGATAAAATCGGGCGATTGAAAAATACAAGGTGGCGACTACTGATAAAAATCGCTTTTATTTTTAATGTAATAAATACTGGATGAATTTGTGTAATCTTTTTTGTGTACAGTCTTCTGTTAAGCTAACACGTAAGTACATAACAAAGTTTATACATTTCTTTAGCTAATTTTTTTTTTATACATGTCATGCTGAAACAGCAGAAGCACCAGATAAATAAATAAAATAATATATTAACAACGACAACGACATGATTGAAATTTCGCTGCAATTTAAAAACAAGGAAGTGAATATCTAATATACGAAGCTCTGTGTAGTGGTAGCACCTTTTGTTGCTGACAGCTGCATCCATCGGTGGGTAGCCAAGTGCCCCTGGTCCTCACCTATCTCCTAAATAGCTAACACGTTGCCCCAAGTGTCATACTTCAGTACACCGCTTCAGATAGCGGTTCAAACCACATGAGAGGGCGGTGTTAATACGGCACCACTAGGCATACGAATTTCATGACGAAACCACTGACTGAATCCTCAATTCTAGGACTTGAATGTGACCCACATCTTGATCCGTAGTAATCGGTCTGCAACTCCACCGGAGACTTCTCCACTTACAGTCTCCTTCCTAAATGTTAGTGGTTTGGCTTCAGGCTAGCGAGCTGCCCCTGTAAAAGGTCCAAAATAGAGTCGCCAACCTAATAGGTCCCTCACTGTCAGCCAAGCTCCAGTCCCTGTCCCATCGCCGCAATGTAGCATCCTTATGTTTTTTTTACAAATACTTCAATGGATTATGCTCCGATGAATTGGCTACTCTGGTGCCCCCTCGACGTAAATTCACTAGACTAACTCGACAATCAACTAAATCTCATTCATTCACTGTGGAGGTCCCCAGATGCCGGAGAGCCTTCTACTCAAATAGCTTCTTTCCTCGTGCAGGATTTCCTACGTCTAAGTAAGTAAGCGCCAAACTTTGCATACACCGGTTCTCCATGAAAACAAAAGAACAAAGCAGAAAACAGCCAATCTACTATTGTCGTGCACGCATAACAAGGACTCTGAAAACTCTTGTGTGCTGTACTGGAAATGCTAAATAATTTAAATTTTTGTTGAAATTCAATTTCACAATTATTGAAAAGATAATTCGTGGCATTTCTATTCCTTTCCGACTTCCGGTTTCACTCAGTAGCAAATGACGCCTCATATCATATATGGATGTCCAGAAATTATATTTAAAAAAAAAATCTTTCTCCTTAATGCATACCAATTTCAGACTTGTCGATCGTCATATTATTTCATAAATAATACATCAAATGTATGACTTTTATTTCGTAATAAACAAATAATTAACAAAATATCGAATCCATTTTTAAAATAATTTATTTGTTTTTTTATTTTATTGTTTTCAAAACTTTTTTTATATTGTTTTCACAAATAATGATCTAGACCATTCAAATGTGTTGCATTATAAACACATTAAATTGTCAACATTAAATACCTGTTTTATAATTAAATTCAAGGATCATTGAATTATAGACCCGTTTTCTTTTTTTTCTTTCCATGAATAAAAGAACAATGCCAGGCAATTTAGGAGGAAATTGATTGTTTTTTTTGTAATAGTATTGTCACTAATTTCACCCCCACTTTCAAGAAGTGCAGTATAATGGCCTGCTCTAGATGTTGTCCCTCTATGAATTACAGCAGCTTTCAATGTGAAATTTGTGCCAAATATTTGCTTTCAGACAGCAGCTTTCAATGTGAAATTTGTGCCAAATATTTGCTGCTTTTTTTTTTTGAACTGAAGTTCATCAAATCACATTTGATTCTCTCTTCCATGTTAATATTTTGCTTAATTAAAAATCTATTGATTTGAATCACAAGATACTTAAATTCAGGAGGAAATTCAATTCCTGAAGTAGTTGTATGTTCACTGTTCAGTATTATTTGAACATGTTTCACAATTTTTAATAATAGAAGTTGTTGTGGTTGTAGCAATCAAAGATTTAAATTGTTGAGGGCCATTAATTGGTTGCAAAAATAATTCTTCTTTCAAATCAAGAGGTAGTTCAGTTTGTTTAATAAATCCTGGAGTAGTATTGCAATGGCAAATATGACTATTAAAAATTTGGCAATTTGGTTGGCATTATCATATTTAAGGAATTCAAATTTTTGTTAGTATAACAAATAAATAACAACAACAACAACAATAATAATAATAATAATAATAATAATAATAATAATAATAATAATAATGACATTTTATTAGATCTAATAGATGTCATTATTGCAAAAATGCCAGAATCTAGAGCTTTTTTATCAGCTTTGTCAAGAAGATAAAATAAATATCGAATATTTTTTCTAAATCTTGGATCAGAGTGTTTGAGTCTGTTTCTAATGAACATGTATGACAACACTTTTCCATATGGCTTATTATAATTGATCCCACATTTTCCTTTTGGAAACAACATAGAAAAGCACATTAGGTCCAAATTTTGATTGCCGTCATTCAACAAATTCCCTTCAACTTTCTTCATTTTGTAAATTTCACTATTTTTTCATTTGGTAAAGTTGGGTACATTTTTTTAAACTGTATAGTGCTCATATATAGTATCAGCATCTTTTTTAGTCAAATGGGTCAACAAATAGTCATCAGACTCAGTTGAGCTATTTCGTCTAGTACAGAAAACAATGTCATTGTAGATCATTTGTTCTGTCAATTTTAATATCTTTATAAATTTCATTGTTTTCTTTTAGCCATTTAAATGCCTCAAACACATTTTCCATATTTTTTTCTGCTTTGTTTGCAATGAGTCAACAATGATTTGTAAAGAATTTTCTTCCTTTTACAGTAGAGTATTCATTACATGATTGATTCTATTTTCCATTGGAATAAGCAAATGAGTGCCTATTCGTTTTATGGCAGATAACATGTTTGAAGATGGTCCTTTGAATCTTTGAATCTTTGAATCTTTGAAACTTTGAAACTTTGAAACTTTGAATCTTTGAATCTTTGAAACTTTGAATCTTTGAAACTTTGAATCTTTGAATCTTTGAAACTTTGAATCTTTGAATCTTTGAAACTTTGAATCTTTGAAACTTTGAATCTTTGAATCTTTGAAACTTTGAAACTTTGAATCTTTGAACCTTTATCACATTGATAAAACATTTTGCTCTTTGGATCAAAATCTGTTCATAAATGTTCAATTTTACCAATTCCTTTGATATTTTAACCACTTCCAACCCATTAATTTATGCATATTGAGGAATGTTTTCCTTTTTTTCAAAATTGCTCTACAACTTCTACAAATGTTGCAAAGAATAATTCTCTTTAATTTCATTGACTCCTCTTTCCCATTCAGTTCAAATTTTCAAAAATTCATCATATTCTCTTAGTTTGCAAATATTACAGGAATTGACTTTCATTTTTTGCATTTCCTAATTAAAATTTAAAATCAAAGATGCAAATTTATTAACAACATTGTCTTCTGAATGATGTTCTTGATTTTCTTTTTCTTGCAATTATTCAATTATATCAACACTTTTACGTCTTTCTGTCAACTAATTTTTCAAACATTGGAAAATTCCCTTCTAATAAGGAAATGTCATACAAATGCAACCAAATGTACACAGCTCTCAATTTGTACACATAAGTCACAAAAGTACTAAGTTTTGGACTATGTGGTGTCATTCTTCTAATGAGTTCAAGTCAATTGGTGCAATCATCTTGACCAATGATAAATTGCATTTATAAATAAATACCAGTGCATTCTTCCATTTATTTCATAATTTTTCGAATTTCCCAAACTGTCAAATCTAGTAAAAAAAATTTAATTTTGTTATGTATGTGCTTTGTCTCAATAAGTTTTGTCTTTTCATTAGGGCAACCATGATTAATGTCACAAAGTCTTCCCAATTCTTCATAAAAATTTCCAATTTCTTCTACATTCTCAGCATTAATAATAATATTTGCATTTTCTTCATTATTTTGGCCATTTTGCACTCACAATCATCAGACTGGCATTCAACAGTCTCAAAATGGTGCCTTTCTAAAACATCTAATGGCGCATAATCAACTGAATTTCTTGAGAACAAATAACGCTCATTACTAAAAGAGTGGTACAAATTTTGTCTCCAATACACAGCAAAAAGTCCTTTTTGGTCCATATTTTGAGTAAAATCATAAAAAGTTTTTGCAGCATTTAATTTTTTTTGAGCAATGCTCAAAGCTGATGAGTACATTCCAGGTATTTTATTTAGTCCATTTTTATAATTTTTTCTATATTTTTTTTTTATTAGTAGTAATTTTTATTATTATTGAATAAATAAGCTTTGTCATTTTATGAATAATGATTGCTTTTTGCACAAAAAAAGTTTGAAAAGTTATTCAATTTATTATAAAATTTTTATATTATATATTTTAATCAAATTTTTCTTTATATAATTTTTATTCTGTTGTCATTCAATCATTTTTATTTTATTTTTATAGTTAGATTGATGAATTTTTTGTTTTTTTAATTTATTATCATCTTTTTTTTTCTTTAAAATTTTTTGTCTTTTGCCATTATTATTTTTTATAATTAGTTTTTCTCTCATTATTTTTAGTATTCTTTATTTTTATTTTATGTATTCTTCTTTGTTTTTTCTTTAAATCTTTGTTGTCTTTTCGTATTAATAGTTTTATTATTTTTATTTATTCCCCATCCTCTCAAAATCCATGCCACACCTCGACAAAAATCTCAGCCCCCTTTCACCTCTCCCACCCTAAGGCAATTTCAATTATATTCTCACCTCTCCCCATTTCATAGCTTCCTCAATCGTATCTACTCAAAGCTTTCCATATTCATTTCATTCTTTAGCGACCATTGACTTCTCCATCCTGGACTCTCCTCCGGCGCTCATAGTAATCACGGCTACTACATTCCCTCATCTCTCCACCATGTCAACCCCAAACTTCGATGTACTTGCATGACATTTTTCTTCAAATTATCATCCTGGGGGAGTCTTACAATAAAGACGAAACGCTGATGAATATATAAAAACTATCTCTTGGTTATTCCTTTTTCATTTTCCATTACGTCGGATTACTCTCATCCTTCCTTTCTCATATATATATATATATATATATATATATATATATATATATATATATATATATATATATAGTGTCCTAAAATTTGATGTGAAATTAATTGTTTGCCATCGAATTAGAATACGGAATAAAGTTTTTGATTCATATGAGTCCATTACATTTTAATTGACATGAATTATATCACCTTCATGATGTTAGACGTCAAAATAATTCTTGGGAAGCTCTTTCATTTTTTAAATTATGGTAACGATCTGAATAGGCATTTCTAACTATGTTGCATTCTTAAACCGACAGTTTGATTCGGAAGAAGTGACCAGTATCAATGACTTCAGGAGAATATTTGAAGTTATGCAAAAAGTTGTTAGATTCAGAGATCAACAACAGGAAGAAGAGATCAACACATTAAAGACGGAACTGAAAATATATCAGGATTCAGGTATGTCATTCTAATTGATCATATGTCATTCTAATTGATCATATGTCATTCTAATTGATCACGTGTCATTCTAATTGATCACATGTCATTCTAATTGATCATATGTCATTCTAATTTATCATATGTCATCCTAACTTATCATATGTCATTCTAATTGATCATAGGTCATTCTAATTTATCATATGTCATTCTAATTTATCATATGTCAATCTAATTGATCATATGTCATTCTAATTTATCATATGTCATTCTAATTTATCATATGTCATTCTAATTTATCATATGTCATTCTAATTTATCATATGTCATTCTAATTGATCATATGTCATTCTAATTTATCATATGTCATTCTAATTGATATTTAAAATATCAGGATCTAGGTGTGTCATTCTAATTGATCATATGTCATTCTAATTTATCATATGTCAATCTAATTGATCATATGTCATTCTAATTTATCATATGTCATTCTAATTTATCATATGTCATTCTAATTTATCATATGTCATCCTAACTTATCATATGTCATTCTAATTGATCATAGGTCATTCTAATTTATCATATGTCATTCTAATTTATCATATGTCAATCTAATTGATCATATGTCATTCTAATTTATCATATGTCATTCTAATTTATCATATGTCATTCTAATTGATCATATGTCATTCTAATTTATCATATGTCATTCTAATTTATCATATGTCATTCTAATTGATCATAGGTCATTCTAATTTATCATATGTCATTCTAATTTATCATATGTCAATCTAATTGATCATATGTCATTCTAATTTATCATATGTCATTCTAATTTATCATATGTCATTCTAATTTATCATATGTCATTCTAATTTATCATATGTCATTCTAATTTATCATATGTCATTCTAATTTATCATATGTCATTCTAATTGATCATATGTCATTCTAATTTATCATATGTCATTCTAATTGATATTTAAAATATCAGGATCTAGGTGTGTCATTCTAATTGATCATATGTCATTCTAATTGATCATAGGTCATTCTAATTTATCATATGTCATTCTAATTTATCATATGTCATTCTAATTTATCATATGTCATTCTAATTGATCATATGTCATTCTAATTGATCATATGTCATTCTAATTTTTCATATGTCATTCTAATTGATCATATGTCATTCTAATTGATCATATGTCATTCTAATTGATCATATGTCATTCTAATTTATCATGTCATTCTAATTGATCATATGTCATTCTAATTTTTCATATGTCATTCTAATTGATCATATGTCATTCTAATTGATCATATGTCATTCTAATTGATCATATGTCATTCTAATTTATCATATGTCATTCTAATCTATCATACGTCATTCTAATTGATCATATGTCATTCTAATTGATCATATGTCATTCTAATTTATCATATGTCATTCTAATTTATCATATGTCATTCTAATTTATCATATGTCATTCTAATTGATCATATGTCATTCTAATTTTTCATATGTCATTCTAATTGATCATATGTCATTCTAATTGATCATATGTCATTCTAATTGATCATATGTCATTCTAATTTATCATGTCATTCTAATTGATCATATGTCATTCTAATTTTTCATATGTCATTCTAATTGATCATATGTCATTCTAATTGATCATATGTCATTCTAATTGATCATATGTCATTCTAATTTATCATATGCCATTCTAATTTATCATATGTCATTCTAATCTATCATATGTCATTCTAATTGATCATATGTCATTCTAATTGATCATATGTCATTTTAATTGATCATGTCATTCTAATTTATCATATGTCATTCTAATCTATCATATGTCATTCTAATTGATCATATGTTATTCTAATTGATCATATGTCATTCTAATTGATCATATGTCATTTTAATTGATCATGTCATTCTAATTTATCATATGTCATTCTAATCTATCATATGTCATTCTAATTGATCATATGTCATTCTACTTGATCCTATATCATTCTAATTTATCATATGTCCCTTTATGTTTTTATTTTTCTTATCTTTCTGTTTTTGCTGGAGATGGGGCATCCTACCGGATACCAGACATTCACCGGCTATTTCAGACACTCCAGCCTAGAGATCTTTTTAAGATTCTAATCGTCCCTTTAAGTGCAGTTGTTTGTATTTCTCTTGCACTCGGTTCACCGGGTACACTCGCCAGATAGCTTTTAAAATTCTTTCTCATTAGTCCTGTTGTTCCTATAATTACTGGGATGACGGAGATTTTCCTAAGATTCCAGTTTCTTTTCATGTCGTACATAAAACCTTGGTATTTCGTAATCTTTTCCCTTTCTGCTCTGTTCAATCCTGCATCATTAGGGACACTGACTTCAACTAGGGTTGCTACTTTCTCCCTTTTGTCCCATATTACGATGTCAGGTTTAACAGCCCCGTTTTCTATATATGTAGGTGTAGGGATTGCATAGTCATAGTGGATGGTGTGTAAATTATTTCCAACTGTTCTTTCTGGTATATGCTCGCAGGACTTGCTGCTACACTGGATATTCAACTTTTTACAAATAATCCAGTGAAGATATTTACACACTCCGTTGTGTCACATTGTATAATAGCCATCCCCCAGGAGAACCTTATAACTGGATGTCAGGTGGCTTACACTTTTTACTTCTGTGTGGCAGAACCTGCACTTGTTATTGTTACTGAGACCACTCATCTTTTTAAAGGTGTTTCTGACTCACAGCCGTCATCAGCATAGCTAACTGAGACAAGGATCGAACATTTAATGTTGATGTCAATTGTCTGGCGTTTTACCCCCAAGCTATGACGCCTTGTAAGATTTTTACAAAGATCTTTTCTACAAATATATAGATAGTAGCGCTTACACATATTGTTATGAAGATGGATGAATTTTTTACAAATCTTTAATGTTGAATATGTATAATCTATGCCGTAATGTTCGAGTTTATGAATTGTTATTAATTTTATCTGTCTTTTCTTATTTTTCTTATATTTTTAGAACGTCGTACATCGTCACAACAATCGTGGGAAACAGAGTGCAATTTTATGGTAATTTATCAATTTATTTTTAGCCTGTGGGTGAAATTTGGGGAAGTGTCAATCAGGCAGTGGTCACCGGCACAGATTGTGGACACTGCATGCCATGTTCCGGTTCTGTTGGGGCTATTGCATCATTTTCACTAATACTCTCGGGAAATGACTATTTTATAAATACATTGTATGGCATAGAATGATCTATCATATAATGGAGTGTTATCAAAATTGGAATAAAGATTTTAGACATAAAGTTTAATAGCATTCTATCTTGATTTTAATCTTCGTAAGGGGACATAAAAGTGGTTAAAAATTGTTGTTTAGGAAATTAATTTTACACGTCCTGGGATGGGTAGTCATCTAGCTATTTTATAAATACATTAGAAGAATACCTGTCCCTCACTATCCACCAAGCTCCAGCTCCTGCCCCACCACCGCAATGTTGCTTCCTTGTGCCTGTTTTACAAGTACTTCAATGGATTGTGCTCTGATGAACTTGCTGCTCTGGTGCCCAACGACGTAAATTCACTAGACAAACCCGACAATCTTGCAAATCCCATCTATTCACTGTAGAGGTCCCCAGATGCCAAAGAGCTTTCTACTCCAAAAGCTTCTTTCCTCGTGCTGCTGGACTCTGGAACTCCCTCCTTGCTCCCTGTTTTCCTGACGGTACCGACATGCAGAAATTAAAAACTAATGTAAACAGACATCTCGCTGCACAGCTCCCAATTTAGGTTGACCCCACCCCCACCCCCAAAAAGACTCTCACACTTTTTCTCAGTAGCCCCTTACGTCTACAGTGGCGGTCTGCCTTGTTTGGGGTGAACTATGTTAAAAAAAAAAATTTTCTTAAAGTTAAAATTAAATCATCAAAGTGAACTGTGTTGCATCATGTTATCTTACGAAGATTAAAATCAAGATATGATAATACTAAACCTTATGTCTAGAATCCTTATTCCAATTTTTATCAAAATCCATTACATGATTTTGATTCTAGAAAATGTCAAAAATTTAATGCTTAAGCTTAAGGAGTCTTCAGAAGAAATTGAAATTCAAGGAATCTTGATTAATTGCTATCTAATGATTATGAATTAAATTTAATGTAAATCTGAAATATTTAAATTTGCAGTAGGTTACATAGGCCAAAACGTTGTGAGAATAACACTCAAGATGTGAACAGTAGTCCGAATAATCCAAATTATACAAATTATCAATCCTCATCTCAAAAATTCAGAAACTAATACTTTAGGTTATGATACGAAAATCTGTTACCCAATCCAGATCTGTCCTGTGGCCCACCTTGTATCTGTACTAAACTTTGCATCTGTAAGTCTTTGTTTTCAAAGAAAGACCATATATATATATTTATACACTCTATTTATACAGTATATATATATACTTTTTTAAAGTTCTCACAAAAGTTTATACAGTATATATATATATATGTTTAATGTTCACACAAAAGTTTATACAGTATATATATATATATTTTAAGTTCTCACAAAAGTTTATACAGTATATATTTTTTTTTTTTAAGTTCTCACAAAAGTTTATACAGTATATATATATATGTTTAATGTTCACACAAAAGTTTATACAGTATATATATATTTTTTTAAGTTCTCACAAAAGTTTATACAGTATATATATTTTTTTTTAAGTTCACACAAACGTTTATACAATATATATATATATTTTTTTAAAGTTCTCACAAAAGTTTATACAGTATATATATATTTTTTTTAAAGTTCACACAAAAGTTTATACAGTATATATATATTTTTTTTTTAAAGTTCTCACAAATGTTTATACAGTATATATATATATATTTTAAAGTTATCACAAAAGTTTATACAGTATATATATTTTTTTAAAGTTCACACAAAAGTTTATACAGTATATATATATATATATATATATATATATATATATATATATATATATATATATATATATATATTAAAGTTCTCACAAAGGTTTATACAGTATATATATATATATATATTTTTAAAGTTCACACAAAAGTTTATACAAGATATATATATATATTTTAAAGTTCACACAAACGTTTATACAGTATATATATATATATATTTTAAAGTTCTCACAAAAGTTTATACAGTATATATATATATTTTTTTTTTTTAAAGTTCACACAAAAGTTTATACAGGATATATATATATATTTTAAAGTTCACACAAACGTTTATACAGTATATATATATATATTTTTAAAGTTGTCAAAAAAGTTTATACAGTATATATATATTTTTTTAAAGTTCACACAAAAGTTTATACAATATATATATATATATTTTTTAAGTTGTCACAAAAGTTTATACAGTATATATATATTTTTTTTAAAGTTCACACAAAAGTTTATACAGTATATATATATATTTTTTAAAGTTCACACAAAAGTTTATACAGTATATATATATATTTTTTAAAGTTCACACAAAAGTTTATACAGTATATATATATATATTTTTTAAAGTTCTCACAAAAGTTTATACAGTATATATATATATTTTTTAAGTTGTCACAAAAGTTTATACAGTATATATATATTTTTTAAGTTCTTACAAAAGTTTATACAGTAGCTCAATAGTGTGTAATGCCACTAGAGCTCATAACTTAACCCTGAAATGCTTTTCGTTTCAAATATGACACATTCCAACAAAATGCCTATTTAATATAATATTCAACGAAAATGTGTCAAACGGTAACTTGTTTCACATCTGCAACGAGCCTGTTGGCAAGTGTAAGTAGGTATTAGTATAATGTTGTTTCAGCACACTCGCTAAATAGGTAATCAGTATATTTGATGTCACGGGCAAGTGTCATCTGCCTAATTCAAGAGCCTAAACTTTAAAATCTGGTCATTATAATAGTAAGTAAAAATTAATTTTATGATTCTCTAGTGTATTACAATTATATTGCAGTGTTTTGTTATGCATGTAAAATTTTATGCCATTTGTTGCACATTTGCAACATCAGTTATTTTTGTTCAATAAATTTTTTTTTTTTTTCAAAAAATAATTTATACTCCTTTATATTAACACCCTATGAAATGTTTATCACTTTTTTTCAAACCAATATAAAAAATAAAGCATTTAAGGGTCAATATAATATAATGATAGGTATTCCGAAAACCTCCCAATTTACATAAATTAGCATACAATTGTTTCTGTCCATCTCAAAGCAATTGTATGATAATAAAGTGCAGAAAGCTTTTGAAGTCATTTTCTTAAAGATTTGGACTTCTTTTCTTAATTATGAAAAATATTTTTTATTGCTGAATGAATATATCAAATGTTTTTTTTTAACTTTCCCTGGAATATGATTGACAACAAGTCTCCCTAGATTGTTAGTACTCTCCACCTCTTTCGATAACGACTGAAACTGTTATTGCAACAGTCGCATACAACTGATTTCTCGCTGGCAACAACTATTGGTTGTCTCTGGGATTTGAGTGGCAATAAGCCTCCCATAATGTCCTAGTATTATCTGCATCCTTCCAGTAGAGGTCTGGTTAGTGTTCTCCCGCTTCAGTCTTTTCATTCTCCTTGACCCTTCAAAAAAATTTGTGTGGTATCAGCCGAGGCTGGTGCCATCAAATATTCAAAGAAAGTTATTAAAAAATAAAAGTTTAACTAAGAAAATGTTTGTTTTTATAACAATTAAATAAATTACATTTATCGTACCGACAATCATTTAATTTTATACTATACTGCCACTATCAGTGATTACGAATTATGTTTAATAACTGCTATGTTTAATGTTGTTATGTTTTATTTTGTATATTTGTCAACTATAATAAATGTGTAAATTGTACTTAGCATTCCTTTTTGTATATCGAACAGCAACCAATATGCTATGCATGCCAGACTGCGTACACAATCAAGCATATTCTTACTGAATGCATTGACTTGGCCCCTATAAGGGAAACTTTCTACAAAGCAGGTGCAATGAAGGAACTGTTTAAGAAAAATAAAGTAGAGACAATAATGAGCTTTTTGAAAGCTGTCGATCTGTATAAAAAAATATAATTGTCTAAAGACATATAAATCAAGCTTGGTGTTAAATTAATCGGGAAAAAATGATATGTTTTAAAAATAAAGAAAGAAGTTTATCGAATTTTTTCAAAATATTTATTTATTTTTTCATTTTTTCATTTTCTTTCTTCAAAAAAAAACTTTAAAAAAAATACAATTGATTCGGCATTAAATAACCTGAAAAAGGTTGATATGCCGTAAAACAAAACAAACAAACAAACATATCGTTGTTGCGAAGTGGTTTGTGAATGGTAAGACACAAATATGAAGAAATAAATGGATGAAAACGATTCTATAGAGATCAACAATTATAAATGATTTATTAAAAATTTACAACTGGAAGAATTAGTATGATTAAGAGGTTTTAATTGTCTGCGCTAAACTAATTTCTATAAGCATTCCTCCATTTGAATGTTCCTCTTTGTTCTGTTGTCGTCTGGATCAAATATAGGGGCAGATAACTCATATCAAAATGTTTCTTGGTAAGGGTACAAGAGTTATTGTCCTTTAAATATAAAATATTTAAAAGTATGATTAGGTGGTATATGTATCTACCTAACACTAGTATTTCTAATATTTCTGCTTGGGAGCTGTACGAAGTACAGAGCTTTTAGGTAAATACCTTACATAACAGACATAACCATGTATATGGGAAATGTTAGATTGATAGTATCATATTCTACTGACATAACAGCACATATTTAGCCGAACTCCATGTTTATGGAAGAACTGACAAAATGTCAAAGACAAAGGACACAATCATATATATATATATATATATATATATATATATATATATATATATATATTATTTATATTTTTTAATATCACTTTAAATCTTCTCCGGTTTAAAATCTCAACTGTTACTTTTCACTTTTCCCCCTTTTTTTTCAAACCTTATTAAACCTTCCTTACACTAAATTTAAACAAACATACATAACACTCTAAGCAAATAACGCGTCCAAACGAGAGTGACACGTGACTTCACATTTCCAAAACAGATGACAACAGAAGCTGAAGAGAGCCGGATGGCTAAGTTCTTCTGTGCTTGAAACCGACGGTACGAATGTTGTACTAATTTTTCTATACCAAAATATATATATATATATATATATATATATATATATATATATATATATATATATATATATGAAAATTCAAAATTGCGTATTAGTGGGTTCCCCCACGTGTGAGTTTGCTCTTTTCTTTGTTTTTGTTTGGTTTCACCAAAAAATGAACCACTGTATAGTGTAGGTTTTTCAAGACACTTTAATCCAAGAACTTTTTACTCTTTGTGAATTTTTCTGATAATTTTGTAATGTTGCAGAGACGATATTAATATAAAAAATTTTGTTTGGCACAAGATAAATGAAACGGACCGTAAAAAATATATCTCACAGAAATGTTAATTTTTTGGGAAAGGTGAAAAAATAAAAATAAAAATAATAAAATAAAAACATGGTTACTGGAATATAATATGAACCTGACTTATATATATATATATATATATATATATATATATATATATATATATATATATATATATATATATATATATATATATAAACGGGTGGTTCATTTAAAAGCATTGCTGGGTTTGTATTATAAATTGAAAATAGAAGCCATTATCAATGCAAGATTAATTTTTTTTTTTTACTTTAATCTTATTAATTTTGGAATAAAATTCCATCATCAGAGTTGACCAGTATTGTGTCATTTTTTTTTTTCATCAAAAACAAAAATAAACAAACTTTTTTCTTTAGTTTCTTTGATGAATGTCCTTGGTGTGATGTGTCCACGCCGATGTAATTGGCGGTTATGAATTCAAATTCTGGTTGTCGAACGAAGAAAAACATTGGCTGCTTGTAGTTAATAAAATAAAAACGGGTCGTTCATAACATTTTCAATTTATAATATATATATATATATATATATATATATATATATATATACAGAGCCACCAAGTTAGATAACTCTAACATCAATAGGAACTGCTACTACTTTAAGTATTCCAACATCTTTTAATTATTTTTGTATCTTTCCTTCAGCTTAATCGATTTGGAAAACGAAATTCCTCCGATATAAATTTGTTGCGGATGGATCCTTACGAAATGGAAGAACACATCCGAGATTTGAGAGAAGAGAATGATGAACTTCACACGGTTATCGTAAGAGAAAAACAAATCGCAGGAAAAGTAAGAACAATCTTTTACATACAAAAAATATATAAATATATAAAGGGCAGCTGACTATAGCATGGTCGTTTTCAAGTCCAATGTTAACAAATTCTTGTTGAGCCGTCCTCTTAAATAATCTAATTTCTGGCCAGTTTCAACCATCGTTACTGTTACACCGGCCGTTCTTACACAGGAGAAACTGCACCGGTTGTCACTATAAATAGTGCGAGTCACCAGAGACACAGAGAAGACAAAGCACAGTCTTGTAACTGTCTAGCCAAGTGCTAGTCAAGTTTCTTACTTTGTTAATACACTTGTTAAACCAACCCTCGACTTGACTTCCTTTATTTATTATTTACTGTTGGACAACTTCACAACAGATTGGCGACGAGAAATCGAAACGATATCACTGCAGAAAAATCACCCAAAGTGATTGATATACAAGGATTCACAAGATTTTCACAAAAAAACATCTTCGTCTTTTCAAACAGATATTTGGATTCGCAAGGATTAACAGCAAATGAACCACTACAAGAGTAGTTAAGTGACGAAAAAAAAAACCAAAAAAAACACAAACTTAAAACTTGCTACCAAAAATCGAAAACTAGAAAACGCGAAAGACATTTTCAATTATTAAAATAATTGAATACACTGATACCTTTATTTTTTTCTCTTCAAGTTCACTGACTCGTTAAGATAAATGTTATCCGCGTCAACTATTACAGATATTGTATAAGTCTGTCGTTATTATTAGGACAACATCTGATATTTGAGCAAGATCCGGATTGACTATTAAAACGGTCTACCACAGAATTGTCGAGAGCAAAGGACGGACAGTGAAAAAATATATATTCGCGTAAGTCATTTGTGCTTCTAACAAAGAACTGTTAAATAAGCAAGTCGCATTTTTGCAAAATTAAAAGGGGTTAAAAAGATTTCCCATAAAACTAGTCTTATTAGGCTTATAGCGACGGACTTGGTTTTGTAAATATATATATAAAAAAAGGATTTTTTTTTCTTAGTTTTGTTTTTCAAACAAAAGAACTGGGATTGAATTTTTTTTTTACTAAGAAATAATATATTTCTTGCTTTGTGTATTGGTTGAGCAAACTAATCATATTAAGCACGTTGTGGGGAAAACTGATTTATTTTTACAAGTGTAAATTGTGTGGTGCATAATTTGAATTCTTGAATGATGGACACTGAATTCAAAGATTCTCTTTTTCAATTAGTTAAATTCCAAACGGAACAAAATGTTACGTTACAAAGACAGCAAGTTGAACAACAAATGGAACTTCAAAGAAAACAAGTTGAAATTGAGGAGAAATTTAAAAGAGAGTCGTTGGAACAGCAAAAAGCCCAAAGAAAAATGCATGCTGAACGAGAAGAAAGATTCCAAGAAAAACTGCTACAACAGCAGAAACACTTCGAAGAACTCTTGATAAAAACACAGGAGGAACAGAGAATATTTCTGGAGGCAACACAGTTAACGAAAGCAAACGAGAATCATAATGCATTCTCCCAGACGGCTGTGTGGAGCGCTATCGAAATTTTCAATTATAATCCAGAAGACGATGTCACTTTTGCTCACTTCTATAGAAGATATGAGGATATTTTTGTATCGGACTGCAGTACATGGACAGACTCTAAAAAAGTTAGATTTTTGCTAAGAAAATTAGGAGCTGCCGAGCATACAAAGTTTGTGAATTGTATCCTTCCAAAAAAGACCAGTGAGTTGAACTTCCAGGAGGCAGTTACTTTACTAACAGAACTGTTTTCTACAAAAACTTCTCTTTTCCACAGGAAATATAAGTGTATGAATGTCACTAGAAGAGAGGAAGACGACTACATTACGTATGCAAGTATAGTAAATAAACTTTGCGACGATTTTAAATTAGAGGAATTATCATCGGATAATTTAAAATGTCTAATATTCTTGCAAGGTCTGGTCTTAAATAAAGACTCTGAAATCAGACGTTGTGTTTTAAATAAACTCGAAAATGAGCCATGTCTAACAATACAAAACTTAGTGGAAGACTATGAACGTGTTGTTGCGTTGAAACAGGACAGTCGTGACATAGAGGAAAACGGAGTGTCACACATTAAAAAAATCCATCAGAAGAAAAAATTGACTTCAATGAATAACCAGAGAAAAAACATGGAAAAGATCCACCTGGACCGTGTTGGAGGTGTGGAGATAACCATTGGTACAATGAGTGTCCCTACATATTCAAACAATGTGACAACTGCGACCAGAAAAGAAAAAAGGCATCACGTTGTAGGAAAAAATCTGGTAGAAAGACAGCCATTAAACTGACAAAAATTGAACCTGAAGAACAAAATATCCGGAAATATGTACAGGTCAAAATGCCTAAAAAAAAAGTAAGACTACAGCTTGATAGTGGGTCTGACATTTCCATCATTAATATACAGACATGGAAGAAGATGATCAAATCACAAAAAAAAAAAAAAAAAAAATGTTCCATACGCCGCTATAGAGCAAATTGAAAGAAAAAGAATAAGGAGATTCGGGTTTGTGCTGATTTATCCACAGGCTTGAACAAGGCATTAAAAGATCACCATTACCCTCTTCCAAGCCCTGAAGAAATATTTGCGAAACTGAGTGGAGGAAAATATTTTTCTAAAATCGACCTCAGCGACGCTTATCTTCAAATCCTTGTCGATGAAGAGTGTTCAAAACTGCTATGCATTAATACCCATAAGGGATTATACAAATTTAACCGACTTCCTTTTGGAGTAAAGGTCGCCCCTGCGATTTTTCAACAAATTATGGACATGATGTTAAATGGGATGGATTTCGCAGTAGGGTACCTGGACGATGTGTTAATAAACAGCGTTAGCAAAGAACAACACAAGACTCATGTTAACCAAGTATTAAAAAAAATCCAGGATTATGAGTTTTAAATCAAAGATGAGAAATGTACTTTTTTCATGGAAAAAATAAAATACTTAGGGCAAATCATCGATGAGCAAGGAAGAAAGCCAGACCCAGATAGGGCAATGGCGATAAGGAACATGCCTGCTCCAGAAAATATTGCGTCTCTACAAAGCTTTTTAGGGTTGGCGAATTACTACAATGTGTTATTACTATAAATAGTGCGAGTCACCAGAGAGACAAGAGAGAGAAGACAAAGCACAGTCTTGTAACTGTCTAGCCAAGTGCTAGTCAGTTTCTTACTTTGTTAATACACTTGTTAAACCAACCCTCGACTTGACTTCCTTTATTTATTATTTACTGTTGGACAACTTCACAACAGTTACCAATCCTCGTGTTGTTGGTTCACTGTTTTTAGCCGAGAAAACACTTATATAGTCATACACAGACAGCAGTTTCGTCTTTTCAGAACACATCTGTGTGATTAGACGTAATAAATTAAAACTCTATATATGCACTTTGTATGGTAACACATATTTTTTTCATGCTACCGATAACCTAAGAAATATATCCTTTACAGAATAATATTGTTTTACGCTAACTGGAAGACTCGATTGAGCTCAAATATATGGTTCACCCCTTGTAAACCATTTACAACAAAAAGACTCGTCTAGCTACAACCACTGTAAATGATTTTCCTTTCTCTCCTTGTGTACCTAAAATTACACAGAACTTCCATGAGCAAAGTTTATTTCTAATAACTTTTGTCTGTGGAACACAATACCACGGGGCTGCTTCCCAGCTGACTACAACATGGTCGTTTTCAAGTCCAATGTTAAGAAATTCTTGTTGAGTCGTCCTCTTAAATAATCTAATTTCTGGCCAATGTCAACCATTGTGTTACTAATCCTCACGTTGTTGTTTCACCGTCCCCCTGACAAACTCATTAACCCTTGACCTCGAGTGGCCTTTTAGCCTTGATAAGTGGTGACTCATTAGTATATAAAAATGTCTTTTCTTTTAGACGTCCAGATGTCAATTGTTAACATTACCAATCTTTAATTAGCATAATTAAGAACAATGATCCTTGCTAACCTGATTTATTTGATTAAATTGCATGGACGCATCTTAAGAGTATCAGTTCTTGTCCCTCCTTCCTCCTTTTTTCACATGGACGCATCTTAAGAGTATCAGTTCTTGTCCCTCCTTCCTCCTCCTTTCACATGGACGCATCTTAAGAGTATCAGTTCTTGTCCCTCCTTCCTCCTCCTTTCACATGGACGCATCTTAAGAGTATCAGTTCTTGTCCCTCCTTCCTCCTCCTTTCACATGGACGCATCTTTTTCTTTCTGTTATAATAAACATATTCTTTTTCTTTCTGTTATAATAAACAGATTCTTTTTCTTTCTGTTATAATAAACATCCTTTTCTTTCTGTTATAATAAACATCTTTTTCTTTCTGTTATAATAAACATATTCTTTTTCTTTCTGTTATAATAAACATATTCTTTTTCTTTCTGTTATAATAAACAGATTCTTTTTCTTTCTGTTATAATAAACAGATTCTTTTTCTTTCTGTTATAATAAACAGATTCTTTTTCTTTCTGTTATAATAAATTTTGTGAAGTTGTCCAACAGTAAATAATAAATAAAGGAAGTCAAGTCGAGGGTTGGTTTAACAAGTGTATTAACAAAGTAAGAAACTGACTAGCACTTGGCTAGACAGTTACAAGACTGTGCTTTGTCTTCTCTGTGTCTCTGAGAACTCGCACTATTTATAGTGACAACCGGTGCAGTTTCTCCTGTGTAAGAACGGCCGGTGTAACAATAAACATCATCTTTTTCTTTCTGTTATAATAAACAGATTCTTTTTCTTTCTGTTATAATAAACAGATTCTTTTTATTTCTGTTATAATAAACAGATTCTTTTTGTTTCTGTTATAATAAACATATTCTTTTTCTTTCTGTTATAATAAACATATTCTTTTTCTTTCTGTTATAATAAACATATTCTTTTTCTTTCTGTTATAATAAACATATTCTTTTTCTTTCTGTTATAATAAACAGATTCTTTTTCTTTCTGTTATAATAAACAGATTCTTTTTCTTTCTGTTATAATAAACAGATTCTTTTTCTTTCTGTTATAATAAACAGATTCTTTTTATTTCTGTTATAATAAACATATTCTTTTTATTTCTGTTATAATAAACATATTCTTTTTCTTTCTGTTATAATAAACATATTCTTTTTCTTTCTGTTATAATAAACAGATTCTTTTTAATTCTGTTATAATAAACAGATTCTTTTTATTTCTTTTATAATAAACAGATTCTTTTTCTTTCTGTTATAATAAACAGATTCTTTTTCTTTCTGTTATAATAAACAGATTCTTTTTCTTTCTGTTATAATAAAAATATTATTTTTCTTTCTGTTATAATAAACAGATTCTTTTTCTTTCTGTTATAATAAACAGATTCTTTTTATTTCTGTTATAATAAACAGATTCTTTTTCTTTCTGTTATAATAAACAGATTCTTTTTATTTCTGATATAATAAACATCTTTTTCTTTCTGTTATAATAAACATCTTTTTCTTTCTGTTATAATAAACAGATTCTTTTTCTTTCTGTTATAATAAACATCTTTTTCTTTCTGTTATAATAAACATCTTTTTCTTTCTGTTATAATAAACAGATTCTTTTTCTTTCCGTTATAATAAACATCTTTTTCTTTCTGTTATAATAAACATCTTTTTCTTTCTGTTATAATAAACAGATTCTTTTTCTTTCTGTTATGATAAACATCTTTTTCTTTCTGTTATAATAAACATCTTTTTCTTTCTGTTATAATAAACAGATTCTTTTTCTTTCTGTTATAATAAACATCTTTTTCTTTCTGTTATAATAAACAGATTCTTTTTATTTCTATTATAATAAACATCTTTTTCTTTCTGTTATAATAAACATATTCTTTTTATTTCTATTATAATAAACATCTTTTTCTTTCTGTTATAATAAACATCTTTTTCTTTCTGTTATAATAAACAGATTCTTTTTCTTTCTGTTATAATAAACAGATTCTTTTTCTTTCTGTTATAATAAACATCTTTTTCTTTCTATTATAATAAACATCTTTTTCTTTCTGTTATAATAAACATCTTTTTCTTTCTGTTATAATAAACATCTTTTTCTTTCTGTTATAA